>CM023481.1:58394846-58742346 GCA_013339685.2 Hyalomma asiaticum
GCGAATTGCACGGAAGAGTTTCACGGTTTATCAATGATTCCTTCCGGAGCTTCGCCCCACTCATCATCATTCACCCCGTGAACATGCTGTGATTTTTTCCTGATGCTTCGCACTCTCCAGGTGGCCCTTGTAGGTCACGGGCCCGTTGAATTCCATCTGGCACACGTGTCACGCGAACTGCACCGAAGCCCTCTGCGAAAAACACGGCGCGTCGTCGAACGACGGACCGAAGCTGTACCACAAGTTCCACTCCCGAGTCACCGTCTCCTTCGTAACTCGTACGGCTTTAGCTATACTCGCAGGTGCTTTCTTACCTCGAGGGTGCTATTCTTGTTGCTTCGAAAACAGACTGCGTACAAGACGGGTGGACAAGCAGAGCAGCTCGTCGTTCTTTGAGTACGACCCACTATATCCACTTCTTTATCTTCTCAATTCCAGTGTAATTTTTAACATGCCCAATGCAGGGGATTTGCCGAGACACTTTTCATTTAAAAGAGTACTTTTATACGTGTGATTTGGCGAAGCACATACAGTGATAATTAAGGTAAGATTAGTTTGGTTGCAATTAGAAATTTTGTTATTCCTAAGCAGACGTCAACGTGACTGGACCTCAAAGTGGACCCTCCGAAGGAAATAATCATCGTTTCAGAAAGTTGCAGGCCTGCTTGGCGTATAATTGGTTCGATCATTTCCATATAAAGAAAGTGGTGAATCGTTTGCTCTTCATTACAGAAGGGGCACAGTGAGGAAGCAGCCAGGCCGGACATGTGCGAATAAAAATTCATGGAGGGGATTGGGCAACGTAGTTTTGTAATGGCAACCCACATCTCCCATGTGCTGCATCATCCGCTACGCTAAGTGAATGAAATATGTCTGTTGTCTAACGAAGCCATGAATACTGGCTCTGACAATCCATTTGCAAGTGTAAAGGGGTGAAATCTGGCAGCCGTTAAATGTGCAGTTGGTGGTGGGACACAAATTATAGGCGAAGGTTTCCTCGCCTTTGCTATCGAATGGGCACTTGCTATTGAATTCAAACCTTTGTGGCCAGGTACCGAGATTAAGGGAATAACGTCTTCACCTGTTCACAGTACTCATGCCATCTCCCAACTCTAGTTTCGCCAGACTGCCTTTTATGCATTCCACGACTTCGCGAAGACAGGTTTCACTTTCGTGTATAGCGGTTCCAAGGGTGGAGGGATCAACCACTTTTTTTCCCAAGGAACACATCGCAAACATTTCAGAATTTGACAAGCGCATCTGGGCTTGCAACGAATAACCGAATTTCTATTATTTTTTTCGCAGTCCTTAGAAAATTGGCAAAAGAAACGCTGTTCGCGAAAGAAATTCATCATATAGGATGATGACGGTGATTTCTGGGCTTTTACGTCCCAAAAGCAGCTCTAATTATGTGAGACGCCGTAGTAGAGGGCATCGGAAATTTCGACCACCTGGGGTTCTTCAACGTGCACTGACATCGCACAGCACACGGGCCTCAACATTTCGCCCCGACGGAAATGAAGCTGCCGTCGCCGGGATTCGATCCCGCGACCCACGGATCAGTAGCCGAAGTACTATGGCCACTAGACCACCGTGGCGGGGCCATCATGTAGGAGAAAGTGAAAAAACAAATATCGCAACTAGTTACTTAACGACCTCTCATCGCTGAGATCACGATAAATCATTCCCAAATACAAATAAAACCAAATAAAGCTCAAGTGTCCTAAGAAGGTCTGTATGACGTCGTCTGTCTCACACTTTTGAGCCATTCTCTCGGTGGCGGGTAACTGAAAGCTTTTCTTGAGTAGCAAGTAGAAAGGACGAGACACCTGTGCACTATCCTCGCCAGTGTCTTGCCTTCGTGTCATTGTTCGACAACTTCGCGAAGTCTCCTCACCCTGCATTCCCGCGGCAATGCTTTGTGAATTAAAATGGAAATAGCGGCAACACTACTGCACCTGTTTACTGTCGCTGTCATGTCCCTGTGATAGTGTTGGTGCGTAGTGCCTTTGTCTTTAGCGTTTCGATCTTAGGCTCCGACGTATTCTAATCAAATACGCCACGTGAGACATGTGCACTTTTCTCGCACTCGGGCTTCCTCGTGTGAAGCTCGTCAACCATCCCGCGCTGCTTGCTGCATTGCTCTCTCTACGACGCTTTTACGGCTATACGTCTACTTGCGCCTCCTTTTCGATCCTTTCGCTGACATTTTGTTGTGATTCACGAGGAGCTCCTGCCGACGTCAGGACCTCCGGGTAAAACATCTCATCCCTGCCATTCGGCTTGACACGAGTGCCATCAAAACGGGTCGCATCCATGAGATGTTGTGCCATTCGCGATCCTGCAGCGATGAGATCGCTACCGCATCACGACTGCAAGAGCCGACTAGTGGGTAGCGTGGTGTAAAGCTGTGAAGACGAACCGCAGGCATCGGGACTTCGGGAGAAGAGTGGCGAGGCAGAAAGTGACTGCAAATGAGAAACAGTTTTTTACATGGCTGCCACAATGGAAGGTCCGCGCCGAGAGCAAGCTCGGCAGCTCGTTTTGTGCAGGTTGATGCCTCTAGATTCCTAGTTGCTTTAATTATGAAGGACCGGTTGCAATCTGGACAGCGATAAAGAACGAGAAGTACTACTGTACTTTCAGGCGTGCCGAACTCGTTGTGTTCCGAGATTATTTTAGGGCGGCAACGAACGCGCTCATTTATTCGCCGTTTACAGAACGCGACTATTAAACTTGAATCTGCTTACGACTATGGACAGTTTCGGCGAGCGTTGGTCGCTAAGCGTCTGAAAGCAGTCTTGAAGTGTAGTTCCAGTCGGTTTCTTCGGTGAATAGGGGATGCTCGGAATCGGCTATGTGCGTTGCCCACAGCAGATGAAAAACACTGCGCACTGCTTGGAATCTCAAATAGGCTCCTACGTAACTTGGATAGTAAATTCATCCAGAAGCTAACCGAGGAAGTCAACAAAATCTGGGAGACGGGGCTTGTCCCCGAATCCTGGAAGACTGCCTCCGTGGTGCTTATTCCAAAGCCAGGGAAACCTTTAGCACCGGAGAACATGCGGCCGATCTCGCTTACGTCCTGCGTAGGAAAGGTGGCTGAACATGCGATCCACAATAGGGTGTCCCGGTACATCGAAATTCAAGAGCTATTTCCGCAAAACATGGTGGGATTCAGGCCTGTCCTATCTGCACAGGACGTCATGCTCCTCATTAAGAGACAAATTATTGACAACTACACCAGAGATACTAGAGGCATACTAGCTCTAGACCTGGCCAAAGCTTTTGACAGCATCTCTCACAAGTTTGTGCTTGAGGCAGTCTCGGATATGTGTCTGGGACAACGTTTCCACGCATACGTTAGCTCCTTTCTCAGGGAACGCAGGGCTTCCATTAAGATCGGCCAACTAAAATCCGCGGAATTTACCTTGGGAGCGAGAGGCACTCCACAGGGGGCCGTCATCTCTCCTCTGCTCTTCAATATTGCCATGAAGGGCCTCTCCGAGCGACTCGCCACGGTTCGCGGGATTAACCATGCTCTCTACGCGGACGATATCTCTGTGTGGTGCATGGGAGGGTCCGATGCCGAGGTAGAGCAGGCACTTCAACAGGCACTCAACGTCACGGAGGGCTTTCTAGTCGGTTCGGGATTGAGCCTGTCGCCTGCCAAGTCCGAGTTGTTACTTTACCGACCCACCCGACAAGGGATGAGGAACCTCACTCCTCTAGAGCAGATTCCAATATCTCTATACACACGTGACTGGCAGAGAATCCCCAGGGTAGACTGCATCAGGGTGCTCGGACTGTTGCTGGAGTCGAAGGGGCGCAACTCGCGGATTATAGCTCGCATCACTTCCAAGACGGAGAACATGCTTAGGCTCATACTCAGGGTCTCGAACCGCAGGGGCGGGCTGAGCGAGAGCAATCTCCTTCGGCTCTACCGTGCGTTTCTCATGAGCCACATTAATTACGTCGCTTCGGCGCTGCACTGGTCCAAAAGGGAAGAGGCAAAAATCGACGCACTAATGCGCACGAGTATAAAGCGAGTTCTAGGGTTGCCTCTCAGCACGAGCACCGAAAAGCTCATACAACTGGGCATGCATAACTCCCTCTCGGAGGTGATCGAGGCGCAGAAAATGGCTCAGGTAGTGCGCCTGTCGTCCTCGCAGGCCGGTAGACGTATCCTGGAGTCCATTGGCTGCGGTCTTACACAGATTCGCGAAAGTAAAGTGACTCTACCGTCTTCTATCAGAGGTACATTTGCCGTAGCTCCACTTCCCAGGAATGTCCACCCGCAGTACAATGTAGGACGCCGCATAGCTCGGGCCCGTTCCTTTTTGAAGTCAGTTGCAGACAGCCCGGACCTCGCTACGTTTGTCGATGCAGCACAGTACGGGCGTTCTGATCACTTTGCAGTGGTCTCAGTCGACCATAGTGGCAAGCTCCTATGTGCTGCGTCGGTTAGAAACGTTTCGGCAACGATTGCTGAGCAAATTGCCATTGCTGTAGCAATGAAGGACGTATCGCGTCCAAATGTCTTCACGGACTCGCGGTCCGCTGCCAGAGCTTTCGCCTCGGGCTCGATCTCGCGGGAGGCAGCAGCTATCCTCGGCACCGAGGGGGCTGCCGGGTTTCACACCATAACATGGTTCCCGGCCCACATGGGGGCCAACGTACACCCCGATGTCCCCAACGCCAATGAGTTTGCCCATGACCGTGCGCGAGGTTTCACTCACCGCGGCGGTCCCGGCGAATTCGCGGGCGGGGATGCCGGCAGGTACAGGGACCCGCTCCTCACTTTTCACGAGATCGTGACTCATTATCATCTCTCTCGGAGGGTCTTTCCACTTCCTCACCCTAAACTCACTCGTCCGCAGTCTTCGGCCTTCAGGATGCTCCAAACGGGGTCTTTCCCTTCGCGAGGCAGGTTTAGTAACTTCTCGCCCAATGTTGAACCGCATTGTCCGAAATGCGGAGAGGCTTACTGCTCACTAGCTCACATGCTCTGGCAACGTCCTGCGTTACGTGACACAGAGTTCAGCAAAGAAGAGGACTGGGAGGAAGCCCTGAGAAGCGGCGACCTTTCGGTTCAACTTCGGGCTGTCCAGAGAGCCTGCGAGAGGGCGGAGGGCCACGGTCTTCCTGTCCCTGCGTGGGAGCGGCCCGCAACTGCTACAGGATCCCCCTAAAAGGGGACGTCCAACTGCAGTTTCTCAGGACAAAAATAAAGTTCTGTGCCTGCCTGCCTGCCTGCTTGGTGTCCGGCACTCGTTCGCAGCGAAGAACTGCTCCATGCGTTCCAGGTACTCTTGCCAGGGTTCGTTGTCTGTGTTATACAGAGTGAGAGAGCCGCGCAGTGGTATGCTGTCTCTTACCGTTTTAACATAGTCGCCAATTAATATTGTTACGAAGCATCCCTGCTCGGGGAAAGGGCGCCATGCTTCACGTGGAAGTGTGCACAGGAAAGTGAGGAAGACGACGACTGGGGAACCGCTGGTGTTGTTGCTGGCTTTGCTGCTGTTCGTCCATCTTGGCTGCAACGGCTGTTCCTTGTATACGCAAAATCTGTAAATATATTTATTCACCGTTCTTGCTAGTGAGCGCTCTGTTCCTGCACGTGGCATTTTGGTGGAGGTGCTGGGTAGAACACGATATAACGGAGCTCCGCAGCGGCAGGCGTTTGGCTTGTTCCGCGATGGCGGACGAGGGGCAGGCTCCCACTGCTCCGGCTGCATCAACGGTTGTCCTTACGCACCCAAAGGAGCCAGGCACGTTCTGTGGGACCGACAGTGTGGACATCGAAGACTGGTTGCTGTTGTACGAACGTGCAAGTAAGAGTAATCGCTGGGATGAGACGATTATGTTGGCAAACATTTTGTTCTACTTGCGAGGCACTGCAAAGGTTTGGTTTGAGAACCACGAAGACGAAATCAGCAGTTGGGACGCATGCAAGGAAATGATGCGTGCCCTATTCGGCAAGTCAGCCAGTAGAAAGACAGCAGCCAAGAAGGAACTGGCATCCCGTGCACAAACATCGACGGAGTCGTACCTGTCTTATATACAGGACGTGCTGGATCTGTGCCGCAGGGCGGACGATGACATGGCGGAGTCCGAGAAAGTGGGCCATCTTTTAAAAGGCATAGCAGATGATGCTTTCAATCTGCTAATATGCAAAGACTGTGACATTGTTGATGGCATCATCCAGGAGTGTAAACGTTTCGAGGCCGCTAAAAGTCGACGTGTTGCCAATACATTCACTCGTCTTCCCAACACGGCAGCAACATGGTCGTGTGATGACCCACCTGCACCACAAGCGGCTCCATTAACCGCCGAACACGTGACCAAGATCGTCCGACGTGAACTCGACGCTATGTCGCCTGCTCCCATGTGCTCCCGTGTCTGCGATTCAAGCACGCAGATGATACCGCTAGTTCATGCTATCGTCCGCCAGGAACTTTCGAATGTTGGCCTGGACTCTGCGCAGCAGTTCCTTCCCGACCCATCGATCGCCGTTTTCCTCTTTCATACGCCCAAGGCCAGACGTTCCTGCTGCATCGCCGCAATCCAGCCGAGTGTAGAACAGCTGATGACCGGCCCGTCTGCTTCAACTGCCGCCGTATTGGATACGTCGCCCGCTACTGGCAGGCCTAGCCATATTTACTGCTTTATTTGAAGAAATAAAAGGTATTATTATTATTATTATTACTGCAACAACAGATGGCATGGGAATCGGGCGTTATATGGGCAGAACCGTCGTCCTGGGGTAGATCACGGCCGATTCCAACCGTACCGTGAGCCACCTCAGACCAGCAGTGACGAGGCTTCATCCATGCCGTATCGCCGTTCCCCATCCCCGTGTGGTCATGAGCCCCGCTGGACGCTCTCCCGCCGCCCGTCGTCTCGCTCGCCCCAGTTCCGCCGCCCCACATCGCCGATGGGTCGCCTGCCCCGGGAAAACTAGGTGGTGCAGCTCCCGGAGGTGATGCTGCATCGACGACTTCCCAGCCAAATCCTCTGACCACACTGCAGGCTAGACGCAACCTCATAGACGTAAAAATAGACGACGAACTTGTTGCTCTCGTGGATACTGGAGCCCATATACCAGTCATGCATTCTGAACTGCGCCGCCGCCTTAAGAAGGTTCTCACGCCGCCCACGGTACCACTCATCCGCGTCGCCGACGGTAAGACGTTTCCCGTGCTCGGGATGTGCTCTGCGCGAATAAGCATTGCCGACCGCTCTACGACTGTACTACTTGCTGTGCTGGAACAATGCTCTCACGAACTTATTCTCGGCATGGACTTTCTATCCGCTCACTCTGCCCTTATAGACTGTGGAACCGGCTTACTTCAGTTGACCTGCCGTGTTATGATGACACTACAGCCATACGTCAACCGCGCTTGTGTTCCGTGGATCATGTCCGTCTAGCTCCGCAAGCAGTTACGTATGTGAGCTTGCTCTCCTGCTCTACCCGACGGTGATTACATCCTGACTCCGGTCGTTGACGTTCTATTGGCCAGAAATGTGGCGGTTCCTCATACAGTTCTCACAGTTACAAATAACTGAGTATCTCTGCGTCTATTGAACTTCAGCTGGTCAATCCAAATTATTCCACACGGTATGACTCTGGGCACAGTCTCTTCTATTGACCAGTATACCATTTCTGCATTGATCGCCGACGCTTGTTTGCCATCTGTTTCGTCCGCCTCCTCGCGCAGTCCCGACGGTGACCACATTGACAAGATGATCGCACCTGACCTCCACCCAGCACAGATAGCCGACATACGGCACATATTGCAGTCCTACCGCGACATCTCTGACTTGGACGACCGCCCTTTCGGTCAGACATCTCTTGTCACTCATTCAATCAATACTGGAGATGCCAGCCCAATTAGACGACGACCTTACCGCGTGTCCCACGCGGAACGACAAGTGATTCAGCGTGAAGTCGACAAAATGCTCACGAAAGGCGTCATAGAGCATTTCAGTAGGCGTCGCCGGTCGTGTTAGTCAAGAAGGACGGCAGTTGGCGCTTCTGCGTAAATTACCGGCACTTGCACAAAGTTACGCGTAAGGACGTCTACCCCTTGCCGCGGATTGACGACGCTCTTGACTGTTTACATGGATCCGCCTACTTCTCCTCCATCGATCTGAGGTCAGGTTACTGGCAAATTTCGGTCGACGATAGGGACCGTGAAAAGACTGCATTTGTAACCCCCGACGGACTATTCCAGTTTAAGGTAATGCCGTTCGGATTATGCAATGCCCCAGCGACATTTGAAAGAATGATGGACTCGCTTCTGCGTGGATACAAATGGTCAACATGCCTCTGCTATCTGCATGACGTAATTGTCTTCTCGCCGACATTTGAAAGCCACCTTACCCGCCTATCAGAACTTCTTGAAGTCTTCAGACGAGCAGGCCTTCAGCTCAACTCCTCTAAGTGCCGCTTTGGCCGCCGAGAAATTACTGTGCTTGGCCACCTTGTAAACGCTCAAGGTGTGCGACCTGACCCCGACAAAGTGCGCGTCGTCCTGCATTTCCCCATACCAAAGTCTACCAAAGATGTTCGAAGCTTTGTTGGCCTCTGTTCGTATTTCCGCCGCTTCGTCAGGAACTTCGCCGACATTGCCCGTCCCCTCACGCAACTCCTGAAGAAGGACATCTCATTTTCTTGGGGACCTGAACAGGATGATACGTTTCGCGCGTTCATCAAATTGCTTACCTCACCACCCGTCTTAGCCCACTTTGATCCCTCGGCTCCCACAGAATTTCGCACCGACGCCAGCGGCCATGGCATCGGCGCTGTTCTCGCCCAGCTGCAGCACGGTCAAAATCGTGCAATCGCTTATGCCAGCCGCCTCCTCTCCTCATCAGAACGCAAGTTTTCAATCACCAAGCGCGAATGCCTCGCCTTAGTGTGGGCGATCGCAAAATTCCGGCCGTATTTGTTTGGGCGTACGTTTTCGGTCATTACGGACCACCATGCGCTATGCGGGTTGTCCTCCCTAAAAGATCCTACTGGCCGACTTGGTCGCTGGGCCTTGAAGCTGCAAGAATACAGCTTTGACGTCACTTACAAGTCTGGCCGCATGCACCAGGATGCCGACTGCCCATCTCGTCATCCCGTGGATTCCCCAGACTCGGAAGCGCATGATTCCGACACGTGTGTCCTGTCCATATCAGGCTTCGCCGACATACGCAGCGAACAACTCGCCGATGTCCGTTTGCGGTCAATAATACATCGCCTGCGCTCTCACCACCCTGACCCCTCGCTTCGTTTATTCGTGCTTCACGATGGCATTCTCTACAGACGCAACACCAGCTCCGACGGCCCAGAGCTTCTACTTGTTGTCCCAGATGCACTTCGTTCTACGGTCCTTGAACAACTTCACGACGCGCCCACCGCGGGACACCTCGGCGCCACTCGCACGTACCATCGCGTACGACGCCGTTTCTTCTGGCCAGGCCTTCTCCGTTATGTGCGCCGCTACGTTGCCGCTTGTGAATCATGTCAACGCCGCAAGCATCCGTCATTGCCACCAGCGGGCCTACTGCAGCCTATAGACGTTCCAACTGTCCCATTCTACCGCATCGGACTCGATCTCATTGGGCCATTTCCACCTTCACAAACGGGGAACAAGTGGATTGCCGTAGCCACCGACTACGCGACACGGTATGCTATAACGCGGGCGCTCCCTACAAGTTGTGCCACAGACGTCGCCGACTTCCTGCTTCACGACGTTATCCTGCATCACGGCGCCCCGCGACAGCTCCCGACCGACCGTGGTCGTGCCTTTCTTTCAAAAGTCGTCGACGACATTCTTCGTTCCTGTTCTACGCGTCACTGCCTACCACCCCCAAACGAATGGGCTAACAGAGCGCCTAAATCGCACCCTTACAACAATGCTATCCATGTATGTTTCCGCAGATCACCGCGACTGGGATAGCACTTTACCTTACGTGACATTCGCCTACAACTCGTCACGCCATGATACAGCTGGCTTCTCTCCCTTCTATCTCTTATTTGGCCGTCATCCAACTCCACCCTTTGAGACTCTGTTGCCGTCAGCGCCCGACAGGACCACGGAGTATGCTCGCGATGTCGCTGCACGGGCTCAAACGGCCCGCCACATCGCACGGAATCGCCTTTCTCTCTCGCAGCTGTCCCAGAAGGCCCGCTACGATACCCACCACAGGTGTCTTGCCTTCGTGTCATTGTTCGACAACTTCGCGAAGGCTCCTCACCCTGCATTCCTGCGGCAATGCTTTCTGAATTAAAAGGGAAATAGCGGCAACACTACTGCACATGTTTACTATCGCTGTCATGTCCATGTGATAGCGTTCGTGCGTAGTGCATTTGTCTTCCGCGTTTTGATCTTAGGCTCCGACGTATTCTAATCAAATTCGCCACGTGAGACATGTACGCCTTTCTCGCACTCGGGCTTGCTCGTGTGAAGCTCGTCAACCATCCCGCGCTGCTTGCTGCATTGCTCTCTCTACGACGCTTTTACGTCTATACGTCTCCTTGCTCCTCCTTTTCGATCCTTTCGCTGACATTTTGTTGTGATTAACGAGGAGCTCCTGCCGAATCGCAGCGATGAGATATTTTACCAGGATTCGCGAGGAGCTCCTGCCGACGTCAGGACCTCCGGGTAAAACATCTCATCGCTGCCATTCGGCTTGACACGAGTGCCATCAAACCGGGTCGCATCCATGAGATGCTGTGCCATTGGCGATCCTGCAGCGATGAGATCGCAACCGCATCACGACTGCAAGAGCCGACTGGTGGGTAGCGCGGTGTGGAGCTGTGAAGACGAACCGCAGGCATCGGGACTTCGGGAGAAGAGAGCAGAGGCAGAAAGGGAGTGGAAATGAGAAACAGTTTTTTACATGGCTGCCACAATGGAAGGTCCGCGCCGAGAGCAAGCTCGGCAGTTCGTTTTGTACCGGTTGATGCCCCTAGATTCCTAGTTGCTTTAATTATGAAGGACCGGTTGCAATCTCGACAGCGATTAAGAACGAGAGGTACTACCGTACTTTCAGGCGTTCCGAACTCGTGTTCCGAGATTATTTCAGGGCGGCAACGAACGCGCTCACTGATTCGCCGTTTACAGAACGCCACTATTAAACTTGAATCTGCTTACGACTATGGACAGTTTCGGCGAGCGTTGGTCACTAAGCGTCTAAAAGGAGTCTTGAAGTGTACTTCCAGCGGCTTCTTCGGTGAAAAGGGGATGCGCGGAATCGTGCGTTGCCCACAGCAGATGAAGAACACTGCGCACTGCTTGGTCTCCGGCACTCGTTCGCAGCGAAGAACTGCTCCATGCGTTCCAGGTACTCTTGCCAGGGTTCGTTGTCTGTGTTATACGGAGTGAGAGATCCGCACAGTGGTATGGTGTCTCTTACCGTTTTACCATAGTCGCCAATTAATATGGCAATCTGAACAGCGATGAAGAATGTGACGCACTGCCATATTTGCAGTCTGTAGGCCCGCATCGGCCCGATCTCCATTTACTTCGTATACCACGCTTGCACTAGAGGGAGACACTAATATGCTGCATATATGTAACAGGACCTTAATTAGAAGGGTGAAATGTAATATATGCCTTAATTAGAAAGATCCAATTATTGCACGAATCTCCGTTGTAAATGGATGTCCCTCAGATGCCTACGGTGACTGCGACCAAGTTGGTGTGAACTATACCCGCTCTCCATGTCCGCCTCCAGCGAAAAGGGGGGTCGGGTGGCCGATGTCCCTCCTGGATGCTGATAGGCCTCTGCCGAGTAGCGAAATTACCCAGCTGGCACAGAAGACCAAAAAGACTTCTTATTGGGGGACTGGCGTCTTAGTTCGTGTGGTTAACGTCTCAAAGACGTCAACCACGCGAACTAAGTGCTAATATTACTGCGTATGCGCGCGGCAACATTAGCACTCTCAAACGCGTGAAGAACGAACCATGAATGGTGCGTACAGACCGCAGTCCCACAGACCGCAGTTCGCCTCTTTGGAAAGCCCATCGCAGTCATGGGCTTTCCGAAGAGGCGAAAGCTGTGGCCATCCCTGTCATTTTCTCTTGTGATCTATTCAGTGCGGTTTGTACGCGTCTGTTATCTATTACTCTTCCTGAGCGCGTGAGATCTCTAGTATACGCGCCCGCCCGAATCACGTTGCTCTTTTTAAATCTCGCGTAGTTTCTTAGAACCAGCGAAAATTGAAACCATTACACTTATTCTGATGAGCATTAATTTATTGTGCACTAATCAACAAACATGCTGTGCAGGTCCCCCGCTGGACATATTGAGTTTAAACCTTACCTGTAAACAATGGCCAATTGATTGATATGAATTCGCTCAGCTCTTTCTTTTAAAGTAGACTGGGGTGCTCTAGACAGCAGCGGATAATACCTGATTGGTTGTATCCATTTAAACTGTACGCGGTTATATATTTTCTCTTCTTTCTTTTTTTTTGAAGAACGGCGTAAATGAGCCCAGCACCCTGCATGCTAGCAAAGGCGCGCTCCTGGTGGTTAAAGGGCCCCTAAACAACCCCGAGGTCCAAAATTTGTTTTCAAGATATAACTGCGCTCCTGTGAGATGTGAACATGCTCCCGCAAGAATTTTGCCAATTGGTACAATAATAAAGAAGTTACACGGGTTTAGGTGGCCGCTTGTATCGGTTTCGTTTCTCGGTCGGCCTCCCCACCCTTCTCTGCCGAGGAGAGGGTAGGCGCGGCGCGCCGTCGAGACTCCGCCCACTTCTGACACGTGACATGACGTGAGCAAATGGCTTAATTGACGCTTGCGCAGAAGTTTCGGTTGCTCCTGCGCTCACGCCGGTGGGATGGCCACAGGATCTGACGATAGACCTGGTTTCGACCAATCAACGAGCTACAACTGCGCAAAGTTGTTCGCGGTAGAACGTGACGACACCTAGGAAGCGATGGCGACTGGTCAATCGCAGAAAAGAGGCTCGGGAATTGTTTTTTGAAATACGGCGTCTGTGTGGCGCGCAGCGCTGTCATATTCGCAGAATGTGGTTCGCCTCAACCTTGTCTATCATTGAGTTAGCTTGTTTGGGCGGCTTAGAAAAAGAGTAGGAGCCTCTTTAGTGGCCCTTCAAGAAAGTGCGTACTGCGATATAGGAAAAGTTGATAAAATGTGCCTCAGTTCTACGCTTTCTGCAACGACTGATCATGTTCAACAAGCTGCCGGGAAAATGTAACGTTGTTTCAACTATCAAACCAAATGGAACGCTCAAGTAAAGCTTTATTACACAATCTAGTGGAATGTGCAAATTAAAGTTAAAAAAATAGGCTACAGTACTTGCTAATGTAAGGCGACCATTTTCTTTGCCGCATGTAGCCTTGCTTCGTGGCTCAGCAGCTCAAGCACGGACCCCCTATCGATGAAGTCAAACGCCTTCTTGTTCCCCCTACTGCTGCAAGCAGACGCCTCGAGGAAGGACTCCCCAGGCGGCCCTGCATATTTTTTTGAACTAGTAGACCACGTTTTGTCGCTGCTGTTCGTCTAACTTGCATAACGTCGTCACCTTCTGAGCACCAGGTGCTTGAGAGTGACGTCTCCGCTGCATCAGTTCCTTCATAAGCAGCAGCAGTTGCAGCAGTGGAACCAGAAATATGCTGGTAGCGCAGACGTGCAAATGGTGGAACAGGGCCACTTTGATTGGTGAGCTGCCGTAATGGAAGAAGGAATCCTTGGAAGCTTCGGAATCTTGGTGGCTGCACTGAACAGGGAGGACGAACAAATACAAGAAGCAGGCGCTCGCACGAGGGTGTATCGAGTTTCATAGGCAACGCTTCACGGACAAAAAACGTATGTGTAATTTTTTTACACAACCTGTAAAAAACGTACAAGTATCTTCATACCACACTGCGCTTCTCAAATCTCTAGTCTAGAGCGCTATTGAAGTTGGCACTGCACCGTTCACTAGCCATGTTGCAATGCAAACAGATAGCTCAGAAAATTACACTTCGAAAACATGGCTGATGATTCCAACTCGGCTATGCCCACGACTGCAGAGAGGTGTACACTCTTTTGTTCTATACCTCTCTGATTTACCAAACACTACGTTATAGAATAAGGAGTAAACCTCATGTCTGAACAAGATTAAACATCTTATGTGCCTTATATAGGCTCTTCACATGAAAAATTGCCCAAACAATGGGGTTGATTGATTTGTGGGGTTTAACGTCCCAAAACCAACTCTCATTATGGGAGACGCCGTAGTTGAGGTCTCCGGAAATTTCGACCACCTGGGGTTCTTTAACGTGCGCTGACATCGCACAGCACACGGGCGTCAACATTTCGCCTCCATCCGAATCCAGCTTCCGCGGCCTGGATTCGATCCCGCGGCCTTGGGATCAGCAGGCGAGTGCCATAATCACTATACTACCGTGGCGGAGCCCAAGAATGGGGTAGAGGAGCTGTTTCTACCACGTATTATCCCATGGAAAGGTTTGAGTACTTAGTGATAGGTACGAGCACGTGCATATACTGTAACTCGACTGGTTGGGGCTTATAAACGAAGAATGGCTACTTTCGCTATGCTGGGAGAAAGTAGTACCACGGAAACAATAGTATCCGAGAAGAAAGGCAACTAAAGTAGGCTAGGATACCTGAGCTTCAATATGGGAGAGCTCTGGTCAATACACTTGTGCGAGCAGGTGGTTGTACTGCGCCAAATCGCCAAGCTCCTTGTCGCCATGTTGCAGTTAAGCTTGTGCTGAAGCGTTCCCCACTGTTGCGAACGGCCTCTTCAAAGCGACACCACCCGATGCCGAGTTGACCTTGCGCTGCTTATTTTTTTCTTTTTTTGTATTCCACGGCAGACGTTGGGCGCACTCCGCGGAACAAACCTCATCAATAATGCCCGCTGCCGGCATGGACGACATCCCAGCGCTCATGATCCACGCGCCGTTCGTCGTCTTCGTTTTGAGTGAGGCCGTCGAGTATTCAGAGGAATAGGAAAAACCCTTGTAACTGTCTTATTAAACGCGAAACATTTCTTAGCGAACTTCGGCGACTTTGAGCGTATCTATCTATCTAGCCGCCTACGATTTTGTGCTCTCCTGGCCGTTTGGCTAATGGAATGTGTACGAAAATTGGTATGCCACCACATGACTGCATGACGAACGTAAATGGCAGGCCATTACATGAAAATCATGATATGCATGTCATGAGCGGCATGATTTACATGCCACTCGTTTCGTTAATGGGATGTATACCAATATTGCTATGGCACAACATGACTGCATGACGAACGTAAATGACAGGTCATAAACTTAGAATCATGACATGCATGCATGAGCGGCATGGCTTACATGCCAGAGTCATGGTGCTCTTGCGGCCGTTTCGTTAACTTCATATGTACCAAACTCGGTAGAGCGAGACAACAATGCAAATCCATTTTACGTTCCTGATACGTGCTTCGCATTTCCTTGATTCTCACTGCACTTGGGATCTGCCAGGTTTTTTTTTTCAAATAATCCGAATTCCTTCACTCGTTCATCTGCCCGACACCGAGAAAAACACATGCTAATGCAATCGTAACATAAAGAATGATTTGGCGCTTCTTGGCAATAGAGAAGCTGATAAGAGTTAGGTAGCGAATGAAACGCGAATGACACGAAAAAATAGTGTTAATGATATGTGCAGCACGATAAATATGCCACCATTTCATTCTCACTTTACCCCAAATGTATTCCGCTCGGGCAGTCAAAGTTTATCTGTTTATATGATGTAAAGCCAGAATGAATCATCATTCTTATGGCGCATCACAAGTATTAGAGGAGGTCTAATATAAACACCCTCATCTAGACAAGCACCGTCGGCTGCTTATTTAGCAGTGTCTGTTAAGCTATTATTTCACATTTAAAAAGAAACGGGATCTCAAATAGGTCGCCTTGGACAGCACTTGGACGTTATTTCAAGAAAGTATTGCGACGCTCGTGTGTTATAAACTCTTTCTGTTGTTTTTAATCAAAGTAGTAATGATGGCTCTCAATATGACTCGTTAGATATGCTCAACGTTGATGTTAACGGCGGAAGCTCTGCTCCGTGTAGACAGTGCATTCCGTGCAGTGGTCATAACAAGTCTGTAACCCTGATAATGATGATCATTCTGAAGTTGCACTTTGTACCGAGCAAAACTATATTGGGGGCCCTGGTCCCGCACCAAATCGGCTCACCTTTATATATTTACTGTTAATGCGCACAAAATATTGCTTTGTGTGACTTAGTGCCTTCTTTTCATAATTGTTCTTTCTTCGTTCTTTTTTTAAATCCTACTCTATCGCGAACATTTTCGCGAAGAAGCGCTGAATCATTCAGTACCTTACTATTACCAGTATTATGCGTTTTACTCATATTGACGCAGATGAAAAAGCGAGGAAATTCGCATTGACTGAAAATGAAAAAAAAAAGGTGCAGGTACTTAATTTTGGAATTGGCGAGGGCTCCCTATAAAACGACAACGATGAAGACCGCTTGCGACATGAGCGCAAAACAAAACAAAAACCTTCGGTGGGTATGTGCCAGAGCAGAGGAAACAACAACGACGTAAGTCTGATCTTAGGTGGGTTTTGCTCAACGCAACTGTTTTAGACTAAATTTGTGTCAACGAATACGCAAACTACAAGTAAAAGAACGGAAAGGCAACGATAGAAAACGTGGGTTTGTGTGATTCGATGCCGAAGCCTCTACTTACGGTCCTCTAAAGTAAACCATACCATAAGTTAACATAAAGATTTGAACGAAACAGGTTTTCTTTGTCGCGGTAATTTGAAATTTAGACATAGGCATAAATTTTCTGCGCAATAACAGAGTATAATGTCAAGTAACATCAAAGGGTAAAGCAGCCCTTTAAGTGCAAAAGGTGACGCTGTGTTTACTAAAGAAATCTCCTTGTACGCAAAATTTTACGGCAAAAGAAGCTCAAGAGAATTTCAGGCTTTTATAAAATTAATGTTCTTTTACAATAGACTTACGCCCTCTTCTTTAGTTCATATGGTATTGGAATATTTCTGAGATTGGTCGCACGTTTGATACATGCACGGATGGATGCACTCAAGGACCAACATTTCTGGGCGTCCAGTCGAATAATGCTGCGGAAAATAAATTGTACAACGAAGGCGTTTATAAGTGTGAACTTCTGAAGCGAAGCATGCCATTTTGTGCCGACAAGAAGCTGCGATGTGCAAATGAAGAAAATTCTGTAGAAAGTATATAAGAGCAAGAAAGTCATTCATTATAACATACACATGATTAATACCGCATTCCGTGCTGCACAACAGAAGCATACTAGTGATAATAGAATATCGCGCGTCCATGTGGCGATCGAAATGAAACTTTCCGCCAGTGACACTTGCTTTCCAGCTCCCCTTGCTGTGGGTAGCGGTTCTGCCTCCCCACCCGCTGTTTTGTCCTTTTACCTTTCTTTTAGTTTATTACTCTTTCAATAGAATCTTTGCTTAGGTTTTCCTTGTCACCTTCACTTGCCATTGTACTTCGTGGCAAGGGTGGGTGTACATGTTAATTATGTAAAATCTGTTATTTACTTATATTTTCTATTCACCCCGCTTTAAAGTAAGCCGGCCGGCAGCTTCCAAGCGAGTGAGCCCGCGAATCACTGAGTGGTACAGTGAGCGCTCCACTGGATGTCGCCACGTCAGCGCCAGTGGAAGTGGCCGGCGAAGGTTTAGCTTCAACACTGCTTGATGATACCAGCAAATAGGTGGACCTCGAGGACTGCGTGAGCGAGGACCACTCGGGTAAGGCGCTCGGTGGCCTTGACGTGTGAAAACACCACGTTGGTCATGGGGGATGTCCGAAGGGCGTCGATGGAATCGGTGAGCTGGTCAATCCGGGACTCCAAGCGAGACACTACGGATGATTCTGGTGTTGAAAATAGTGCGGTGACCGTAGCAGAAGTCGCGTCGTGGACGCGATCGGCGAGCTGGGCAAGGCGATCGAGGGTCAACTCCCCGCAGCAGCCAGGACTAGGCGAGCGGACTGCGGCAAGCGTTGCAGAAAGAGTTCTCTGAACAGCTCTCCGTTCGAGTCGACGTCGCATGACCGCAGGAGCTGTCGCATGCTGTTGAGCAGCGCGGAGGGGCGGCGATCACCAAGCTCTTCACTGGTAAGCGGGTGCCTGAGGCGCGCGCTCTCAGATGTCGTGGTGCGGTCTAGAATGCTCTGCTTGAGACGCTGGTATGGGGCATCGTTTAAAGGTGCAGCGATGACGTCCGCATTCCCTTGAGCCACCTCAGGTGAAACGTTGCAGTGTAAGTAACGAAACCGAGAAATCTCCGAGATGAGGTGCAAATCGAAGGTGGCTTCAACTTCCGCGAACCAGAGCTGCGGGTTGTTGCGCCAGAACGTGGCAGACGAAGCTGAAGAGCTGCCACGTCTCTCGGGTGCATGGTAGCGTCAGGCAGAAGGCTGCTAGGGTCGGTCATCTGTTATGCCGTCAGGCAGGTAGGCTGCGAGGTTCGGTCATCTGTTAGGCCGGGTCACCAATGTTGGGAAACGCGAGGTCGCAGTGGAGCTCCCGAAAATGCAAGCAGCGTCGCAGGCTTCTAGAACCAACTGACGCGTGCCGGGTCTGCCCCTCGTGCACGCGCCACCACTCTTTATTTTTTTTTCTTTTGCAGCCGGTACAAACGCGCCGGCTGAGAACGCTCACGTTAGCGTTCCTCATTCTACGGCGTCGGTGGTCTCTACAGGATCATTCTGTGCGCAGCACGCCTCACACTTTATCGCAGAGAAGCAGTCCTTCCAAGGTTTCTAATTCGTATAGTTTGCATCACCGGTACTCATGTATGCCCAATATCTCATGCTTAAACTAATTTTTTAGATGAAGATTTTTTGTGCTGTAGGATATCGTGATGACAAACATAGGTTCGAATGAGTGCTCAGTAGAATAATGTTTCTTCTGCCATAGCCCTACTGTTACATTTAATGACAGCGCAATCTTGCAGTGCTGTAAGCGCTGTCTCCTTGCCCTCTGTAAATTCTGTGCGCTGTAACTCTTGCCGACTAATTCTGCTACACAAGTCACATCTAGTCTAATAATGGTTCTTATATAAGCAAAATTTACAGAGGAACAATAGGACACGAACTTTCTTCGCGTTGTGCCTGAGCTCTCTTTGTGTCCATGTTGGTTTCGCTGGTTGAAGAAATATCACCATTCCGATACTCCAGTTTTCTATGCCTTAATTGCACCTTGATGTCTTGCGCTTTATCGGCGACGGCTTATCTTTCAATTCTTTGCCTTATAGAAAAAAAAACGCATTGGCGTTCGAGAGCATTCATTCCTTGAACGGACGGGGGAAGGGGGAATCTCTCGGGGAATGAAGACGTTGGTTCTTGGAATTATTTCCGGCGATCGCGTCCCGTACCTCACAGCACGGGTTTGGTGACAGCGGTTACGGCTCACATGTGTAGGCCTCGGCGTCAATGGAATTTTTTACGTAGGATACCGCTCGCAAAGCAGACGGGCAGCTGCAAATATTACACTACGGAGACTACATAGCTACACCCTCTTGTGAAGTGAAGGTCACGTGATGTGGTTAGCAGGCAGGCAGGTTCTCGATCAACGTAGCCTTCCGCGGGCTCGGTACACGTAGCAGCCGGAAACGTAAAGCACGCGCGTTTGGAGAACAAAACTGCAGGGCCAGCCAGCACGACCGAGTCGGCTGTCGGCTGGGGCCTGCTAGCAAAAGGGCGGCGCGGTCTTAAATAGCGATTCGGTCTCTTGTCAAACAAGATCGTTGAGAAGACATCGGCAGCTGTGGTCCTACGGACGCTCCCGGCTTGCGTGGGTGGGGTATCGATGGATTCTCCGAAAGTCCCGGAGCAAGCGACCGTTCCGACGCGGCGTGTACTGCTCGACACGCTGCCGGCCTCGGTTAATGGGGCGACAAGGCCGCCGAAAACGGGAAAACGTGGGCCTCCCGCAGCGACGAAAGGGGTTGACGAAAGGGCAGTAATTATGGCGAAACAACTCCTAGGCGGCAGAAGGGTGGAGGAGAGCGCGCGGGACGATACCGACGACGTGGGGGAGGGATAACAGTCTTTCGCTTTGTCTGAGACGGTCTGAACAGCAAGCAAGGGTCGTTCTGGAGGTTGGACACACTGTAGTGATCTTTCACTTCATATTCAAAAATCACGGAGCACCTGTTCCTCCTGTCCCATCTTGATTCTGCTGCAATGAGGGCCGATGTTAAGTTATAGATTGCTTCCTGGCTATGGCTGTCTCTGATGTTTAAGCCGACTGAATACAAGATAAATTGAACATCGAATGCCTGCGTTTAGTCCAATGTATGACTTATGCTTCATCAGAAAACCCAGTTTTAGTGTCGAAAGGATCGGGGTGAAACTTGAAGAAGCACGTGCAGCTATGGTTTATTTATTCTTATTCACATAAAGAAAGGGAGCTCTGTGTTCTGAGTGTTAATCGGTCCGTTTGGTACCTTCTTGTTCACATTAGATAACTATTTTTACTATGTATTGACCGCATCAGAACTAGAGCCACGCTCAGTAGCACAGTGCACACGTTTTTGCTACTTGGGTTGTGCTGTTCTGCTGCTGCGAACCTTTCATGTGTGACATACATCATTTTTTCTTGCAGGCATCATTTCTTGGTTGGTGCTGCTGATCCGAAGGTCGCGGGATCGAATCCCGGCCGCGGCTGCTGCCTTTCGATGGAAGTGAAATGTTGAGGCCCGTGTGCTGTGCGATGTCAGTGCACGTTAAAGAACCCCAGGTGGTCGAAATTTCCGGAGACCTCCACTACGGCGTCTCTCATAAACAGAGCTGGTTTTGGGACGTTAAACCCCACAAATCAATCAATCAATCAAATCAATCAATTGGTTGGTGTCCGATGAAATGATGCATGTGAGGCATTTTGTTTGTTTATTTATTTATTTATTTATTTATTAACTAGATAGCATTAGAGATCTCGTTCCGCAGAAGTACCGCCGTCGGTGTCGGCGTCTCTCCGTGAGCGAAAAATCGCCCGTGTAGAAAAATAACAGTTCCAAAAATGGACAACTATGTCCATCTAGGGGAACACATTTCAAGCAATATCTCGACTACTATGGCCTCCGTGACGGCGAGCGCGCCCGCCATCTCGGAGGCCATGCGACTACAGCAGCGCCTATATGCGCTCTCGACGGATGCTCTGCATCCACTTTTTTAGCATTTCATTCTCACGACACCATTAAAGAAGTGAAATACTACAGTTGCCATTTCACCGACCATAAGGCGGTGCTTGTAGCGGTTGGCCGGAAGAGGTCTCCAGAAGAACAAATCGAACAGCTGCCAGATATTTAACGTAAGAAGGACGACAGAATGTGACCATTTACGAATAAAAGTGTCACATCTACGCGCAGTTCATAATGCAGGACCATGTGACTACATCACTGTACATAATTTTCATGAAGTGGATATAAAAGTGCTGTTAAATAGATCGAAAAGCCATAACATTACTAAAGATGCGTCGCGCGCGCGCATGTGTGTGTCTGTGTCTGTGCGTGTGTGTAACAACACACATTAATAACTATGCACTGAGTGGTTGAAGTGCACACTAGGGGCCGGATTTCGCTATCGCGTCCAACTCTTAAAGGCGAAGCTTAAGGGTACCCCAATTTATTTATTTATTTATTTATTTATTTATTTATTCCCCCACATCAATGTCATTTCGCCATCGCATGAAAGTGGGGCTGCTGTACAAATTCAACACGTAAAGCGTAATCATTAGGATGCCATAAGAAAAAAAATACTCCCACGTTACATAATTCGTGAAGCTCCCGCCACGGTGGTCTAGTGCCTAAGGTACTCGGCTGCTGATCCGAGGGTCGCGGGATCGAATCCCGGCCGCGGCGGCTGCATTTCGATGGAGGCGAAATGTTGAGGCCCGTGTGCTGTGCGATGTCAGTGCACCTTAAGGAACCCCAGGTGGTCGAAATTTCTGGAGCCCTCCACTACGGCGTCTCTCATAATCAGAACTGGTTTTGGGACGTTAAACCCCACATAACAACATAATTCGTGAAGCGGATAACTTGGAGCGCTAAAAAAACGGGGACGAGAAAAAGACACACAAGACAGGCGCTCAACTTTCAACCGAGCTTTATTGAAACAACACGAAAAATTTACAGGGACAACCAGCGTAGGTAATCATGTGAACGATAAGAGGAAAACGAAGAGTCAGCACCTCGCCAGAACCGCCACCTCTTGGCCACCCACCGGAGCAAACGCAAATGCAGCAGTTAATAAAAAAATCCGAGGGAGAAACGCACCACGTGCTGCTAACTTTTAGTTACACCGATGGAGCACATGCGCAAACGCCCCTAAAACAACAGCTGTGCCAAAGGGAAAAGCATCGTCATGAATGCCTGACACCTGTAAACAACCCAATAACAAAGGAAGTTAGGCCACCAACGAAAATATGTTCAACCAACATAAAAACACAAGTATAACGGACGTAATATGACAAGACGTTGCGTCAATGGAATAAGTGTAAAAGGTAGAACAATACAAAATAACAACAAAGCTTAAACAACAAAGCGCTGCGTCAATAAAGAAGAGAGTGATGACAGGTGAAAACCAAGAAATGAAAATGGAAGCTAGGGCAAAGCCGCGTCGAAAAATAAACATAGCTATCTAGGAATCCCACTTCCTTGTCAGTAAGTGCGATAGAAGGCGTGCTGATGCATTTGTCGCCATAGTTCGATATATAAAAAGCCTCTATTATTTCTCTTTCAGTCTTGTCATGTGCACGCTTTAGGAAAGAGGAAAACCGGGAACGCAACCACATCTTTTACAATGTTCAGCTATGTGCAGCTACCTGCAGCGGCGTGCGGCCGCGTCGCCGCGTTTATTCGCTGGCTTGGCGAAGGCGCGCTCCCAGCTGCGTGGCGTCGCCGTAGACGCACTAGGCACATGAAACGCGCCACATAGCTCATCATTACTCGTCGCCATGCGTGCCGAATTCAATCTGGAATTGAAGACATCCACTGAGGCCGTCACGACGTCGTCATGTATACGTCCATACATCTCGCATTCACGACCGACCCATACATTGTGCGAGATGTTATGTATGTATCCACCTACTACTCGGATCACAAGGCCATGATAGTGTCTATGTACCCCAGCCCAAGTAGGCCGTCACCGGAACGATAAGAGGTTAAAGACACCGGTGAGTGTCTAATGACACAACCCACGACGCCACGGCGGCGTCACTACTTCGAAATGACCGAGACCTGGCTTGGCCATATTTTCGTACACTCCTGGACGACAAAATACAAGAGGACATGTGAAGTGTCGACACCACTTAGATTGCGTCAAATCATCTAAATAAACAAAATCCGCCCTCTCACATTGTCTAAGTCTTTATAAGAAAACTCGGCAACACCAGTTTGCAGCACCCCTCCGCAACAACAGTCTAGCCAAAAGAAACGCTTTCGCGTTCTCTTCTCATAAGAATATGCTTAGGGATTGTCGAACTTTTTTTGTTTGTTTCTTCCCGAAAGCACTACTTTAACACCATATTTGATCACTCCTTTCTTTAATCTATGCTATAGGCTATGTACATAAAGGGTCACAGAAATATTTTCATTCTGCCTGCCTGTTCAACTGGTTGGTTCACTCTTTGTTTTAGCTTCTTCATGAAGCTTAAAATGGGGATAGGGGATATCCGACATCTCCTTTACCATCTTTATGACATTGATATATTTTAGTGCACAAGAAGAAAAAATTTCTCGATTGCACCTAGAAGCTCGTATATCGGATTCCAATGACGTGCGCGCTCGTGTATGTTGTCCAGACAGGCAGGTGTGACAATGCGACGAGACTACTAGAGCACTTGTCAAGTTTAGCGAACATGTTAAAGAACCCCAGGTGGTCAAAATTTCCGGAGCCCTCCACTACGGCGTCTCTCATAATCAGAGCTGGTTTTGGGATGTTAAACCCCACATAACAACAAGTTTCGGGAAGGACGAGCCAACGCGCACCTGACCTTTCATTGCAACAAGTGCGAGTGTACTCCCAGCTTGGATAGCACTGCCACTCTGTTCACTAATAATTACTAAACGTTTAAGGAAATATAATACTAATATAATATAATACTCTTTATTCTGGCATGTGTGAAACAGTTACATGCCACCGAGATCAGGCAAAAGGAAACAGACGTAGCTGTTTCCTGACTAGGCCTGCATCCCGGCACGTGAACAAAAACAACGACAGCAGTGAGGTATGCGAAAACATCCAGTGCAGCACAATTCAATAACATCACTGTAAATAATTCAAAATCAAAATCTATATGGAACAGACAATATACGTAACTATCCCAGCTAGCACACAAAGGATTTAAGACGTCTTCGAGACGGATATCCGAGACGTTAACGACGTCTCAGAGACGGCACGCGTAAGAAGTTTTGGTCTAGAAGACGTCGTATATCTCGTCTAATGTCCGTCTTGTTGCACATATACGAGACGTTTCCTGAACGTCTTTGAAACGTCATCAAAAAGCTGGTCTTTTCGATGGCTTGGGGGAGCCTCCAATAATCCCATTTACCGGGATTTCTGAATCCGTTTAAAGACTTACCAAAGACGTCATCAAAAAGCTGTTCCTGAAACGTTAGCCGTAGTGTGAAAAAGAAGCAGGAATCGTGCTCGGGAACGGGGCGCGCCCACCAAAATTTTGATCTGGTTATCACCCTCAGAATGTAAGCTAACGCCTTATGGGTTCAAATAAGCAGAAGACATTTTTTGCACCCCTAAGGCATTAACTCAGCGGTTCTGAAGGCCTCAACGGGATCATAATTTTGGGGGGCACACCCATCCGCGGACGCCGTCCCTGCCTGTGTTGTAGTAGCTGCGACCTGCTATGTTACCGGCTGCACCATAATATTTTCAGTGCGGCGGAGTGGGGGGTAGTGCCAGCCGAATACTTTCGTAGTTACGTCCTAGGAAGAAGTCCTGGCATCGCACTTGCCTGTAACTCTTTTTTTTCTCGTGGTTAAAGGCATCAGCACTGAGTGCAACAGAGCAAAAATAGTCCAGTAACGTAGGTACACAGTTCTCAACAAAGGCTTCATCAGTCTTAGAATTTCAGTCAGAATTGGTTGTCGTGTATACAAATATCAATCTAGCATGCAATTTGTAGAGTATGAAGCAAATCTACCAAAAATAGTAATGACATACCTTTCTACAGTGAAGGATAGACAGTTTCATGGCAAGCGGCCTAACAAGGAGGCCTCTGCGCCAATGATCACGAAGTCGAAATACTGCTACATCAAGATTTTATTGACAAACTAACTTGTGCAAGTTAAAAAAGAGAAGAAAATGAGAAATGCGAGAAAAACAAAACCACAAATATTCAAAAGGAACTGCAGAAGAAATACTTTAAATATATTTGGAACTTACTAACCTCTAGAGGATTACAAAAGAGCACTAGTAGTTACACAATAACAGCCAAACGACTATGCGCTTTTCACCATGAGAGCAGCGCATTCGGTTATATGAGCACAGACAGAACAATGGATGACTGTGTGATAGCCGCTTTCAATCACCTTATGCAGTATCTTCACCGCATAAAATCAAGGAATATAAACAAAAGAACTCAAATATGACTCAGACATGAAATGGAAAATTTGTCTAGGACATCAGCTGATGTAATAGGCAAACTTTAAAAGACAACCAAAAACATCAATCAAGTGTCAATGAATATTGACCAAAGTGACCTTCAAAAAAATTAGCGCATGAAATATTAACAAAATCGGTATAATGAGCAACGTCACAATGCAGTGCACAATCTCTCGCAGCGAGCAACGTTACATCGAAGCAACCTCCGTTTCATAATGAAGCTACATACGTGCTCAAAGTCGAATACAGTGGAGACAGTGTTGAGGCGACGAAAAAGAAAAAAGTAAGCAATATTTTCAATTACATGTACAAAATACAGATGTGGCTCTGTACAAAGCACTGCATTACGCACATATATGCAAATCTGACATGAACGGCGATCAGACTGCCAAGCATCAGTCGGAAGCCAAAAAAGAAAAAAAGAAAGATTTTGGCACCCAGCACATGAAGCTATTCCTAAAAGGGACTTCAAATAACCATCGGGTCTACATGTGCAGGATCAAGCTGAGAGTCTCGGAATTTTGCGCTGTTTCACATTAAAAAAAAAGAACACTGTTACCTTATACCTAGTCATTAAACAAAACACTTCGAACAGCCAACTCCTCTGAGAATGCAACCTCCACCAAACGCGCAACCAGTTCACGTTCACACTCATCAAAAACTAGTTGTAGTGTCCAGGCTTAGTGGAGCTGGTGAATACGATGCTACTGGGATTATATGACACGCTGAAACCGCCGTCGCGAAAATGATTTCAATGTAGAACCTCGGTGGGGCCGTGGTAAAACGCAGTTGGTGCCCTATCAGGTTATCCATACAACCGCCGATTAAACCGCATGTATTCCTGCAAAGGAAAAAAAAAAATGGGGCCGTTATTTTCTATAAAGCTGTTTTACAACTGTGCTTTCAGGAACGAAATTTGAAATGCATCTCTGTCATAGACTGCGCGCTTTACAGGAAGTGCTCATAATATCCTGCAACTTGCAATAGATAAACACTCAAAATGAATTTTCCTCGAGTGCCTGATTCTTCTGCACTGCTGCCTGCACCACATATATATATATATATATATATATATATATATATATATATATATATTTAACGAAGTAACAAACTATGATTCCTAGGAAAGCATAGGAGAAGTTATTGGGGTACCTAATTGTAGTATTATACTTGTGGAGTAAGTATAAAGGAATTTAAGTGGACAAAAAGACAAATCTTCCTTCTGTGGGAACCGAACCCACGACCTTCGGATAAGGCGTCCGATGCTCTACCGCTGAGCTACGAAGGCGGATGTCCCCCCCCCCCGTCCCTTCTATTGGGTATATGTGCACATACAATCGAACACTCCCAGGATTGTATGTAGTACATATACCTATGTACATATATACGAAGCTCAGCGAGCTCCGCCGAAGCTTGGACGCTCGTGCTAGATGCCCAGCGATGAAAAGGAACAGAAGAAGTCAGGATACAACAGCCGGCCTGCGGCAAAGGCGCTGTGTCTATGTCTCTCTCATTTACAATATACAGTGGTGTTCGGGCCGTCTCCGCAAGAAACTTGATGCATCTGCTGATGCTACCACCGCCGAATAGTATGTCACTCGTGAACGTTAAACTGCACATTACTGATTCGTAGTTTATTTTGGACGCATTCCCATACGCAGCATGTAGAAATCGAGTGACACATGATACTTAGACGGTGAGAATATTCTTCGAGGCGTTCTTACGTGCTCACTGCGCACTCGGTATGAAAGGGTCCCTGCAGCACTTTTTGAACACACTGAGCACAGTAGTCGAGCACAGTAGTCGGCGGCCTAGTGACATTTGTTGGAACGAAGAGCGATGTGAATTACAGCTGTGTTTGAAACCAAATAAAAAATTCCCTGCTGCACGCAGCTCAATAGTATTTGGCTCACACGTTCACAATAACCTCCACGACTGTTAGGCATCGTTCGCCATCGAGATTCCAAATGTTGCAGGGCTCCCTTAGTAAATGGGACCTTCAAGGTCGCGCGATCGACGGGCACAGTGACTGCGCACCACAACTGTGCAGAGCGTCAACAAATTTTCGCTGCGGCTTCGATTTCGCCTGCACAAACTGCCTTCCATGGCCAGGTAATGGTGAAGTTAGTGCAATGCAACGAAATATGGGTCATTCGGGGTAGCGAGTATGCCGCGGGGTAGGAGGAAAATGTCAAACGTTCCGCAGAAAACTGTTGAATGGCACCGTGGCTTTGATTTGACGATATAGGTATAGGCATGCACCGCTAGATCCCGGCACCGGACAAGCTGGCGGCGCCCGTAATATATAATTTAAAATAAACAAAATACGTCCAAACGTTCATGTATAGGTCGTCGTAACACGCCGCTCACCCATAGCCCGACGTATTAATTTAGTCCGTTGTTCGTCCCCTTATCATCTCTGTCCTGCGCTATCAGCCAAGCAACCTGGTTCAAGTTTTCACTGCCCAGTCCGTACCACGCGAAACACTGGACAGCTTATGGCATACCAAAAATCTACTGTGCACAACAGCGTCCCTGTAACAATATTGTGGGACGAGATAACAGGTCGTGTAATTGTTTTGGTATTTGCGGTCTGCAAGAATGACGAACCCCAAAATGCAGAAAACCGCAACAGCGTGGACAATGAGAAATAATAATAACGAACATTCGCAAACGAGTCACATGCCTCTGACAAAGTTTAAATATGACCGAGAACGAGCACAACGACACTCATGCTCATATGAATGGTGAGCTGCGAGAAGTCATTCCACCACCAAAGACGTCATGATTGCCTGCGGCAGTTCTGCTGACATGCACAATAAACAATGCGCGATTTTCACATCCACACCATGCACGTAAATTTCGCAGCCCTGAACTGAAATCTCACGACTGCAATGCCACAGTGAAAGAACGCGCGGCAACGGTTGCCCTACAACACGCGATATCACATGCATGTATTCGTCTGTGTAAGACACGAGTAAATTACTACTATCCCACATTGTTGTACAGGCGCTGCACTCGCTACCCGTAACGACCAAATGACAGGATGGTGGGAACGAATCCAATGCACTCCTTACTCACTAATCCGGCTGAACACGCACATAGACCTAAGAAAGTTTCAGAATGCATTCATACACGGTGATCTGAATAATAAAACAGAGTTGCGTTTTTTTGCTTTTAATGCGTTAACTATCTTAGAGCTTAGATAGCATTAACGCTCCTTGTATCTGTCACAGATCGATTTGCCCTATCCGCGGAAGACATGAGTGATCTCACAGGCATCATGCTAAGCCATTCAAATGTGGTACTTACATTTATTTTCGGCGAGACGCAGTTATTGGTGTTACGGGATCCAGTCACAGAAGCGCCGGGATTGACCCAGAGTTAACGCAAGGAGGAAAATAGAAAGAACATAATGCCACCACACAAACACACGCGCAGTTGCAGCACGGTAACGGAATTTTCTCCAGAAACGAAGGAAGAGCCAGCCGCCAACAACTTGACTTCGCTGCCTTTGCTTCGTGTCTCCGCATGTTTGCCCAGCCTGCGCCCTCTCGCCTCATCTCCACGGCGACCGGCGAGAAGGAGCCAGACATTCGGGCGCCTCCCTCCCGGCCCCATTGCACCTGGCGACATATCGGCGCCGTGCATTGCGCCGACGGCCGAAGACGCTTTGAGCCATGCCCAGGGAGGGAGGGGGGGGGGCGGTATTCTTCCACATCTACTTTCCGTCTCGCGTAGGACGTTTCGAAGACGGATTCATTGCTCCCGCTTAGTTCGCGTGGCTGACGTCTTTGAGACGTCAGCCACGCGAAATAAGACGTTAATCCCCCAATAAGACGTCTTTTTGGTCTTGTGTGCTAGCTGATACACTTCAAACGCAGGGAAGTACAATTAGAGATCGGGAGTAGACATTGGAAGTGGTAAAATACAAATGCACGTACATAAACATCGAGAAAAGAAGCGCTTCATCCTGGATCAAAGAGCAATCTTACTTTCTTTTTAAAATAATATACAGATCTGCTTATCTGTGATAACTCAACAACAGAAGGAAAACTGTTACATATGTCTACTATTTGACGGTCAAGTGACTGCGTGCCATAATTTGTCCTAGATCTAGTTGAAACAAGCGACGTCCTTCTCAAGTTATATTCAATGTCCCGAGTGAGGTACACATTTCTGAATGAAGAAAAATCTTGTTTTATGCCGTTATAAATAAGAACCATCAGTTTAAGTTTGTAGCATTCAGTGAAGCACAATACATGAAAAACAGAAAATAAATTGCTATGGCTATCTGGTCTTCTTGTTAATAGCTTCAATGCTTTCTGTTGCATTGTGATCACTTTTTGTGCATCAGTCTTGTTACATGTGCCCCAAACTAAGTTGCAGTATGTGAGTTGCGAATAAACAAGGGAACAGTATAGCTGCTTTGTCACCGAAAGTGGAAGATGGTTAATACGGCTTAGAACACCTATGGATCGAGCCATTTTCATTTTTACATGACTGCCGTGATCAGAGCCGCTCAAGTCATTGCGGAAATGTACGCCCAGAAACTTACAACTACTATTACATGCTATTTCTGAATTACCAAAATAGAGTTTTGGGTTGTGGTTTATTGCTTTGTTTTTAGCACGTGCACTTTTTTTAACGCGAAAGCGTTTCTTGGCTAGGGTGGCTAGAGCGCGCGCCCAGCTGCCGTCCGCAAAAAGCGCCCGCAGAAGTCGTGCCCGGAAACCATGTGACCTCTCCCACTGGAAGTGACGCGGGCGCCAACGCTCGCCAAAGCGGCAGTCGGCTCGTGCTCCGCTGTGCTGCAGCTACCTGCAGCGGCGTGCGGCCGCGTCGCCGCGTTTATTCGCTGGCTTGACGAAGGCGCGCTCCCAGCTGCGTGGCGTCGCCGTAGATGCACTAGGCACATGAAACGCGCCACATAGCTCATCATTACTCGCCGCCATGCGTGCCGAGTTCAATCTGGAATTGAAGACGCACACTGAGGCCGTCACGACGTCGTCATGTACGTCCATAGATCTCGCATTCACGACCGACCCATACATTGTGCGAGATGTTATGTATGTATCCACCTACTACTCGGATCACAAGGCCATGATAGTGTCTATGTACCCCAGCCCAAGTAGGCCGTCACCGGAACGATAAGAGGTTAAAGACACCGGTGAGTGTCTAATGACACCACCCACGACGCCACGGCGGCGTCACTACTTCGAAATGACCGAGACCTGGCTTGGCCATATTTGCGTACACTGCCTGGACGACAAAATACAAGAGGACATGTGAAGTGTCGACAACACTTAGATTGCGTCAAATCATCCAAATAAACAAAATCCGCCCTCCCACATTGTCTAAGTCTTTATAATAAAACTCGGCAAAACCAGTTTGCAGCACCCCCCCGCAACAACAGCCTAGCCAAAAGAAACGGTTTCGCGTTCTCTTCTCATAAGAATATGCTTAGGGATTGTCGAACTTTTTTGTTTGTTTCTTCCCGAAAGCACTACTTTAACACCATTTTTAATCGCTCCTTTCTTTATTCTATGCTATAGGCTATGTACATAAAGGGTCACGGAAATATTTTCATTCTGCCCGCCTGTTCCACTGGTTTGTTCACTCTTTGTTTTAGCTTCTTCAGAAGTCTGCCGCATGAAGCTTAAAATGGGGAGAGGGGATATCCGACATCTCCTTTACCATCTTTATGACATTGATATATTTTAGTGCACAAGAAGAAAAAATTTGTCGATTGCACCTAGAAGCTCGTATATCGGATTCCAATGACGTGCGCGCTCGTGTATGTTGTCCAGACAGGCAGGTGTGACAATGCGACGAGACTACTAGAGCACTTGTCAAGTTTAGGGAACACGTTAAAGAACCCCAGGTGGTCAAAATTTCCGGAGCCCTCCACTACGGCGTCTCTCATAATCAGAGCTGGTTTTGGGACGTTAAACTCCACATAACAACAACAACAAGTTTAGGGAAGGACGAGCCAACGCGCACCTGACCTTTCATTGCAACAATTGCGAGTGTACTCCCAGCTTGGATAGCACTGCCACTCTGTTCACTCATAATTACTAAACATTTAAGGAAATCGCAGAAGCTTCATTTTTTCATTTCCCAGCATAAATATTAATGTGTTACTCATCCTTCCATTGCATTATCAAACAAAGAGATATCGTTTTCGTCCGCTTTTATGGGATTGTTGTATCCTTTCATTTGTTTTGTTATGGGCTCTCATGTTATATAAATAGGTGTTGCGCAGATCGGATGGGATAGAATGTCTAAGCTTTCCGTTAATAAAACCAGTTGGTAGGCAGCGCTTGTCCCGTGTGTTTCTCTGGTTCCTCCCTGCGTTTTTTCGTCCTTCTAAAGCATGGATCACTTCCGACTGGGCCAGCTCTGTAGCAAAGGTTTGTGTGGCGTGGGGTTTATTGAGCCGCCTAAAACATCACGCGGAATGATATCACTCGTCGCAAATGTACCAAGACCACACGGTTTTATGGAGCAATGTTAAAAAAGGCTACTCTTTCCTCCCTAGTTGGCAATTTGTGTGCTCTGGAGCCGCAGAATCCTCGCGGCCGCAGCAGTGAAATCCGGTGTTCGATTTTTGAAAACCTCATCTGAAATAGTGTGGGGTAATATAGCACAGTTGTAGAAGTGACAGTAAAAATTCGGTTCATCTGTCGGATCATAAAAATTATGTGTATAGAGCATTGCTTTCAGCTTTATTGAACTCATTCCTTCCAACGGACATTGGCCAATAAATTTGATAAACGTGTCCCTTCGGAAATGTGAAGTGATTTTGCTTTGCGCCCGGAGGAGGAAGGCTGGAATGCCTGAGAGTGGCCTCGACTACCATGTACACGGTGACGTCAGACAACATAAACACATATATGAAAATAAAACAATATAAAGTAAAATTACTAGCATTTTACGTGTCACAGGATGCAGTTGTTAAGCATGCAACAGTGCAAACGGTCTTATATCAAAGGCAAACCAGAATAGAATAAATACTTGTTTGTTTTTTCTTTCGATCATTTTCAATGAAACATCAAAATCAATATTTGTCGATATTTTAATTATGGCCGCAGTTACCAGACAATTTATTTCTCTTTGCCCCAGTTAGCACGTATTTTAGGGAACTGGTGGATGTGTTTTGGAAAATAGCATATGTGATTAGAAAAAGTATGATTCTTATTGTGTATTTTATTGGCTTTAATATGCTTCAGCCAACGAACAAGGTAGGCTTGATTCGCCTTATAGAGACACTAAGTCCTACTATTAAGTTTAGGAAGAAAAAGAAATTAGGTTTGTGGGATAATCAGACCGCCATTGCTGTCAAGAATAGAGAAGCTGTAAGCAAGGACGAAAATAAAATCAAAATTTGTAGTGCGCCATAGTTTTTTCGCCATGCGGGTACCCTTTTCAAATCACGTCAGCTCATCTATATTGAATACTTGACTACTGCTCCTGGTTATAAATAAAGCATTAATTAAACAAATTTTGCCAGCACACAGACATCAAGTAGCGCCATCTGTTGGTCCTGCAGCTCACTGCACCACAGTATCGGCAGCCGAGAACATAACATAATTTCCTCTTTGCAGCGCGGGAGATTCAAATTTAAGGCGACGCTAGAGACTTTCGGCGGCAGTTTTCGACGCGAGAAAACAAAATACGTTTATTGGCCGTCAGAAGCACTGATAGACTCGAACAAGGATAAGAAGTTGATCCAGCCACACTTAACATATTTCTTTAGTCTCCCTCTAAGCAAATCATACTACGAAAGAACGGCAACGGGCAAAAATAAGTCTGCCATAGCAACCATGAATACACCGCAACGCTCTCTTCCCAAGTACCTGTTCCCCATACTATATGGCAATAGGTCAACATAAAAATTGCAAGCGGATAATACATCTCCAGTCTTCGCCCTATCGGGTACCAGACCCAATCTAGTTTTACTTATTTCAAGCGTATTAAGGGAATCCGTGTCAAACGGGTGCCACTGTAACTGCTTGCACTATACGGAGCATATAACGACAACGCACCGTCGTTGAGGATGAAAAGCTGCCGAGCACAGTTTCCGCAGGAAGTGACCACAATATACATTCAGTGCAACGAGTAATCTGGTTCTGTACTTCACCTTAAAGTGGAGCCGCAATTGCACTTACGGCGGGAAGGGCTGCTTATTCTCATTCTTCTGCTCCTTTATTCAGCCGGATATTCCGTTTGTTCTCTACCCATGATGTATGGTGGGAATAGTACTAACATTTGGGCGTCTTCAGGGTCTAGAATCAGCGCCGCTGCGAAGGAGTATGGTGACGATAATGTACGGTTTTACGTGAATCTGAGGGTGGCGAAAGCGGAGCGTTTGCGTTTCGACACACTTATTTATGCCATGACGGGATCGAACAACCCTGTGATACAGGACTGTACAAGGCAAAGCACAGAAAACGCATAAGCTTCAAGTGTTCTTCTACAGATTTATCTCCCTTTATATCAACTAGCTTTGTCGTTGACTCTAAACTTATGAGAATATTCACTTTGCTAAATGGAAAAGTTGATTTGATGTCAGGTTTCTCCATTTAAATTACTGCAATACAAAGTATGACTAGACACCTACTAAACTTTGTGGTTGCGTGACGTCTAAAAGCACTCTATATAACAAATATGCAGTAAATGATTGGTCAATGCTTTCCATCATTCACGTAGGTATACTTTAATAATCGCTGGCCATTTACTTGCTACAGAATATAGCCGAGAACGGGGAAATTTCGTTATCTTTAGCAATGTTAGAAACTGCCTACACTAATCATGAACTTCTCGAAGCTTTTGTATTGCTGCTGTGTATAAACGCTGCGTAGAGCGAAGCACAGTAAGGCTTTCAGTAATACACTCATGTCTCCTTATTATGGGGCCCTTAATATAGACAACCCGGAACATGGACGAACTTTTCGTCGACGGTACACTCCCCGTACAATTCTGTCCCACGAGTAACGAAACCCGCACTCTCAAATACGGGCGGGTACTTTGGGAAATATGTGGGTAAACTCAGATATTTTTTCTGGTTAGTGTAGACGTGTTTGCACAATGAAGAAAATAATTAAATGACTAGCAAGCCCTAGAAACCACAGCGTGTACCCGGAATTCAGTACTGCCTGTTGTTCGTTCGTTTTCCAAGGATATCGCGTATGTTGCGCAGACGGGACACGGGAAGGCGCACTTCAAGTGGCCGATGCGTAGTGCTTTATCGACATTAATGTGGGATCGAAGGCATCAGTACAAACCCGAGCCTTGATGTTTCCTATTGAAGAAGCCGCATTCTTTTTGGGAACACTTATGCCTCTTGTTTTTTTTAATTGCTTGTTATTTACGCCAATCATAATGGTTTTTTTCTGGGCAACGGACGCGTCAGTACTACTGAAAGACGACTTTACTGCTGTTTGCGTCCTTTAGAACATCCCCTTTAGTAGATCAATAGATGGTCGCCTTTAGAAGATCAATATAACAGAAAAGTGGTTTTCCACATAAGCTGACGGGAGCCGCGGCTGAGATATCTGCATTAGCTATTTCTGCTTCTAAACGCAGTGAATGTGAATGAGGCGATATGCAGTACCTACTAATTAGCAAGTCTGTTTTCCTCCCATTAGGGTAACACAATTCGGAGTGTTTACAATTATGTGACTGTTTCATGGCCCCACTGTACTGCCGCAGGTTGGCACTCCGATCACGTCAGAATTTATACAAATAAAGTAGCAACAAGCGCCCCGCTCTGCTTGACGTCCTATTTAAGGTAGGGGCGGGGGGCGGGCTTATTTCAGGTTAGAGAGAGGCCCAACAAGATCACGCTGCGTTAGGATAGACAGAAGGAGTGACGCCGACAGCCTTTCAGGCAATTTTTCATGAAATCTAGTTTTGTTGGTGAAATGGACTGCCACGCTTCCGGGGTTTTTTCACTGATCTTTTGGGGTGCCGTAAATCTGAATCAGTCACTATTAAGGCTTTCGAATTGCACGTAGCAAGATTATGTGAAAGGGACCTCAGGTACGAGCCATTCTTAATGTACGAATTGTCTCTGAACGATATTGGAAATGTTCGCTACGCTAAGTGTCAAGCACAATCCTAAATGAGTCGGCGTCCATGAGATTGCCGTGAAAATCGAGCGCTGCCCAAAAGAAGCGCCCCCTACAGTATATCCAGTCGGTGTTCGTGCACGGGAGCAGGAAACATGGAGGCGCACAATATGCCTGAGAAACAGGATTCCCGCGGGAACTCCTGTTTGCCACATACAATGCCTGCAGCACTAAATTTCATGGGATTCCAAACATTCAAGCCCATGCTGACATGATTTAGCCTTTGCCTGTCATGCAGTGTGCCCACGGCAGAATCGATTGAAAAAGTGCGCGGTTACACATACATGACGCACATTGCAGATGATGCAAAGATGCGTTCGTGAGTAATGTTTCCGCTGATTTGGTTCAAGTAAATTGTGGAATGAATTCATAATTACTTATTCTTGTTCCTTTAGAACATAACAAAATATATAACATGGACGCAACTATCGGCAGGCTTCCACACGACATTAAAGTAACCAGAGTGATGCTCCCATATCAGCTAGTGAAGCCAACAGGCCCTGAAGCCAAGCACAGTGTAGGGGAAATTATTGTAGTCTTCAACTCTGTATGGTTATTACGGAATACGCTTAAAGTGGACGGAAAAACACACGTGCCTTTGGTAGAGACCGAACCTACAAGCAACAGATAACGCGTGTAATGCCCTGCCATCCGAGATACAAAGACTGTCGTTCTGCTCCCGTTTAATGGGTATTCAAATATCCGTGTGCCGAACACTCTTTGTGCCAGAAGGTGTCACGGAGAACGTGACGTCTATTAGAAGAAGCCTGCTGCCCATAAACCCTCGCATACTACCTAAAGTCGCCAAGCCTGCCGGAACAAGGCCGAAGCTACGAGGAAAGGGAAGGGGTTACTGGGTCTTTTATTCATTAGTGACAGCATAATGAACTAAACATACAATCAAAGCAAACAGAGCTAGGAAAGATTAATGTAGATTTTAACTATAGTATGGTAAAAATGGAATAAATAGAAAAGGAAATAAAATGGACGAAACACAACCTGCTGGCTGTAGGCACCACAGCCTGGTGTTTTGACCTTGAGATCTACCTATAGGTGGCAGCACCGTCTTCGCGTTAGTGTGGATAGGCGGTGGGCGGCGCGCATTGAAATGTAGAGCGCGACGCAATGCTTTGAGCTGTTTGAGGCAACTGTTAGGTAAAGAAAGTTGAATGCGGTCGAATGTATATACAGGGTGTTTTTTTTTAGCTGCAACACTTTTAAATTAGAAAAACATAAATCGTGGGAATGTCTTGTGTACCATTCGAGTGTATGGGTTGGCGGCCTCTAGATACAGAACAATTACCGCACATGTATGCATGATTAGCGAAATTACGCTAATTAACCTTTTAATTATCAGCAATTGGTGGCTATAGTAAATGAGTACTTTGGAGCCCGTCCTCGACACCACCTATCCCAACGATCAAATTTTGAATAGCGGAGTGCATGTCGGAGCTACGCGAACAATTAGTTCCCCGTGGTAGGCTCCTTGAAACCGAAATCGGCCGGGAAAAGAGCGTCTGTGACGTCGATGTCGCCGCCCCCACGGCTTTCGTCACTTGCCACTCGCCTGTGGTCACTGCCGCTCCGGCCGCGCAAGCAGCTTGCGTTATCTCCTTCTTATCTGCGGCGTTGGTCGCCGCGGGCGAGGTACTCTGGACTGACGAGGCCACCTTTTCCCGAAATTCTCAAGTAAATGTCCATACTGCACACTACTGGAGCGACCGAAATCCACACTGGCTCGGAAAATCCCCCCACCAATATCAATGGTCTTTTAGCGTTTGGTGTGGCGTACATGACAGCAAAATCATTGGCCCACTATTTTTCAACAACACACTGACCGGCCGGAGGTACGTAAGTGAGATTCTTAAAGGGCCTGTTGAAGACTTCCGCTGCGACATTCCGCTGGCTCAGCTTGGCGCGATGTGGTATCAGCATGACGAGGCGCCAGGCCACAGCTCTAGCGAAGCACGCGCATGGCTTGATCTGAACTTCCCAGGGCAGTGGATTGGGAGAAACGGGCCCGTTCAGTGGCCGGCAAGGTCGCCCGACCTTAACCCTCGTGACTTTTTTTTTGTGGGGCTACATTAAGGATAGCGTATACAACACGGAAACGACGACCCCACTTATACTTACAGGAGAGGATAACTGAAGTATGCCGTGGTATTTCACCGATCGTACTCAAGAAAGCGACAGCAAACTTGCTCAAAAGGCCCCAGTGTTGTGTAGCAACACCTCTTCGAGTACGTGTTGCGAAAGCGCATGTCGCCAAATAAACATTACATCAATCAAAAAACAATCTATGGCCATTGAGGTGTCCGTTATTCCGCCATTGTCAGGGTTTTGAAAAAGTTTTTTTTTTCGGGCATATTTATTGTCCTTACAGCTATCGCGAAATGGCCCAACCATTCCTTAGGGCAGCACAAACGTTACTCGCTGCGTCTGCAGTGCTTATCGCAATCATGAACCGCCGCGAGGAAAGCGATGTCGCTGGCGTAAATCACACAACCAACGTCTTCGCCTTCGACCTGTTGTCTATTAAGCGGCGGCACACTTGGCTAAATGCGATGTTGGTTCGTACGCGCGAAGTTTGAGAGCACCGAAGTTTGCGAACCTCACCTGACTGGAGTCACCTTCCTGCTTCAGCTGCGCTTCACTACAGCCCTCTTCAAGAGAGAGAGAGATTATGGGCGGAAGGCAGGGAGGTTAACCGGAAGGAAAATATCCAGTTAGCTACCCTGCATTGGGGAAGGGGTGGAAGGGAGACAGAAAGAGATGGAAGAAAAGAATAAGGGAGAAAGAGAGAGGTCAAATCGCGCACACGCAGAAGCACGGCATGTGTCAGAGACGGTTCACGAGGCCCGTTGCGCGCAAAAACTTGAACACAGCCTTCGTGGCTTTCTGCTGCGAGACACTATCGTTCCGGCATTCCAATATGGTTTGCTCAGACAGCGGTCAAGCATCAAGGCGTGACAATTCTGCGGCGAGAGACTGTCGCTGGGAGCAGTATTCAGGGCAATCGCAGAGGACGTGCACAATCGTTTCCTCGCTGCCGCAGTGAACACAGGCAGCACTGTCTTCCAGTCCAATGCGATAGCCGAAACTTCTTGTGAATGACGTGCCTAGCCACGGGCGGCAAAGTACGGTGCTTTCACAGCGGGTAAGCCCACGCGGAACTCGAAGTTGTAGTGAGGGTTCGAGGCGGTGTAGACAGGTATGTAGAAGACCAGAAGTGTTCCACTGCGCTATAGCTATATCACGCGCAAGCGAGCGAAGTTTTCTTACTACATCCGTTCTTGACAGTGGAATGGCTTGCAGCACTCAAATTTCCTGGACATATTTCGCAGCATTATCTGCGTGCTCGTTGCCGATTATTCCAGAGTGGCCTCGTAGCCACTGAAACGTGATGTCATGGCCTTCGTCAGTTAATTGATGATAGAGCTCTCGTGTTTGAAGCACTAATTGGTCTTGCGGCCCGCTACGTAAGGCCGATAAAAGGCACTGATGACTTAGAATCTCTAAAGATGGCCCATTTCTGTGGTGGCTCTCCATCGATCACGCAAAGTGCGGTGCGTAGTGTCTCAAGCTCCACGGCAGTCGATGTTGTGCCATGAGACGTCTGGAACAGTACATCTACTGCCTTGGCAGGGAAGGTCACAGCTCCTGCAGATCTGCCTGCTACTGTTGAGCCATCAGTGTAAAGCTGAAGATGATTCCTGTAGTCCTCATGTAGCATAGCAGAGACAGCTGCTTTAAAGCCGGCGGTGAGAGTTCCGCTTTCGTCCGAATCCCTGGCACTGTCAGCCGGACCTTTGGACGGGGCAAACACCAAGGAGGCGCCGGAAGTCTCTCAGCAGGAGTATAATTCTTTGGGAGGCACTCGCGGTATGCCGATAGCCTCTTACAAAAAGAGGCACCGGGCCGGTATTCTGTAAGCGAGGCGAGGTGGTGGGCAGGAGCACGAGCAAGGTGTCCAATGTGTGTCCTAAGCACCTCCAAAGTGATGTGAGTGGTGGCAGGAAGGTCTTTGGCAATCGCTATGGTATCCGCATACAGCCCTCTTCAAACACATCGTGGAAGAACTTAGCCTCGTTAAATAAAACGTGCGTGCCAAGCCCTCATGTATGAAAAATGACTAAATGAACGAGTAAATATCGAGCCGTAACAAGTCGCCTTTCTCAGCGCGGGTCTACAGGACGAACTCTGGGCTCTCCAGCGAGCCAGGATCATCGCCGAGGACCTCACACGTCATTCCCCAGATGACGCGCACTAGTGGCCTAGCCTGCGTCAGTAATTTCTCGTAGGACCCTCAAATAGTTCTTATTACATACCTACCTACGCCGCGGTCGTCTGGTATTGCTGACATGCGTTTATCTGGACGCACGCACGGGCGTACATAAGCTATCAGCTCCAAGAGTTTTAATCATTTAGTCTTACCTCTGAACCACGACTCCGTCTCCTGGTAAGACTTTATCAAGTTTAGCTGTCAACTCATTCATTTATTCACACCTTCTCGGACATGCAGTCACCCTGATAAGAAGATATAGTTCGAGGTTGCATTCCGCTTCATTGTCGTACTGGAATAGCTCCGCTTCCCCAGGTAACGACAGTTAGGTGTTGCGGTAGCTCAAAGTGCCGAGGAATAATGGCTTCTTCATGCATTTATGAAGGAATATACGGGGAACACGGGTCTTCCTATAATTTTCTTCATAAAATTTGGCTCTTTGTGCACACGGGCTATGAACTTTCTGTTCATAGCCCGTGTGCACAACACATCGGTCTGGAGCATACTTGCACATGTTATTGGAAAAAAGTTAGCAATTACATTTTCCCCGCTAAGGATTAACGCAGCACGCACTAGTTTAACGCTGCATGCACTAGATTAACGCAGCATGCACTAGCGGACACCTTGCAACTTGCTCTGTAGAAAACGTGACATAGTGCGAAAGATAACAAAAAGCTGAAGGACCACATTTTTTGTTGCGGCTGTTGAAACGACGATGCGCGCAGAGCTTGTTGCAGATCAAGAAAAAAGATGGGGAAGGAGTGCAGCTTAACCATCTGTCACGCTAGGAAACAACTGGGCAGCTTAAAGGAGAAAATGACCGTAGCAGCTGAAGTCCCTGCATAACCGTTAAAGCTGTTATACAGGGGCTTTAGTCCATGGAAAATACAGGGGCATCGTGCAGAGCATTTACGATGTTGAAGGCAACGACGACGGCAGCTTGAACGACCGCGTCACAGACAATGACGGAGGGTACTGTGGCAGCACCAGAAGACTGCGGAGAGAACGTAACGGCCGCAGATATGATGGATATCGAGCGGAAAGTTGGCATATTCTTCGGAAGAAGCACTAGGGCCACCGTATCTCTCCACAGGAATGTGGATGAGTTGGAGCCTTTCGTGCTGAAATGTTTGTGCTCCATGCGTCAAAAAAGCACTAATTACTGTAAATATAGATGTACATTGTCTCCAATTCACTCGTGCATTCTTATTTTTATTTATGGGGAGGGCGGGGGGAAGGACGGCTTCAATAATCCACTGTTGTAAAGGTAGGACGTTTTGCTCTATGATTAATTTTCGGATTTTCATTATGACAAGCTTTCAGAATTGCGACCAACTTGTTGCAGCCCCGTGATGTTCGCTATGCCAAGATTTCCCTGTAAAGCAGTATCTAGGCAAAGAGAGGTGCAGCTGTGGCACGTGTTGCTAAGCAACACGACCTTATTTCGAGATGATAGTATTTGCGACCGCGACAGGGCGGGTTGCCGAGCTTAGGCAGCTCGGGTGTTAAAGAAAAACCGATTGTACTTTCAGTTACAGCCGGAAAATATGTAATTAACAATTAATCTACAGCAATTAATTACTTCCATTCCTATATTTTATACAACCTTATGTAGAATCTCGATGATACGATTACGGTTGATGCGAATTTCGAGATGATACGAATTTTAATGTTGTTTTGGACGGAATACACTGTATAAAATGCGCCGTCATTCTGTGTGATACGAACACTTTTCCCAGCCATTGCGGATGATACGAACGCGCGAAATGACTGCTTCACGCGAGCGACTGACTCAGATTTACTGCAGATTTGTTGCGCGAGTGCCTTACGACTTTGACCGGAAAATCGCAGCGAGAAACAGAAAAAAATTTGCTTTTCGTCCACCAGTGTTCGGCCCATCCCAAAGACTGAAACTTCAGCAATGTCGCCGTAAGGTTCCTGCCCGCAAACACCACGAGCCGTCTACAGCTGCTGGATGCGGTAATAACCCGAAATGTGAAGCACCATTTCAAGGGATTGCTTGTGCGGAGGCTCCTGGCGAAAATTGAGCGCAAGGATAACAACTTGCAAATTAGCCTGCTTGACGCGTTATATTTCTTGGCCATGTCCTGGGATAATGTGACCCAGGACACGATCGCGAGCTGCTTTCGTAAGTGTGGATTTTTCGCGGAATCGGATGCGGCTCCGACGGAAGAAAACCAAGAGCCTGACGATGATTTGCTCATCGAGGGCTGGGAGAACCTTGAAACTCGAGCTTCGGCGCCGCGGACGACAACGTAACGACCTGTGGGTTGCGCTCCATCGAAGAATTGGTCGACGAGGCAAAGGATACCGAGCCTGAGAGTGATGGTGAAGATTCCGATGAGTGTGATCTCCTACCGTCAATGTCGGAAAACCTTGACGCTCTCGATGTACGGCGTCGCACCGTAAGCACCGGCAGCGTGAGTGAAGAAACCGCAGCACGGTTTTATTCCTTTCAGGCGGCTTTCTTGAGGGACAGCGAAGTTAAAGATGTTCAAAACAACACCATTGACTTTTTCAGCAAGAAGTTTACCCCAATAAAGTTCTTGTTCATATTCATGATCAGCTTTAACTTGTTTTGGCTCCTACGTATTCGGGATGATACGAATATTTTACGTGCTCCCTACGAATTTGTATCATCGAGATTCTACTGTATTCACATGTACCATGGCATAAATAACGATACACCGGTAAAGCGAGCGGGAGAAATAAATACGTGCACGTACACACCTCCAGTTCTCGTTTAACATTTTTTTAGTGTCGCACGCTACCTAGTTAGATTTCGAAGCACAGCTTAGAATTTAGGAAATCAGAGCTATGCACTACTATGTACCGACTCGATTACATCAGCGGCCCCGCTATTTATGCCGAGCTATACTTAGTGTTTCGCATTTATATATTTGAGGTTATTTTAGTTCTCCACAGCTTGTTTAGTTATATGAGCAGTAGTTTGTCAAAGCCTGCGTCAGTTATTTTACTGCTCTTCCCGAAGATGCCCGCTGCAACGCTCAAGACCCTCTCCATGGACGCAGTAAAGCGAAGTGCGGTGTTCTGCCGTACGAACACTGCCGAGTTCGTCACTACGCAGCACTTCGATGCATGCTTCGGACTCAATTGCGATTTGTAAATGTTTGGTCGATCACAAGAAAGAGAACCCGGCCGATCCCACGCATTGTGCGAATCGATGTCCTGCGAAGCAATAAGCTCGGAATTTGCCCGTGCCGTACTGTCTGGCATTCATCCAAGTATTCATCCGAGCAGGATCGACGTCTGTATGTAAACTGGGCAATAGAACCGTCATGGCAGGTGCTACTTTGATAGGTTCATTTATGATGTGCACCATGCGGTAAGAACCGCCATGGCCGTTTAGTAGCGTGATCGCTCGGTTCATCGGGGCCCCGGGTTTGATTCCTTCCCTTAACAACGCCTGGTAGATTGACGCTTGTCTGAGTCTGTCCGCTTCTTGTGTCTGCATTTCAATCGCATCATGCAACAAACGGTGTGTTGTTATGTTCTACACACGTCATGTGTGTTTTCATAAAATTTACCATCACTGTTTTGGTGGTCCTCGGTTGCAGTGAGCTGCAATGTTAAATATCCACCAGATGTGGCATACACCCGCGTAACCCGGGCCGACCACTGCGTGTAAAGCATATTTGATGGCGTGATTGCTGATTTTCATGTGCGTGACGAGTATATCACCTCACTGATATTGAGATCAATCATCCATGTTCATCAGTCATTGATAGCCACCATCCCAATTATCTGTATACCAAGTAAACAAGACGTTCACGACGGCGCCGAGACGTAGGCAGATGATAGATAGATAGATAGATAGATAGATAGATAGATAGATAGATAGATAGATAGATAGATAGATAGATAGATAGATAGATAGATAGATAGATACTGCAAAAGCTGTTTAAATTCCGCAAGAAATGCTTCTCGTTTAAAGAGTTATTGAATTACTACTATCAAGATTAATTAACAGAAGTAATGAAGCATTGCGCAATTACAGTAAAACGTTATCGATTGTAAGTAATCACTTGCCTGTAGAGCATTACGTACAAATCTGATCTAGATGTGCTGTGATTAAGTGTAGTATTGTACATAGACACGGCGCGCCTGATTTCTGCGACCTCATAACGCCCACCGGCGTACAGGTTAGACCGTGAAAACAGTAGGCATAGCAGTTGCTGTTTGCTATGGGTTTTCCTACCATTACGTAAAGCAACGTCTTAGGTACTCCAAGTGGTGCACTAAAGTAGATGCGAAGTAACACTGAACGTGATGACCCGAACCCGGTGCCAGGTCGTGCTCAGCTCCCATAAACCGCCGATATTGAGCATACTTCATTACGTCATAACTTTTTCTTTAACGGTTAATGGTTAATTTTTGCTTTATTTCATTTAAAAGACCTCTAGGGTATGTCAGTTTGGAGCAGATAAAGGAAGCTATAAGATTACTCATCACTTCGTTCGTCATTCGTAAAGTTTGCTCGGCTCTTTTCATAGATTTATTGAGCTTAATCGAAAGTCGTCCGTTATTTTGCGCAGGAGCCTTATGCTGTTAAGTGGTGTTTCATTGTTCTTGCGTTATCTTGTCCCCATTCATGTTCTTTTGCGACCTTCACGACTTCTCGCAGAGCGGACGTGTGTCAAGTGAAGGTTGCTAAGCTGCGCGCAGAGAGATCAAACGAGTATACTCTGCTGTTGCCCTTGTGAAAGTTGACAGTTTGCATCTTGCTTCGTTGACAGGCAGTTCTTCCCGAGCTAAAACCACTAGAATGGAGCGGCCCTCTGAGCTCACAAAGCCCTCTGGTCCTTCGTTAAAGCGGGGAGGAAAGCGCACGCAGCAATGTTGAGTAGTAGTTCTCTAGTTCCCGCAGACATGGCCGCTCGCTCGAAGTGGGAGCAGGACAGCCCTCCTTTCATGCTGTACGGTTGTACTTATGCGCACACCGACAGAAATATGCCACCACTATTTCTATATTGCCACGTCACGTCGCCGCCATGTAGCTTCGCCAAGCCATGACACGTCAGTACAACATGTTCTGTTTGTCGCTTGAATCTTGTGTTATGAGGTTGGCCCTGAAAACCTTATTACTTATACTTTGCAAGTCGGTTGCACGTTGGTTAGTAATGTGAAATTATGATACCAAGTGGATACAACGACGGGTAAGCAGAACTGATGTGCCCTTACGAGGGTGCAGTACGATTAACCAGCGTTCAAACCAATGTTGAATGCTTGACAAGGCCTTTGGAATGTGGACTAATCTGTAGTCTTAACTGCGCCATAAATAACACATTTCTAGATAAAGATTTAGACTTTGCAGGCCACGTGAGAAAACAAATCATTCACATATGTAAAAAAATAGAGGGTTATTAATAATGATCCTTGGAGGATGTTTGAAGCCACGGAAAGGGGCTCCGAGGTATTATTAACGTACACTGACTTGTTAATTCCATGCTCAAACTTATGACATGCCTATTTTTTATGTGCGCGTTGAAAGTACAGATAGCCGGTTTAACCCTAGAAAGCTTTAGTCATAGGTGCCGGTGAATTACTTCCCTGCATGACCTTGTTTATGGTAACCCCAAGATTTGAGTGCAAGTCGAGCGGAAAAATTGCAAGCTGTATTTCGCCTGATAGCGCGGTTAAGAATCCTCGGTCAAATTGAATAAATTGTTGGTGTTACGAAATATTAAAGGTTCGGGGAGCAGGCTCAACGAGGCAAGTTAGAGACGCCTCCGAGGGCAGCAAGGAAGAGACGCAAGACGCTGGCTGGCACAACACACGGACACATATATTTGAGCAAGAAAACGTAGAGGGAAACGCAATGAAACAGAAGCACTAAACTCACAACAACATGTGCATGCAGCGTTTTTGTAGAACAAGAGTTCAAGAGAGAAACGCAGTTAAAGATAAGCACACACAATACAGACAATAATATATACAAAATATGTATAGCGTCTCTACAGTAAGAGGTGAAAAGAGTTCAAGAGGCTCAGAGGGCTCACGCGTTCCGGCTCGCCGACGGCGTTGACACAGCGTCCGTCGAATGTCCTGGGGAACTGCGAGGCAGGCACCAGGAGTGCTGTGGACGAAGGGTCGACGAAGACTCCCAGTCGTCTGCTGGGCGTCCGGAGCAGGAGACGTGTCGTTTTCGAGGTCCCTCGGGCGTTGGCGCTCGACTGGGTCCCTCTGACAAATACTGGCCTCCCGGGCGTTGACGCCCGACCAGGACAGCGCGTCTTCCCCTCTCCGATGTCTTCCCTCGTCTGCTTGGCAGACGTGGCTCGTGCCTTTTAATATTTTCATTTTTCACGCGCCGTGCGGGCACGTGCAGGGCTCCATTCCAGGTGAGGCCCCCTACAGTACAGCTCCAATGCGCGTGCTTGAGCATTTCCTTGGCCGATTCACTCGGAGCGTTTGGGGTCTTCACCACAGTTGGTATTAAGGATTGTATTCGTATGGGTATATTTGGCGGACGTTATCATTTTAGAGAGCACCGGCGAAAAAAAAATAGGAAATGGGGGAATGGTAATGGATTGCAAAGGCTAAGTTTTATTCTTCTTGTGCGCGTGCGTAGTGTGGATTGAGCTCGCCTAGTTCCCATACATTTAGAGGGTTTATAAAAGGCGGTCACTCCGGAAACAATGATCAATGTGCGATACAGATGCAGTCAGTGTTTGTTCCTTTTAAATTTCGATGTGTTTTCTTCAAACTGCCGATGACGACAGTTGGGTGTTAGCCTTGATATATCAAGTGCTGTGAACCTCGCAAAACAAGCATCATCTCTACTACGAAATAGTACAAGTTATTGGCCAATGGGAAAGCAAAAACAGGTACTGCACACTCACGAGAAGAAGTTTGGATACCATGACACCCCCTACAAACATTTTTGATTCCGTCTAGCACAGCTCTGCAATGTCTAATGGTTTAGGTACATTATATTGGTCGAACACGCGCACTTAAACTTGACTATTCGAATACTACGAATATACGTAGGCTGCGATGGAAAAGAAGTATTTCCGGCACCCATTGTTCGCTAGAATTTCGCACCTGACTGTACGTGTTAACAGTGTCCATGTGTGATAAGATATTCCCCTAGTGCTTCCGTAAAGACATGTGCTGGCTAAAGACGCGTGTAAACCAATAATTTTGGCAACTCACTCATGCAGATTTCGTTTCGGAATGCGCTAAAGGGCCCCGATAACGTGGGATGGCAAGAGGTTCTCTCGTAATCCTACCACAAATCAAGATATCGCGCATCGGTTAGACGTGTATAAATACCACTGAGCGACAATTCATTCTTGCTCGGGCAGGGAGCTGTTCCCACAAGGAAAAAGCTACAGCGTTTGCTGAAACCGCCATTCGTTTCCCGCAGGCGTCTTGGAGCTGTTCTGCGGTAGCTCCAAGGCGCTACTGTGCGAGCTATCTTGACTGTAAAGGCCCTGCAATGTCCCAAGAAGAGAAAGACTTCCGGCCACTCTCACCCGAAAGCGAGGGTGTGCCGTCCAAGAAACCCAAGGCAGGCAGCAGTAGCAGCGAGGGGGCTTCCCCTCCTCAGGAACCATTCTCTTCGTCCAGAAGCCCCGCGCCAGGCAGCTCTGGAAGCCGTACTCCAAACAGGCCAGAATCAACCAGCCCGAGGCCTCCGGAATCCCGTTCTAAGTCACCCTTAGAACGCGTTGTCGCATTCTTCAAAAAAAGTCCACCACCGGAGAAGCCAACGAGCAGCAGCAGCGAGGAGCCTTCGCCGCCTCAAGGGCCCTTATCTCCCTCCAGAAGTCCAGCGCCAGGCACTCCTGGAAGTGTTAGTCCAACCAGACCACGTTCAGCCAGCCCGAAGTCGCCGGGATCCCGCTCCAAGTCGCCCTTAGAACGCGTGGTCGCATTCTTCAAGAGAAGTCCGCCGCCGGCGCCGCCTAGCGAGGGAGGTTCACCGAAGGACAAACGAGAGGCGGTTGAGCGTTGGGTGCACGGAGGCAGCATGTCACCGCGGGTCCGTGAAACTGAACTGGAGCCCCAGAAGCCTGGCTCAAGCAAAGGACGCCCCCACCAGAAGGTTACCTTCGCCTCCGAAGGATCGACGGGCTTCGATCCTGCGGTTGATGCCTTTGCTGGTAGGGGAGAGGTGTACGAGGAGTTCCCCGATGAAATACTCAAGGCCGAAGGAATTAATCGATTCCCTCCAGCTGCTTCGGTGGAGGACTTGTCATCCGAATCGGAGACTTCGCAGGGAGGCGCTGTAGCATCGACGCTGTACACTGCCGCGGCCACTACGGATCCCAAACCGGGGTCTTCGACCCCACCAGGTGGTCCTGCAGGCCAGATATAAAATCTGGATGAAGAAAGCACCCATGAAACGGCAGGTACGGGTCGGTGACGTCACAACGATGGGCTCCGAAGAAGCGACAAAACCTCCATAGTTCTACCGCAAGGAGGGCGCCTTCCATTGTCTTCATATCATTCGGTAGGATCGGCGCGGTTTCAGTTTTTAATTATCTATTCAAGTGGCAGTATTCCTGGTCTGCAATGTCATTTCAACATGCTATTTTTACCTCGCTTTCTCATTCTGTGCTAGCTCTCGCTTTGCCTTATATCATTTTTCTTGCCGAACCAAATTTTCTAGCCCTTTCACAACACAGAAGCTGACGTACTCAATGTGCCATATTTCAGTAAAAGTGTTTGTGATCCGCTTTTCTGCTCACCGTAATCGCTTCATGAATATTACTGATGTTTCATTTAAGATGGTGGTCGTCTTCGCACATACGGCATCGAAACACACATAGCTTTATCAACAGTTTTGCTGCCCAAGGTGGCCGTTGCCGCTTACTCCTGTATTCACCTTCCGTTTGTGACCGCTTTCTGAATAAAGGTCATGCACATTCCTTCATTTTCGACGTATTGTGGCGTTTTCTTGCGGCTGCCATGAACAACAGTGTGGCAGTCGCCATAGCGTTTTTTGCGGAAATACTACAGGTATTGGGGCGCTAGTGTCTATGGGTGTTGGAAGGAAGGTGCATCAGTCAGCATGCGGTAAGCGAATTGATGGGCGTTACATGGATTTGCCCAGTATTCGATCTAGTGGCTTCATGCGGCGTTGCGACCTTAAATGGGCCGTTTACTACACATGGTGTTATAAATGGAAGAGCGCAATAATTATGTATGCGCAGAGACGCTTGTTTCTTTTTTTGCGGTTATAAAAACGTGAACCCTCAGACATTCGTCATTACGACGCGATAATGGCAACGTTCCCTTTCCGCCACAAGCCGACAAGGGAATGTACCCTGTCCACTGCATTTTTAGAACCGTGTATCACGCCGCTACGCGAGGCCGTAGCACAAGCGGAGTTTCTCCCAGCGTTTTGTGGTTGCTTTCGCGTAAAAACGTTGTTAAATCAAGCAGCCATGCCGTCAGCTCAGATAAAGGCTCGGACGCAGAGATTAGTCTCCAAGCCTTTATCTGAGCTGACTGAGCATCGTCTGCGGGTGTGTCTGCCTGTCGGCATCTGCTAGGCACGGTAACAGTGCGCTTGCTTGGCACGTTCTGTTGGCGTTGAAATGGTCAGACGGCGCACTTGAAAGGCTTCAGAGTGATGCTCACTACCAGTACAGCCTGCGGCATAGCCGTTTCCTTCGCCGCATAACGAAGAAGCTTAGTATGTCACTCGCGTCACTGAAACTACAAAACAGCCATAAGCAAATCCACGGGGACATTTCAAGCCGCGCGCACTAAGGCCAGACCAACGCCTTCCCAATATTTTTCTATGCCAGTGCAAACACTCGCTCTACAATTGGAACCGTCGGTTCAGCTTGGTTCAGGGAGTTGTCGTTGTGCGACGCCATTTAAAGCGTACGGCCAGGGGCCGGACACTTCGACTAGTTTCGGTATTGGAAATAAAGCGTCCGCCATTGTTTTGGTAGGAAGCGAAAATTCAGCAACGTTTGCATGTGTGGCTTTATCTTTGCTACCTACGCATGAATAAAGTAAAGTTATGCAATTATGTGTAGAAATAAAATGGTGTCCTCGGGTATTTTCTTTTTTTAACACCCTATATGTTTATCCAGACGCTGCATTCGTTGCGCCGACGGGCGGCGCTTTCGCTCTTATCTCTTCTGCGGCCATTCCGTCCGTCTGCTTCTGCCGTTTTCACTGTGCACGTGTGGAATTTCTTTAATGTGCCTTGAAGGTGAACATTTCGGTGTTTGTGAGTACGAACGCGCTCAAAATGTGGGCGAAACTAGGAAAAGGACGCGTGCTGCGGTGCTTTTTGGTGCCACAACTCGGGAAGAAGCAGCGCAGCGAAATTTTCCCGTTTCCCAGCGGACGAACGGTAAGCACACTTTTTGTTCGGTACGGAGTAGCGAGGGCTATCCTTATCAAATCAGCTACAGGACGAACCGAAAGATTTCTGTTGGTGCGTTACAGTGGGTTTTTTGCTTGGCAATGCGCATTTTTCAGTAATGTAGCAAGCATGTAAAGCTACTTGTGGACAGTTTCTCGTGAGCCGATTGATGCCAGCTGACGCGCAGACGGAAATTTCGCTTCGGTATCGGTATCGTTGGCGGTGGCTCTTAATATCTTTTGCTTCGAGAAGAAATCGTGCAAAGTATGTTCGCCGAATGCGCTTCTTCGACGAACTGGTTCGGCTTTAGAGCATTCCGACGACCAGTTTGTTGTAGCGGCACTACCACATTTGAATGCTTAAAAAAATAAGCCCCCAAAATTATTTACGTAGCAGGGACTGCTTACATTCCGTGTAACGTGAAGTTCGTGGAAGCAGTGACTGCTTACATTCCGTGTAACCTGTGACACATTCTTTTCTCCCTTTTTCGCACTCTCTATATTAGTGTCGCTTTTACGTGTTTATTGATTTCCATGGTGGTGTTTGTTTCATTTTCTAGGTGTGACGTAGGGCGAAATTACGCCAGAAGGGCAGACCTCGAGGGACTCACACAGGAGCAACTGTACGACGGCTACAGCCTCTGTTCGGACCACTTCGCCGAAAGTGCCTTCGCGAACCAAAACACTTTAGCGCATTTCGATGTCTGCGCAAACAGCGTGCAAGGTTTTGTCTTTGTGCAGACATTCATAGCTCACATTGTTGCGCTATAATTAACTGCTGCGAACACGAATTTTGAGAACTTGTACTTGATGTGGTGAGGTCGCACAAGTACTAATAGTACTCGGCATTCTTGCCACGCATACTTTCATTTTAATATCAAATGAGGAGGAAGAAGCTCCTTCTAGAAAAGTCAGAAATATTTTAGTAAGTCAAGAAAGCACGCTGTGCCACAAGCAAATGTACCAGCAAAGTTAAGGCGCTTTCACTGGTTTGTTAAGGCGTCTTCGAAAGTCAAATGACAAATTACCTCCAGCCAAGCGTAGCCGCGGACGACAGAGAGTAAGATGGGGGGACGAAATCAAGAAATTCGCAGGCGTCAAATGGAATCAGCTCGCGCAGGACAGGCAAGAATGGCGAGGATTGGGAGAGGCCTTCGTCCTGCAGTGGACATAAGACAGGCTGATAATGATGAATTACAAAACTAATAGTATACAGCTCAGATTTGTTCTATGCTTCCAACATTATGCACGAAGCTGAGCTTATGAGCTCTATAAAATAAATGCTTTATGTGATTCACGCATATTAGAGGAATGTCTTGAAAACCGGTCAGAGTAGGCTTGTTCTGAGCTATCTGCCCAGGCTGATTCATTAAATGCTGTAGATCTGAGTTACTTTTGCGAACATTTTCCCAAGTCCTAAAGATGCGCCTTCCGTAATACCTTTGCGCATGACTCTGTCCTAGCCCAATTTCCAATGATGATTAGCCATCGACACTTACCTACACGGCATTTTTTTTTCTCAATGGAAAGCTGTGTCTACAGGGTGTCATTTGTTGTTTGATGTTGTAGGATTGTGATAATCATGCTTAAACTGTGATAGAATATACGGGCATTACAAATTGCGAGGAATAACTGCTATGTACTCCTGTAAAATTCTGTAATGATGCCCTGTTAGCAGTGCTACAACTCTGAACGATGGTTTACGCGACATATCGAGAAACATAGCCAAGTGTTATAACGTAAATATAATTTGCTCAGTATGTAATGGTACATTAGCACAAGCTGAGTTATATAGAAAGTTAGTTTGCTATAGGAGGTTATTTCAACCAGCAAGCTTCACAGCAAAAGGGGCTGGTAGTGTTGGGCTCAACGTGCAGGTCATCTGCACTGCATGGTCAGTTCATTATTCACAAACGTGTTACTATGAACCGTCGTTTCTGGAGAATTGTATTGTGTACAGCCAATAAACGTGGTGACCCCTGCAACGATATTCTGTATACGATGCATTGTGTGAAGACTTATGCTTGTGTAACCGATACAGAATGCGAACATTTGTATTTATCGTACGAGATACACTGCTTTGTGCTATTGTGGCATCTATTGAGTTTTATCGTTTGCAATGCGTTGCTAATAAAATGAGTGAATAAACCACCATTTTCTGACTACACCGTTTTCTTGCTCAAACAAAACTGTCACGCTTCAAGGCTTGCTGGCTCGTGCGCATTGAAACGAGAAATATTTACAAACAAATGTTTTGTGGATGTGCTGAAAGTCCGAGAAAATAGCAAACGAAAGTTGTCGAAAACAAGATATGCAGAAGCAACGCAACCTGAAAAAAAAATAGCGAGCGGTCGTGCGCTCGTCGAGCGCATAGCAGACGACAAGCAGCTCGGCGCTTCCTCCTCTCTCATCAACAAAAGTGTTGCCATAGCAGCATCAGCAATTTCTTTATTGTTTTTTGGTTTCACAGTTTGGCCTACCAAACACCAGGGGACAAATTGGCGCTAGTGGTGCTATTATCGTTTACCTGGGGGGTATACTAGCTGACCTAGCCCTGGTACGGCTGCTCGCGTCACACGTGCGTCGGAGAGCTCGTCGCTCATGTCTTGGAGACGCTGTATACGCTGCGTCCTCTTGCCATACAACACGTCTGTCAGATTTCTTTCTTCGCACTTCTTCCTGGGTAGCTCTCTAGGTATGCGCTATGTGGCGTTTTTCAGTTTGCGGTAATATAGAGCGGCGCTTCAAGGATCGACAGCTTTCAGACATCGAGGCGTCCTACGGTAGTTTTAGTCGCAGTTCGCAGTGGTTGTTCCGCTGGCGAATGCTTATCGCTAAACATGCCAAGCGCTGTACGTGTTTCCAGGCGCCCCATTGATAAACATCATTTTGCACGTGGAGATGGTGTGGTTGAAACAGCAGAAAATCTGTCTTCGCTGCAACAAAAAAAAATTATCTGTTATCACCCACGCAATCGGCTATCACAGGCGCACCGTAAGGAAACGTCGAGCCTCGTCAGTACCCAGTGTGACAGCCTAGCAGGGCTGGGCAGAGATGCCAGAAAAACTCATCCGGAATACAGACATCGAAAAACACTATTTCGAAGCCTAAAATACAGATACTGAGATACATTTGTAATTGACGTAGCGGGATATTTCAGAGATACTTTTGCAAAAAGACGAAAAAAGTATTCCTGAATACAGATACAGCACTATTGATACTGAAATACTTTTTTATATGTCGGGAATGTTCATACTTCGTAAATGCATTTAGTAAGTGCAGCATAATATTTAAAATGTTGCAGCGCATTGAAACTTGTATTTTATTCATTATTTTATCAGAGTACTCTGAGTGCCATTAAGGAGTCACAAAGGAGGCTTACACTGTACATAATTGTTAAAACTTCGACGATCCCTAAATATATTCTTATGAGATGAGAACGCGAAAGCGTTTCTTTTGGCTAGATTGTTGTTGCGGAGGAGTGCTGCAAACTGGTGTCGCCGAGTTGTCTTATAAGGAATGAGGCAATGTGGGAGGACGGATTGCGTTTATCTAGATGATTTTATGCCATCTAAGTGTTGTCGACACTTCACATGTCCTCTTGTATTTCGTCGTCCAGGGAGTGTAAGCAGATATGCCCAAGCCAGGTTTCGGGCACGTCAAAGTAGTACCACCGCCGCGGCGTCGATGGTGGTGTCATTATACAGTCACCGGTGTCGTCACCCTCTTATCGTTCCGGTAACGGCGTACTTAGGCCGCTGTACGAGACACCACCATGGCCTTGTGATCAGAGCAGTAGGTGGATACATACATAACATCTCGCACAATGTATGGATCAGTGGTGAATGCGAGATCGATGGACGTACATCTCAACGTCGTGATGGTCTCAGTGGGTGTCTTCAATTCGAGATTGAACTCGGCCCACATGGCGGCGAGGAACGATGGGCTAGGTGGCGCGTTCGTGCGCCTAGTGCTGCTACGGCGACGCCACGCAGCTGGGCGCGCACTTTCGCTAACCCAGCGAAGAAACGCGGCGACACAGTCGCACGCCGCTGCAGGTAGCTGCACTAAAGTAGGGTGCTTCGATGTGCGCGCGTCTCCGCTCCAGGGTGGAGACACCTTTTGAAAGACCCCGCGCCGCCTGGCGGCCATATTGGTTCGAAAGTGTCGGGCGGCGCGCAGAGGCTAGCGCGGGAACGGTGCTGTAAACACGTTGTTCTCGACGTTTGAGATCAGTTCTTTGGCCGCTATGACAGGCTGCTGTGTGCCATGGTGTACCAGTTCACACGCGAAAGGCCAGCGGATGTTTCGCTCCCCTCGCAACAGCGAGCGAAGAAAAAAAATGGGAAGCACAAGTGAAACGCGACCGCTGGCATCCGACCGACAGCACCAAGATATGCGAGGTTAGTTGTTGACTTGTCTCCCATGTGGCCGTGCATTTTTTATCGCTGGCGGTGAGCATGCTGTTAAAGAAATCCTTGTTTGTCTCGCTATAGCTGCATCGCATAATCATCGCGTGAAGCTGCTTTTACAAAGAGGATGTTAAGCTTTGCGTTAAGCCTTGCGGAGTGAATAGATGCTTCGGCTACCTTGCTGATAAGCTTAGATAAGCTTGGTCAAGACAAGTTAATCATGCTCGTAGCCCATGCTAAATAAGCATAGTCAAAACAATCAATAGTAATCGATACGAATCAATACTGATTGATACTCAGTGATACCAATTAAGCCGCCGGATTAAACCAGGGTAAGCTTAGAAAAAGCCTATTTAAGCCAGCATATCGCAGCCTAATTGAATTTGGACAAGCGAATTTAACGCTAGTCCATACCAATCTATACTGATAGATACCTATCAAGTGGTATTAGGCAAGATTAGTAGGGATTATGTCGGATTACGCTAATCCGGTCCAAGACGAGATGGCATAGCCATGATGTAGGTTAGACCCGACTAGGCTATGTTCTTTCGGATTAAGCATGACTAAATAAATCCGGGTTAAGCTAATCCTCTACAAGTCAATGTTGAGTGAATTGAGAATGACTAGCCGTTTGGGGGACTGCGTATGGTCATATTAATCCGATCCCATTAAATTCGATTAAGCTGGATTAAGGTAGTCCGAATCTTCCACCACCCAGTTTTGAGTAAGTTGATATTGCCTAGTCAGTTGGATGACAGCGTATGGCCACAATAAGGCAATGTGGATTAAGCCGGATTAAGCTAATCCGCATTAAGCTAGTCACAAGCAAGTGAATTTGGAGTGAGATTGTCTTTGCCTGTTGGATGCCTGAGCATGGCCACGTTAAGGTAGTCCGGATTAAGCTAATCCGGAAGAAGCTAATCCTAAAGAAATCTGTTTTGAGTAAATTGAGATTGCCTATCCATTGGATGACTGAGTATGGCCACAATAAGACAATAGAGATTAAGCCGTCGTGGAACGCGAAGAGGAACACTACGCGCGTCATTTCTTCCCTCTAGTCTGGCCGTTAGTTCACACAGGGCGAGCGCATGCGCAATAAGGGTGGTCACGCCGCACACCACCACCGGTTTGAACTCGGCCATAAGATGCTTCGCATCTAATAAAGTGGCTGTTAGAGCTCCATTACCGGGCGATGTATGTCATGGCCTACATGACATGCATGACAAGGTTTTCGTGTTATACTCAGCTATTTATGTTACTCATAATCTCTTATCATGCGATGTAAATTTTGCTGCTTTACAAGTTAATAAAACCGTCATTTGAGCTCCATGACCGGGTCATATATGTAATCGCGTACATGACATGCATGACATCTTTTTGGTGTTATGACCAGTTATTTTCTTTCATCTTACGCTGTTATCATGCCCTGTCAATTTTGGTATACATAAAGTTAATATTACGGCCGTTAGAACACTATGACCATGTCATGTGTGTCATGGCGCGCATGACATGCATGACATGATTTTCGTGTTATGACCAGTCATTCATGTTAGCCATACGCTCCTATCATGCCGTGTCAGTTTGGGTACACATCAAGTTACTAAAACGGCCGAGAGCTCCATGACCGGGTCATGTATGTCATGGCCTATATGACATGCATGACAAGGTTTTCGTGTTATCACCAGTCATGTATACTTTCCTCATGCTCTTATCATATCATGTCAATTTTTATATACATGAAGTTGGCCAAACGGCCGTTGTAGCTCCTTGACCATGTCACGTATGTCATGGCGTACATTAAAGGCATGTCATGGTTTTCATGTAATGAGCAGTCATTTATGTTTTCAACATGCTCTTGTCATGCCATGTCATTTTTGGTACTCATCAACTTAATCAATCGGCCGCGAGAGCACGAGAATCTACGCAGCCAGTGAGATAGATAGACCGATAGATACGCTCTAAATGCCTTTATTTCGCCATCAAATGTTTCGTGCTAATCTATTTGTTACCAACATTATATGTGCAAGCCCTACCGCCGGAAGGGATAAGCTGAGCCAAATTACCGCGCGTTTCGCTGGAAGCGTTCCATCTATGCATGCCAGGCATTGCCACCGAACGCGAACGTTTGAACCAATATGGCGTCCACAAGAGCAGTGTCTCCACCCTGTTCCGGAGGAGCACATCGAGGCACCCTACACTAAAGCAGAGCGGAGCGCCAGCCGACTGCCGCTGCGGCGGGTGTTTGTGCCGGCATCACTTCCGGTGGGAGACGTCACGTGCTTTCCGGGCACGGCTTTTGCGGACGCTTTTTGCGGACGGCAGCTGGGCGCGCGCTCTCGCCAACCTAGCCAGGAAACGCTTTCGCGTTAATAGGGACATTTAGCGTGTCCGGTAAACCGCTATACGCAAGCGCTTTGCGTAGAGCGGAATACCGGGCGTAAACAGCGCATTGGCAAACATGGCCGACCGACCGCCTTCCGCTTCGAATCTTTCAAGTGGTCGTCGCGAGCTCTGTAGCCCTTAAGTAACTAACTGACGGTTGTATTTGCCTTAGCTTTGTATCATGAAGCTTCGACAGTAAAGTATCCGTGATGATTCAACGCCGTTTCTGAGAGCCAGACTGAAATTATCGAAGCTGTAGGCTTAGCGAGTGGCTTCCAGAATCTCGGAGGACATATAACGCGGGTTTGCTTGTTCTGTTTATCCCCCATAGCTGACGCCACTTCACTGCGAAAAACAACGCTACACGCTATCCTGTATCCGCTACACCTTTGCGTATACCGGTTTACCGGACACGCTACATGTCCCTAATGACGTCTGTACAAATATCAGTTACAATAAAAAAAATTATACTATATCATAGGAAGCGTAACACATTCTACAGCGAAATCGAGATACTTGGTGGCAATTCAGTATTAGCTATGCTAGAAATAGAATAGCTCAAGCGAAGCGCTGGAATCACTAACGAACGAATTGAGAAAAAGTATACATTTATTTAAAAAGATCTGTTTTGTTGAAAAGTTTGGCGTGTTAATTACTCTTAACCAGGAGGAGCTTCTACCCGCACACACGTCCCGCACGTGGCGGGACACCTGCCGCCAGCTAGCGGGGGGAGGAGTTAACGAGCGGAACAGCAGCGGAACGGCGCCAAATTTCCGCGTGGAAATTAACACGTCACTGCACACATATGTCAGCTCATTCCCAGAAAAAAAAGCAACGAGATAGCCGTGTCCTGCATAGTATCGCGATACGGGCAATACATAGTAAAAGTATTTCACTACCGAGATACAAATACATTTTTTAAGTGTGTCTCGATACAGCAATACAGATACTAAAAAGTATCTCTGAAATACTATCGCGATACTCTTGTATCGCTATACTGCCCCGCCCTGCAGCCTAGCACGACATTCAAGAGGGTTTCAAAGTGCGGCCCCACGTGTATAGGTACAACGTACCAACAAAAAAAGATACTTCTTCCTACCGCAACCATGAGGTGCCACATAAAGGGCACTCTCCCCCTCCGACCGTCAAACAGGTGCGAGCGCTAGCCGGCAGGAAAGAGCAGGAAAGAGTCGACGGAGAGTTTGGTGAACGGCTGGATCGGACGCATCCGACTGTCATTGAAAAAAATAGAGGAGGCGCTGACTAGACAAATCCCTGTACTAACAGATGGCTTGCATTTTCAGTGGTAACGTGCTCATGGCTTATCGGTCAATCGAGGCGGCCACCCCTTTTTGGAAATTGGAATTGGCTTGGAACTCTCGCTGCAGGCGTGCTCGGGAACAACAGCGCCGTGAGTCGCGATTTTGCCGCTCCGGTCCTGAGTCATTTCTGCCAAAGCGTTACCCGTTGCGACTGCAGTACACATCGTTTCCGTGGCAGCTGAATGATCGCAGCGCCAGGGTTCCCTCAAGCATTTTTGTAGGAAACACTATGACAGTCGCCGCTGGCCACCGCGCTACCACTCGTGCAATGCCGCCACTAGTTCCAGACGTGACCCGTGCTCCGCCGTGCTGGCGAGTTGACGGATACCGACTGACATAACCAGGTAGCAACATGTGCCGTAACGTTCGTAACTTTGTCAACCATCCAAGCCCCTCGCAGATGCACCTTTTCTCCGCTTAATGGCATGGTGCATGCCCTCGAGCGGAGACATTGCTGTGGATATGCACGTCCATCATTACTCGCGCGCCTGCTTATTCGACTTCAACGCACCGGCGCGAGCGCGGATTATCGCATTTTGCAGCCTCAGCACTCGGTATAGCGCCGAAGTAGAAGCAGCGTCGAGCGGCCGCGCAATTCAGTGCTCATGCTCAGCTGTTTTTGTGTAGTAGTAGCGTCTGCCCGCATTGCGGCTACTAGCGGCTCCTGCAGCGGGAATGTCTTGACATGTATAAAACGTGTAAGTCGCATTTACGCTTGCTCCTACGCGTATTCCCGCGTCGCCTATCTTGACATGTATGGACAGATAGACCACTACTTCATCATCTCCACAACTAGTGCCAGCGATTGCTAATTCCGGTAATCTGCACGCTGTTGTCAGTGGGAACTGCAAGAGGTAGTTCAGCAAGCGTGGGGCTGATGGGTGGTGTTACCGTGAGCAATATGCAAGGGAACACAGGAACGCGTAGGAAGCGGCCTCAAACCCAGGTATCGGTGTTAGAGAGATTCTTGCATTGAAAAGAGAAAGGCACAGGAAAGCACTTGTGCCTCGTCGATCGTCGGGGAGAACACGTCAGCCACCATCTGCGGGGTATAGGGAAGGGGGATTAATATAGAGAACGAAAGGCAATGTTCGATAACTGTCAGAGGAAGGAGACACGGGTGAAATGACCATACTATACAGGGCACGGGGCACATCAAGCGCGACACGCCTACTTGGTTATAACCCCGGCCCTACCCTGTGTCCTCGAGGGAGGTGAACAGGGCGGAAAGAACGGAGTGGCGACGTTCGGTGTAGCGCGGCGGTTACCGTCGGAATCAAAGTGGAAACGGGAACGATGTTCAAAAAGTGTTCGCTCTCGTGCCATGCGTTTGTACGAAGGGCGGGTCTTGGCGCAAGCGTACAAGCACTGGCGAAACCGTTTGACAATGTTTGACTGATAATTTTGTGTACTGAAGCGTTAGAAAAACTAGCATTGCTTCTTACTTCAGTATTTCTGTGTTGTAAATCTTGTAAGACAGAAAGGCCCTTATGCTGCATTGAAAACAAATCTGTTGTAACTTGCGGAATACTGAAAAGTATATATAGAAGCAGAGGATGTAAAGCATTAACGTCGTCACAGGCTATGCTGGCCCTTTTTTCATGTGCATTTAACTTCATTTAGATATTTCGCTGATATGTTCCAGCTCTTTATTAAGAGACATTCGAAGGACCTTTAGGCTGCAAAATTAAAACGTGCTCGTGAAATTTCCTGTAATGACTAAGTGCGTCACTGGTCGACAAAACAATGTCTCACGACTGAGTGTTTAATCAACGATCCTTTAATTTTCTTTGATCTATTAGTCCATGGTGACTGGTTTGAGCATCACGGCGCCGCTGAGAAGTCGTCGTGCCGATCGAAATAAACTATCGGTTTGGAACACATATCAGACTCGACTTTCGCTAGACACGCAGCGCCACTTCACAGTTCGAGAAGGAAGAAATTGAGTAGTCCAGAGTACGACGTCCTTTGATGCGTCAGCTTTGGAGCTGTGGGGTGGGGATCAACGATTTAACATATATTCGACCCGTGTTTCGTGCGTTTTGTGCGTTTAACACTCGAAGTAAGAACTCGGTTTCTTTCCGGCAATGCAGCGCCCCGCCACGGTGGTCTAGCGGTTATGGCACTCGGCTGCAGATCCGAAGGTCGCGGGATCGAATCCCGGCCGCGGCGGCTGCATTTCGATGGAGGCGAAATGTTGAGGCCCGTGTGCTGTGCGATGTCAGTGCACGTTAAAGAACCCCAGGTGGTCGAAATTTCCGGAGACCTTCACTACGGCGTCTCTCATAATCAGTGCTGGTTTTGGGACGTTAAACCCCACAAATCAATCAATGTAGCTTGCTGGCTCACTTCTCAGACGCTAACCGAGACATGGAGAGAAAAGTCAGCACGACCCTGGCCGGTCAGGAGGGAGAGGCCCGCGGTCGCTGTTGTCGGGCCGGGGCGCGACTCGGCTCCTAGTGCGACAACAAAACCCCTGAATCGACGCTGCTCCGGCGAATTGCGCTGCACGATTTCGCCTGTCGGGTAACCCTTTTGCACTACCCAGTTAAGCAGCGATGGTGGCGCGGCTGCTGGGTTTTTCGCAGCGCCGCGGGGCCAGAGTCTGACGTCTGTACAGGGCAACGTCTAAGAGTACTGTCAGGCGGTTGTGTGTAGAAAAAAAAAAGAATGAAACAAAAGAAAATGAATCGCTGCTAGACATTCCGACAAATACCCTCTTATGAACTATCGTACGATACCGCCCTGTTGGTCAAATGGCGTAAGTTGCTGCTTTATAAACGTCAGCTTGGAACGCAAACGATTAGCGGAAGAACACCCTCATTTCCACGGAGTTCATGATTTTTCACAGCGACATCCGCCTATCGCTCCGAGTTAGTTTCCAGGCTGTTTGCCACGCCTTCCTGTTTTTCCTTTCATATTGCTACGGCACATACGCGAGTATAAGCTATTTCATGGTGTGACCAGAGAAGACGACGACGAAGCGACCACCTAACGCCGGCTGTTCTTGTTGTACACAGTTACGGCAGTGCTTGTAAATACAGCTGTACATAGCCTTGTCTGTGCGTAACATCGTGGTGGAGGTGCGGGGATAGTACAGTCAACCACAAAAGTTTGCGGACCACGCGAGCGCGTGCCAGTCTGACTTTCCGCGCCATCTAGCAGTACGCCGGAAATGCGTCTACTTGCTACTCGCTTGCATGTCATTTTTTCAGTGCCGCGAACCGCAGTGTTAGTTTTTGTTTCGACGCGCTGCAATCGTCGTCGGTAAGGGCGCAACATATCTGACTCGATAGCGGAATCGCAGCCGTCACGGCCTGCATCGACCGGAGTGCAGCGGCGCAATCTTGTAAGCGTTCCAAATTTGGACGGAGGCGGTCCGTCCATTACGTCAGAAAATGGGCGGCGCACAGTGTTTGTGAGAACGAGGGAGAGCAAACAGCCAATGAGCGGAGGGGCAGCTTGCGTCACACTTTTGTCGTCTGCTGGGGGACCGTATAATAGATTAATAAGTGTTTCTAAAGCGTTTAAATTTTTTTTATTATACCAAGTGCCTAGCAAAATTTGAGTGCGTTGCTTTTTATCGGTATAGTTTGGAATGCGGGATGATATAAACAAATTATTGCTGTTATTGCTTCGAGAAAGCGCTAGATGGTGTCTCAGTTCTGCGAGATTTTTTAGTGGTGGCGCTGGCCACCACTTATTTTCAAGCAATGCCTATAGCATGTCTCCACATGTATTAAAATTCAAACAGCGCGACTTTTTGAATGGTTGTTCATTCGAGCCGTTGCCCATGGGAAAACGCGCTATGGTGCAGAGCCAGCGGGAGATAGTGCTCGCTTTCATGGAGCAGTATCCCGAGCTGGCCCAAAAGGACAGCGAGCTGCAGCATGGCTTGACCCTTGCGTACAGGCGACGGCTGTGGCAGCTGACCGACTGAACGCCCAGGACCCTGTTACTAAAACTACTGCACAGTGGCAGGACTGGTGGCAAAAATAAGTGCACGAAGCCCGCCACAATGCCGTTCTCGAAGCTCAAAGGTGAGCGACCTAATGGTATGGGCAACTCGTCCTTCGACATTGGCATATGCGTTTCCAGGTGCACTGAGGGAGGCCGCGCACCGGGCTTCCGCGGGCGAATCCTGCGAGTGACGGGAACCTCACGGGTTGGCGGCCTCCAGGTCGGTACGCTCTACCAAGAGGTAAGCACATCGCCGGAAAATCTTGGGTGTCTGAACGGTGCCCCAAAGTTTGTCATTATCTGTAAGAGGTACCGTTAGCGCAACGCGACACGGTTGGTGAACAGTAAAATAGCAGGGAGAGAGAGATAATGGAAAAGCGGGTAGGTTAATCCAGTACAATCTGTTTGGCTATCATTTTGGGAAAATGGGGATTTTTGCGAGGGGTCTCTGTACTATTTTCGTGCATATGCTAGAATGATTCTAGAGATTCCAACGATTTACGGACGGCAACACGAATCCCAACCCTTCCAGATAAAACCGACAGTCTTCTAGATATAAAAACCAGTCCAAGTAAATCGTTAGGATGGTACTGATTGAAAATACCATCGAAGTCCCTTTGCCATGTTTCCTGTTTGTCCACCTGGATGTTGAATGTCATGTTTTTTTTCCTGATGCGAATACTGCACCGTGTGATTATTCCTAACTGTATCTAGTCTTCTTTTTCTTCACTTTGCTTTATGTATGGCCATGAGCACATGCAGCGTTTATTAGTAGGTTTAACGTTGCGAGTGTTGTAGCTCATATTTATGTTACAAATGATGCTTTATTGTTATTACATGCATTATATTATGTATGTTTTTCATTTATTTCTCATAATTATTTGTATTTACATAGTGCTTTGATTGCATGTGTGCCTCACTGCAATTGGAGCAAAGGCCTATTGCGAGGCTTCTAGCCTTTTGGCTCTGCTCCATTTTGTGTTCTTGTACAGAAATAACGAAATAAAGAATGGGAATCGGTCATCACAAAAATAAAATGGCCACAGGCGAGTGCACAAAGACAAATAATTAAGGGATCATTAAGTGCTCACTAAATGTAGAATTCCGAATATGTGTACTACGCAAGCTCATTGCACAGCCAGCGCAACGAATAGCCACATAGCCAAGGGGTATGCTTACGATATTTTCCAACAGGCTGGCGTTCCCTCGGCAGCACAAGAGGTTGAGACCGAAGAGGCTGTGGGCCCAAGCACAGTGACACATAAGCATCAGCGCAACGCCTGTTTTAAATTTTGTTTAATGCGTGTGCACGTCCATAAAGTATTATTGCATTTGCTCTTTTCCTCTAACTACAATGGTACAGGATCAACCTTGCGAAGCAGCGGGCACGCAGGGGGTGGCCATTGTACCTGGTAAATTACTGATAAGCAAGCTATTTGATAAAATGAACTCTCGTGTATTTCATTGAACTGACTATAGAAAATGTGTATTCTTCCAGTGTTTCGACGCCCTGTGCGGCGACGACAGGTCGCGGTCACGACGAGTTGACACTCTGTTGGCCATGTCCTCGCAGTGCACCCACAGCATTGCTCACAGCGAAGAGATGCACCGGGTTGGTATAACCGTCGGTGTCACTTCACATCATTTTATAATTTCATTTTAATTTTATGAATTTATTGATTGTTCAATTTCCGTTTGATTGTTTCATTGTATGAGGACTATCAGCAATACAAGAGGATGTTCCAACTGAAGGTGTCCCCCAGTTTGTGTAGTCTTTTTTTTTTCATTTATGGTAACCCTGCTGCAAGACCAGCTTGTTGTTTCATTTTTATTTGCATAATTCTCAGGCAACTAGTCAATCACACTGCAATCATTACAAATAGTTGCACTTTCTGTATACGGATTTGTTTACTGTGGTATTTGTAGTTTTTCTATGGTTTGTAGGTCACTCCACATTATGAAACATTACCATGTAGTATAGGCACATTTTAGTAGCGTGATGGTTTCATTTCTACTAAGTGAAAGCTGGTCTTTTTTTAGGAGCATCACACTTTCATATACCAAGCTAGTTGCTCTTCAGGTGCCGTACTTTCACAAATTAAAATGGTCATCATCACTGTACCACGCCAGTGTTTGTTTCGTATAGTCTTTGTTCTAAGTGGGTTATTCCTGGAATAAATTTCAAGTGTGGTACGTTCTGGGTGTTTTTCGACTGCAGAGCGAATTATTCATGTTGTATGTAATTTATGTTTCGACACAGCAGCAAAGTGCACTCCACGTTTCGCAAATAGTGTTTTTAAGCACTGCACTGCAGTTGCAGCAGAGAAAGAAATGCTTCTAGTCAGCGATTCATTACAATTACAAGGGAATGCACACACTTGTCAAGCTCATACTTTCTTGCAGTCACTCAAGTGGGACTGCAAGTTTTAGGTGCCGTGGTGAAAATGAATGGTGTGATGTTGACGCTACAATGTTATCGCGTGGTTTGCTACATGTAGTGAGACGTTCAAGGTTCATCATACACTTATCATAGTGTGTGGCAAAGATGATTTCTGTATTTTTGTGTTTTACCGTTAACTTACGTCTACTCATTTGGCCACGATGTGATCACTAATCTTATTGCAGTGCTGAGCTTTAAAGTTTTACTTCGCATTTTCGAACTGCTTTTATGATGCTGTGTTTGCTCGCCTCATCTGCATGTTCATGCGAGGTGGCTAGCAAGCATATTGCCTGTCTCCCACCAGTTTATACTGCGCGTCTGAGTTAAAAGGACGCAGCAGTTGCAATCATTCTGTTCTGTATATGAGAATTGTTCAAACATTTTACTGATGGTGACCGTGAGTGGACAGTTTCAATCATACATACTGCTTCCATGAAGTCTGTCATACTGGGTGAAGGGATGTCTACATTCCACATTTCATGCGACATTTGAAGAAAAAGCTGTACTTTCACGTTGCCATCACGTTTCATGCTGAACTAGGAAAGGAGTACTTTGTGCCAATTCCTCAGTAATGTAACCACAGGCTTCAGCAATACAAACCAATGTTCAGTGCATTGTCCTGAGCAGTAGGTAACAACCGCTGTGTCTACATGTACAGCAAGTGCCATGTCACAGGATCTACACAACATATGCCAGCTGCTGTGGCATCGTATTTGTAATGTTTCACTAGGAAAGAGGTGTTTGATGATGTGCACATTACGCACAAGTACGTAGGGAGCAGCAGCAAATCCTCATAGAAAAAGCGGCATGGCACAGTGCCTCAAAACTGCTTAATCATTAATAATACAAAGGAACAGCATCCTTCGAGACTCTTGTTGGCAGGGCAGTACACTTGTTTCTGAACCCATGACTCAGCCATTCTCTTTTAAAGGAATTCCTTGGGTAAGTTTCATTCATTTTTGTTTCAGTTATCATAACCTGTCAGATGTTTTGCTTTGGAAACATGGACAACCTGTATGTAGGTACACTTGATATGTATATGTATTTTTGCACTCTACGTACTGAGCTGCTATTGCCTAACTGTGCTACAATGCATATAAGTTATGTATGCTTTATGAAAACTCGCCATTACTGTGTACTTAAAAAAAAGGTTCACAACAGCACTGCGCTGCTGCCTTCCTCTGAGGAGCACGTCTCACTGTTCCAGCGCCTGTTCGTCCCCTGACTGCTCAGCTGGTGGCACTCCCGTCCAAAGCTCTTCCAATGTCCAGTCGCCCGAGTCCTAGGCAATGCTGTGGAGAGCAGTGCACGCATAAATGATCTGCACTGCTCGGGGCTGTATAGAGCATGGTTCGAACGCGCTGCAAGCAGCGAAACTTGTTCTTCAGCACTCCAATATGTCGCTCCACAAAACTGCGCATGGACCTGTGCTTCCCCACTGGCCTTTGAAGGTGCTGGCGTCAGGATCCCCAAGCGCCGGCAAAGCAACCATGGCTCGAGGGAGTATCCAGAGTTTTCTGTTAAAAGAAAATGATAGCCCAGGGTTCATACAGGTTTCAAAAATGTAAATTCACACCTGCAAATAGGAATAATAAAAAATAGAGTACCACATATGGTCAAAAGCATTCCTCCCGTTTATATACAGAAAAAAAATGTATGATGGGACAATGTTACAGCTACACTGTTTCAAGCAAAGGCGTGTACAGCCTTCTGCATTAAAGGGGGTGGTTTAAATTGTGACCGCCCCCCGGTGCGCACGCCTACGGTTCCCCCACAAATATATATATATATATATATATATATATATATATATATATATATATATATATATCGCCAACTGAAAACTTGGGGTCAGCTATTGCGCGCGCAATAGTTGTGAGTACCTTCGTGTTCAAAATACTTCATGGTGTCTTCCTGGTTGTGTATCGATTTCTACTACGACTGCATCCCACATTCCTTAATACCTCCAAAATTCACTACCCGATTACGTATGCACGCCAGAACAAAAACAATTTTGGGACGGCAAATGCACATGCACTAAAACACATGTTAATCATCGTTACCGTGCACTTGTCAGATTTCAACAAGCTCGTAAAAAGTTACCCGCATGCCCTCTTTCAATCGCTAAGCACGCCAGATTGGGCAGTAAATTGAACAATTGCTACGATGAGTGAGTACAAATGGCGACTGAGGTTTGAAGTGAAACATTCCAACGGTACTTACAACCATGACGTTGAGGGTGTAATAACCCTTCCTCGACAAGATGCTTGCTGTGTCCCCTATGCCGAGTTCTTGCGGCTTCCGAATAGCAACCAACGTGCCGTTGACGCACGCTAGCACGCCTGGGATGTTGCCGAGTAGCGCAAACGCCGCCTTCGCCTCATCCTTGGCAGCCACGGTGTCGGCGGAAGGTCCACCAGCTTTCGCCGGGCGGCCCGGGCAGCGACGGATATGATGATGGCCTCCGTCACCTCGTAGGTGTTATCACGGCCGACTGCGCCATGCCTATATGCTCCTCGCGACCAACGCTACTCTGGAAGCTCCCTGTGGCAGAGAATCGCAGTGCACACACCTTCCTCGCTGTGGAAAGGTCACTGGCTCGGTTACATTGTAGCTCGGTGGCATCCAATGAAGGGCTCAAGTTCGTCGCACAAGCTACGCACTGTTCGCTTGGACAGTGGAAAACGCTGCTCTTCATAAGTCAACTCTCCAAATGCATCATCTACCTCGAGTCGTCATCTCTGCGCGTCTGCAGCAGCCGCACAGGCGACACGAAAAGGCACGCGAGAGAAAGGCAACGCCATTTGCTCAACAAACGAGGCAAACGGTCTCAAATTGTTACGTTTCAATCCAATCCAAGCCGTCCGGTAGCCGTTTAGATATCCGTTCGTGCGGATGGACGCTCTCGGCGTCCGTTCATTCGAGTTCGTCCATTAGCAGACGACACGGAATGATTGACAGCTGGCCAACGTCACCACTCACGTGACAACCAACGTCACGCATGTCGTCACGGCTCACATTGACCAATCGCGTGCACCTAAATGGACGGACCGCCTCCGTCCAAATTTTGGACGCGTACAAGATTGCGCCACAGATGAAGAGATAGGAGTTTCGCGAAGGGCTATCAAGATATAAACCCGTGGCCACGGCTGCCAAAGAGCGTGCAGTGGGAAAGAAAGGTGAAAAATTCAGTTTCCTACTAAAATACTAGAGGGAAAACTGGCGCTAGTGTCTATGGGAGTTTCAAACAAGGCGATTGAGCCAGCATGGGAATGATGGGTATGACATGAATTTGCCAAGTCTTCGTTCTTCTGGCTTCATATCGCCTTGAGACTTCAAAAAAATAGGTCGTTTACGACAAAACATTGCACTAAAACGTAAAGATTTTGGAATAACTATGTGCGTGCGCAGGTACTAGTTGCTTTTTCGCGGTTAGAAAAATACTGAACGCTCAGAAATTCAGCAATATTGTGCGATGTGGCGATGTTGCCTCCTCTGCTTGTGCCCATATTCAGCAGCGTCCATATAGGTTTAAATTCCAGATGTAGTTGTGTTCGAAGTTAAAATAGAGATTTTTGCTCTTGTAAGTGTCGTGCTGACACTTTCAGGGCAAGTGCTTTTTTTTTCTCTTTGCCTATCCCGCTTGAGCTGGCGCAGGCCCTGCAGCATGTAATAAGTGAAAAATAACTAATAACTAAAAATAACTAAAACACTAATAGGCTTGAATGAAAATAAACACCCAGCTAGGCTTGAATGAATTTGTTTTAACAGCGAAGCTGTTTCAGCGTTTCCTTAAGCCTTGAGAAACCCACAGAAAACCCTGCCAGCCTATTTAATGGTATTGTAACCATGCCACGCTAGTAAAGACAATTCGTTGTTACTAAGAGCAACTAAGGAAAGCCTAATTAAGGTACATGAAATTAGTTGAGCTCAATTATTCTAATTATGTCAACTCTGATTAAGTCAAGCGTAATTGAAGCTTTATAAAGGAAAGACAAAATTAGGCTGTCCTTAATGTGAATTAGAAGAAACCTAAATAGGGCAATACTAATTACGCGATATTGTTTGTTAGGGGCAATTAAACTCTCGTATTCCTGGGCTACCGGATATAAAGACGCCGACAGTACTTAAACATGCTTTATTTGCATGCCAGCAACATAACGATAACCAAGAATTCGGAAGGAAAAGTGCCTCCCCTCCCCCCAGCCGTGCGCCAAGCGCTTTTATTCACATCGTAGGCGAGGGCGTTGCGATATAGGCCGCGTTACAGAGTATCGCGCAAGCACGCGTGTACAGATATGCGACATCCCCCCCCCCCCCCTTATTTGGATCCCCAAGCACTGTTCAAAAAGTTTACGGCACAAAGCGATCAGGTGCACGACGCTGTCCCTGCGCGTAACGACGTTCGCTAGGAGCGTTTGAAGTGTCCGCCCGTTCACTTTGTGCGGTGGACGAGCTGTCGACGTCACTGACGGTTCGCAGGCCGGGACTTGTGCTGGGACTTCTTCTTGTCTTCCACTGAAGGGCAGGTCGAATTTCGTGGCTATGTCGGTGTTATCATTGCGGATGTGATTTTGGTGGCGCACCCACTGGAACACACCACGCGGCGTCGCTACACTTAACCGATGTGCACACTGGTCCCGTACGAGCAAGAACTGTTGAACACATCCACTTTGGTCCCGATCGGAATTTGCGCACACGAACGTCATCACCAACAGCGAATACGTTGTCGCGACACGGGTGACACCTTGTCTGGTCAAACTAGCGCAGGCGCACTCTGTTTTCGACCTCTGGTCATAGCAGGTTTATGGCGTTTTTCACTGGCGGATCCGGAGCAGTCACTGAAATCCCGGAGGGAGCGCTCGGATTTCACGAATCCGAATCTGCCAGTGGAGTGCGAGAATGCTCCGCGAGCGAGTATACAGGAAGTCAGTTCAGCACGTCATACATACCTCACTTCCGCTCCGTGCGTTTCCGTGGCAACCAGAGACGCCTTCCCCGGGCACATTTTGACTGCAGCAGTTTCTGAGTTGTTTACATTCAATTCACGCATTCTGTGCTCAAGCTTTATTACTCAGAGAGGGCACTAAGCGCTAAATACACGGTACGATTCTGCGTTCGGTGCCGTAAGCTCCGGCATGAAGCGTACGATGGGTGGGGAGGGGAACGATGAGCACGTAGGGACGCAGGCTCGGCCGCATTTTGCACCTTGGCATACGCGCTCGCAAGAGTTCGTGTCTTCATCAACAAGTATAAAATAAAGAGTTTTGCACATCCCCGCTCTATAACACCATTGAAGAACACTCTCGATAAAGCTGTGCCTTCGCGAGCGACAAGCACATCCAAACGGTCTTACGTCAACGACGACTCCGAGGGTAGGCTTAACGACGCCGCTTCTATTCCTTCGTCGTTCGCGACGAACCGCGAACTCGCAATGAAGCGCTTACTTTTGCCAACACGATAAATGTTTGTACTCACGTGTCAGGCGTTAACACATCCAATCGGTTTTGAAACATCGGTGTGGAGCGCAGCGATGGAAACGAAGCGAGCCACATCGGTGAAACGGCCAGTGCCACTGCTTACCTTTCGTACCGCGGCTTCAGATCTATCGAATGTTTTGAAAACAGGTGCTGCGTTCCACTTTAAACATACTTACACTCATTTGTAAGCTATTTCATTTCACAACCCAATCACAGTCAATATATTACACGCCATACCGGCAAATGCAGCCTGCATCACACCTATTCGAGCGTCGGGGAGAACCAAACGGTGGCCAGCGGCGCGACGCCACACGTACGGCGCACGACGCACGTACAGCACGTCGTAATCACTGTCTTCTGAGCTGGAAAAGCTTTTGCTTGTCCTGCTGTCGTCGCTAAACGGAAGCTACACTTTCTTGTACACTCCAGCTCCACACCCGCAACGAACGCAGCCATTTTGACAGGCAAGACGGAAGTGACGCGAGGACGCGGCCCGCTTCCGCCCGAATCTGCCTGAATCCGTGCCTCGGCGCCGGAGCAAGCCGGAGCGTTCTGGCGCGGTTTGAGTTGCTCCGAATCTGCCAGTGAAACGCACCAACCCGCTCCCGCTCGACCAGTGAAACACGGATTCGTCGCGGCGGAGCAAAAAAACCTGCTCCGAATCTGCCAGTGAAAAACACCATTAGTCTGGTCCGCAGGCGGAGCAAACTGGAAGGGGCCTCTCCCGTCGTAGCATGAGGTGTATTACGATACGCCAGAAGGCAGTCGGCTAACTCCTCACTGGCTGCCCTCGGACTGGTCTTTCTGAGTGCCAACTTCAGTCTGAACAAAACGCTCAGCCAGTCCGTTGCTGCTTGGGTGGTACGGTGGGGTCCTTACGTGCCGTATGCCCCGTTGCTTGAGGTAGGCTCGAAAATGTGCGGAAATGAACTGGCTTCCGTTGTCGGAAACGAGTGTTTCTGTAAATCCACATCTGCAGAAAGGTTCATCAATGCAAGCAATGGTTGCCTCTGAGGTATTCGTGGTCATAGGGCATACTTCCGGCCACTTGGAATGTGCGTTGACTATTACTAAGTATGCTATACCTTTTATGGACCTGCAAAGTCCACGTGTAGGCGTTGCCACGGGCGCGTCGGCCAGGACCAATGATAGAGCGGCGCTTTCACTGGCAAACTGCGTGTCTCTGCGCATGCGTCAGAAGAGCCCACACAGCTCTGTATGTCATGATCGATATTTGGCCACACATAGCTTCTTGCAAGTTCTTTCGTGCGCGCCACTCCCGGATGACCCTTATGTAATTCATAAAGACAAATTTGCGGATTTTTTGTGGTACCACCCCCCGCATTTCCAGCATGACAACCCTGATATCAGGAAAGCCCTATAGTTTCCTGCAGAAAAATGGTTTCAGGTTCGCAGATACGTTAGCACGCCAGCCTGACAAGATGTACTGCGCCCCCGGCACGGTGGTCTAGTGGCTATGGTACTCGGCTGCTGATCCGAGGGTCGCGGGATCGAATCCCAGCTGCGGCGGTTGCATTTCGATGGCAGCGAAATGTTGAGGTCCGTGGCTGTGTGATGTCAGTGCACGTTATAGAACCCCAGGTGGTCAAAAGTTCCGGAGCCCTCCACTACGGCGTCTCTCATAGTCAGATCTGGCTTTGGGACGTTAAACTCCACATAACAAGATGTACTGCATTAATTCACGGAAAACGGGATCCCGTACCGTTTCTTCTGCGATCTGTTAATTGCAGACGAGCATGCTGTCCAAACACAAAAGCAGAAAATTTTCTTTTGCCCCGTCTGTTCCCGATTGCTGTATTGGAAAGCGTGATAAGCAATCAGCGTCCACGTTCTGCACTGTAGGACGATACTGCAACGAAAAAGAATATGCAGAAAGCGTGACTGCCCAGCGTTGCAGTCGGGCAGCTGCGATGGCAGGAATGCCTGCTTTGGGGCCAAAGATCGTCTCAAGTGTCTCGTGATCTGTGAGCAACACAAACTTCCGCCCGTAAACGTAGCAATGAAACTTCTTGACTTCAAAAACAAGCGCTAATAATCCTTTCTCCAATTGGCTGTAACCTTGTTGAGCCTTTGTTAACGTCCGTGAAGCATAAGCTATTGGATGAACTTGGCCATGAGAACTGCGCCTATTCCGTAGGAGGAAGTATCGCATGACAACTTCAATGGCAAGCTGGTGTCATAGTCAATCAGAATAGGCTTTGACGAGAGCAGTTTTTTAACATGCGCAAACGCACTTTTACACGCGGCCTTCCATTATCAAGGTTCGTCTTTACTAAAGAGCTTGTTCAGAGGAAAAAGTATGGATGAGAGATTCGGAACAAACTTTCCATAGTAATTCGACTCCTAGCACTGACTGCACCTGCTGTTTCTCTGTTGGAGCTGGTGCATTTGCAGTTGCGACCAACTTTTGCCCCGCCACGGTTGTCTAGTGGCTATGGTACTCGGCTGCTGATCCGAGGGTCGCGGGATCGAATCCCGGCCGCGGCGGCTGCATTTCGATGGAGGCGAAATGTTGTGGCCCGTGTGCTGCGCGATGTCAGTGCACGTTAAAGAACCCCTGGTGGTCGAAATTTCCGGAGACCTCCACTATGGCGTCTCTCATAATCAGAGCTGGTTCTGGGACGTTAAACCCCACAAATCAAATCATCAATCATGCGACCAACTTTTCATTCGTCGGGCGAACACCGTCTTTTGTGATGACGTGACCCAGGTACTGCAGTTCATTGCGAAAGAAATCGCATTTCGAAGGTTTCATGCGAAATCCCAGTTCTGATAGCCGCTTCAGCACAGCTTCAAAGTTTATAAAGTGTTCTGCTTCTGTGTGGCCAGTGATCAGTATGTCATCGAGATAACAAGTTACGCCATTTAGCCCTTTCAGTGCATTATCCATAATACGCTGAGATATTGAGGGAGCAGATGAAATGCCAAACGGTAGGCGGTTGACCAAAAACAGGCCCTTGTGCGTGTTCAACGTGAGGTATTGTTTGGATTCGTCGTCCATTTCGACCTGCTGATACGCTCTGCTTAGGTCAATCTTTGAAAAAAGTTGTCCGCCTGCCAGCGCGGCAAATAGCTCGTCCACTTTCGGTAGCGGATACCTTTCGATGTCCAGTATAGAGTTCAACGTGGCTTTATAATCACCGCACAGTCTGACTGAACCATCGCGTTTGACAACTGGTGCGACATGCGTTGCATATGGGCTTGTGGTCGCGGGTGTAATTATCCCTAGCTCTTGCAGCTTGGACAATTCCTGTTCGACAACAGCTTTTAGAGGGAAAGGTACGCTTCTGGCTTTGAAAAATCTTGGCTTCACATCACCCCTTAAGAAAAAGGTAGTCTTTTCTCCCTTTACTGTGCCGAGTTCGTCCTTGAACAGGTCCTGATAGCGGTTTAGCAAGGACTTGAGTTTAGGCGATCTCTCAGAGCCATTTGTGTTCCCCACCTGCATGTGGTGAAGACATTGTATTTGCGCCCAGTCCAGCTGGTGGTGTTGTAGCCAACTGCACCCCAGCAGCGGTTGGCAGTCCTGGCGGAGCACGTACGTGAATGGTAACTGGTGGTGCTGCGCGTTGCACTGGACTGCAACAAATGCTACTCCGCAGGGCTTCACGGGTTCCTTTGTGTAGGTTCTCAAGGTGAGACTTGTCCTGCGCAAATGCGCTTTGGGAAAAATAGAACGGAACTATGAGACAGACATAACGGATACAGCAGCCCCTGTATCGAGTTCCATTTTCACTTGTAAGCCGTCAGTAGTTACCTCGACCATGAATGGTTTTTGTCTTGCGTCTGCAGAATGTTTTACTCTTGAAGTTGTTGTGTGACAGCGACAAGTTACTAACATATCGTTTATTCTTCCCTATCGATTCATTTAGCCGTATGCTTCGGCAAGCACTCTTGATGTGGCCCCTTTTGTTGCGATGAAAGCATTTGGCATTCGCATACGGACAAGAGCTGGCAGCGTGTTTCACTGATGTTGTTCTGTGGGGTTTTACGTCCCAAAACCAGTTCTGATTATGAGAGACGCCGTAGTGGAGGGCTCCGGAAATTTCGACCACCTGGGGTTCTTTAACGTGCACTGACATCGCACAGCACACGGGCCTCAACATTTCGCCTCCATCGAAATGCAGCCGCCGCGGCCGGGATTCGATCCCGCGACCCTCGGATCAGCAGCCGAGTACCTTAGCCACTAGACCACCGTGGCGGGGCGTGTTTCACTGATGCGCAGCGATAACATGAGGTAGCAACTTTCTCGGTGCTTTTTACTTTGTGCACTTTACATTCTTCCTGTGCTGTTGAGCGCGTAGCAGATGCGTTTTGAATAGTAGCTTCAGTGGCTATCGCACGGTCAAGTGCTCTCTGAAACTTTAACTGGTTGTCTTCTGCAAATAAACTTCGTTGTATGTCGGACCGGAGCAAACCACAAACAAGTCTGTCCCTTGAAGCTTGATCAAGGAAAGTACCGAACTCATAAGTTTGCGCGAGTCTGCGCAAATCTGCGGTAATGGTCTCTTGCGGCAGTTGCGAGCTGCGATGAAATTTGGCTCTTTCGCCGATAATGGACAGTTTAGGAACAAAGTGGTTTCGCAGTAAGCTTAGAAGTTCGTTAAAAGACTTCTTAGCCGGAGTCTCGGAAGATGTTAACGACTTTCACAATGCGTATGTCTTCCATCCTACCAGGCTTATCAAGGTATCAGCCTTCTGGTCCGCCGAGACTTTGTGAGCACGCAAAAATGCTTGGAGGCGCTCTTAATAACTAGCCCAACCACCTGAAGATTCATCGAATGGTTCTACTTGCCCCAAGTGCACCGACGTCGTTTCGCTGACTTGTCTTCTTGTGGCAGTCCACCAAGGTCCCAAGAACCACATCGCCAAGAACTGTCGTATTCCGGGGCTACCGGGTATGAAGATGCCGACAGTACATTACCGTGCTTTATTTGCATGCCAGTAACATAACGGTAAGCAAGAGTGCCGAAGGAAAAGTGCCCCCCCGCCCCCCCCCGCCCCGCCCCGCCCCGCCCCCAGCCGTGCGCCAAGCGCTTTTATTCGCATCGTGGGCGAGGGCGTTGCGATATGAGCCGCGTGCCAGAGTGTCGCGCAAGCACACGTGTACAGATATGAGACATAAACCAAGCCTAGTTAAGCAAACACTATGCTATGCCTAATTAATCTAGGACTGAGAAGGGAAAACCTGGACAATCTAAGGCTAATTAAGCTACGCCTCATGCAGGCAAGCATGGCTGAGACTAACTAGAACAATAATTCCAGTGTTATTAAGCAACACAATTAGAGAAACATAATTACTAAATGCCTATTTATTCTAACCTAATTAAGCTAGCACTAGTAAACTTTATAATTCATTAATTGTAAATTGCTTAGAATAGTTAAGCCACGTTATCCTACAATAGCACTTGTAGAACAATTCGGCATGGGCAATTCAACCACTGAATGCTTTGCATGAAATCGATTTCCCCAATACGCGGGATCTATCGAACTTTCTTCACTTTAGTGTCCCTGCTTAATGGAATCAAAATGTGAAGAAAGAACAAAGGCTGCAAAATGCGTTGGGACTAAAGTCAAGAGAGATGTTCTAGTCTAAAGTAAGATATGCTTACAAATTGAGCATAATTCTGCTGAATTCACAGGGGAATTGTATACCGTTGCCAAGTTCTCCTAATGGAAAGATTTAGGCCACCCTAAAATTAATGCTGGTATGGCTCTGTGGTTCTTCTGAATAATTCGGAGCATACATATGGGCAACAGCTTGATCAGAGGCACGTCAGCGCATAAACTGTCACTGTACTCAGAGAATTGCAAGACTGCCGCTGCATTTCGATGTGAAATAGCGTGCTGCACTAAAGGCTGAGCACGTTCTTTAGCTCAATCGAGCGTTGGTCCTTTTACTTAATCGAAGCACAGATGAAGAAAAGCACGAGGTATTTGTATTGCTTGCACGGCGAGACCCTTCCAACATGTTTCTCAGGATCGCAACATTTGTATTGCCAGCTGGGTCAGATAGTGCTCAATCATATGTATTGTGTGTTGCAACTCATACTTAATATTACGGTTCGTAGTTTATCTATGCAAAAGTTATAGGCAACCAATTGACAGAAAAATTGAAGACCTGAAGCTTGGATTAGTTATCAAGACTGGTGCCCAATGTTTGCACAAGTCACACTGCAAATAACGGCTCTCAAGTTGGTCTGGACCAACGTTACTAGATGGAGGCAGTTGGAAAACTGCACGGGTCTCCCGAAAAGTGGGGGCGCTGCGATCGTTTTGCGCCCTGTTCACGTGACGTGTTCCGCGTCGTGCGTCGTCTGCTTGTCGTCTGTTCTGCGCACTGCCTCCGAAGGACGGCGCGGCCTACTTGCAGCACTTCATATCTCGAGGAATCAGGTTAGCGGATGCGTATTGAGAGCTTCCCTGTTTCAACCATTGCGTAGATGAAGGTGGACACAGCTTGGAGCTCGGCATGAAGTCTGTATGGTTCGCTTTGCCATGTGCTGACTGCATACCTCGGTTGTTTCGATGTGATGAGTTTGTGCTTGCCAGAATAATTGTTGCCTCCCAGAGCATAGATTGAAAATTCCTGGACAACTTTTTGAGATCGAATTACATGAGCAGTTCTTACATTGAGCGTTTTCTATAAAACCATGCTCTTATTTGAAAGCGACAGAAAGCGTTACAATTGAAACAGTCGAGAATGCTAAAAACTTGCGCATGTTTTCATTTTATACCATGTCGCAGCATTTATGCTGCGGTGCGTTAGCTTTGTGGCTTTAGGGAGAATAACGTGATGATGTATATCTCACGAGAGAACTCACTGTTTTCTTTTTTTTGTTCCCAGCACAGCGATCTGTTGCAGAAGAAAAAAAGGTAGAGGTACAAACAAATTTTAAAAGGATTTTTTTTGTAACAGTCAGCATGTATTTTTGTGAATGCATGTCGTTTGTAAATACATATAGTTTGTAAATTCTGCAGATTCAACTATTTCTGATGTATTAAGTGCAAAGATTGTCTTTCAAATTGGCAAACATAATGAATGTGCACGACTAGGAACGCAGAATAGCAATTGAGCAGATATCCAAGCTCCATCTCTTCGTCACCTCGTAATGAAGGCAGGAATACAATCTAATCATAAAGAACGGCGTCATTTTAGCTCGACGTTCGAATACCTAAATTTAGAACCATATGGACACGTGTCGCCGGTAATTCTGGCTATGTTCTACGTGGAACTCCTGCTATGGTATTTGCTGCTGTGCCGATGTTCACGTATCCACATTACAGCACCTAATTCACTGAGGTCTGTGCTTGTTGGTGTGCAAATAGCTGTAAAAAATGGCGCCAAATACGTTTGTTCAAGATTCTTCGTTTTTTTTTAAAAATTGATAACATTTCACTGTTAAATCACTGCAGTTTCTTGCAGCATAGTCTAGAGAAGTTTGGCTTTCTTTTTTGCAGAAGACCCCTGCCAGAAGCACTCAGCTTTTTGCAAACACATCTCGTAAAAAACTGCATTCTCAAAACAACGTATGGGTGTATAATCTCCGATGTCAGGGTGTCCTTATGAACTGAACAACGAACGCTTGGGGCATCGCAGTCCTTGATGACATTCAGCGCATCCCAAAACATGTCGGCGCACAGATGGTTTTCTTCTAGCACGAGAGACAGTTTTTCTTCGACGCGTTTGAACACTGTGTAAAGTTCACTAGAGGGGCACTTGAGGATTCCGCAGCTGAATTCTCTGGCCAACGTCAGTAGTGAAACGAGGCACTGTGTGTTTGTTGATTGGAGCCGATGTGTATCCGCTTCGACAGCCTGGCACAGCGCACCTCGGCATGCCGACCGTTCTGCCGAAGGGAGCGAAAATCTGCGAAAACAATTGCTTTTTTGGAGTCACCGCGTCTGCTTTCTCACCAGAAAGCAGACGTAAACATTGTCGTCTGCTCTGGCATGGTTGAAATTTAATGCACAAGGTCTGTTACGAAACAACGAGCCGCACCTTTTATTAATATTTAGCTTACTTAACGATGAGCATTCATCTTTCTTAGCAGCAGAAAAAGAAATCGTCTGCAAGCGCACGCCGTGATAGCCGCGTCGCTGCGTCGTCTGCTCCACGCGACGCCGGCTGCGCCGCGGAGAGGGTCACGTGACATGGTCGCAAAGCGATGCCAGCGACACCTGGAATGGGCGACGATCTGCGGCCACCTCCTCGCGCGAGTTTTCCAACTGTCCCCATCCAGTAACGTTGGTCTGGACTACTCTGACAGCATTAGTAGAAGTTTCATTCTCCTGGAAAATGTTTGCATTGTACTGCTGACATTATTATCTTCATTACCAATACCTTTTTGATCAAGCTTCAAATAAACAGCAGTGCAACAGAGAAGTTAGTACAGGTACCATGCACGCATTTACCCCGGAGAAAAAGTAAACAAAATATACATTTCTTGGAGCATTCAGGAAACTGATAGTGGCCTGTGCTGTGACAGCGTATGCCATTTATTGTAACTGGGCAAGTGTACGCATGCTTTCACTCTTCATAGTGCAAAGTGAAAGCTTTGCAATTTTTACGAGCCTTTGAGTGGTCATGTCAGGCTGTTCACATACAACTGAAGGGCAGTTACATATGCTCATTACAGAATGTTATTACTCTGTGTGCGTACAGTGTGCCTGTGGGCAATCTCATTACAAGGTCTTAAATTTATCGGTGTATTTTGCACGAAGAATAAAACTGTTCCTCGAACAGAGATGGAAATGAGTGCATGAAATGGAAATTTACTTGAAGGGATCGAAAACTGGCTTTAACGTGTGAATGGACCTTTTCGCGATTCGAATGGAATTTTCTCCATTAGAGCTTCAAAATCGCGGCAACAGGGGCGTGGTGTAGCCTGGGGGTAAAGCCTTAGTATTGCGCCCTGGATTTTTTAAATTGCCGTACGCCGCTTGCTGCTGTTCATACGACCATACCTCGGGCTGAAACTGTTGTCATTACATAAAAACGTATGCTCACTCTATTACTGGCTTTTCACGCAGTAAATATAGTCATGCTGAGGAGCAGCATTGCTTTGTGGCAACCGAAAAGCTGCTTTTAACCGTGGCGCATGTGCGCAGCGTCTCCCATGTCTTGCATGCATGTGCTCTGTCATGGCAGAACCTGGTGCAAGCACACCCCACGGCTGTCGGTCACTGTATGCAGCACGTACTGTGTACGACTCTATAGGCGAAAGATTCTGTTAAAACGTTTCGCAACATTTTCCCCGTTGCCAGTAAATAGTTGTACACTTTGGCCGGTAAGCTTTCCGTTGAAATAAAAAAAAAACGCGTACCCTAAAAATTGGCTGTCAGTCCGTTTAAGCTTACAAAACACATGTGCAGATCTTTATGGGTAGCGGGTGTTCTACAATATACCTGCTTTTCTTTTGTAGAGCCATCAATGAATAAAGATGAACACACGGCGCATCTGTGCACAATCTTTCTCAGCGTTCAAGGCATATTTCGAACACTTCACGTTGCATAGTGGCTTAGTGGATGGTGCCCTATGCCACATCAAGGAGTGCAACAAGATCTCAAAAACCTATGGAAGCTACAGGCAGCATATCTCCAGGCATCACCGGAGCCAATTGGAGCAACGTCAGCTGCACTGCACCACCTATCGGTGTTCTGTGTCGCCATGTGGAAAATCGGAAAGTACTCGCAAGGGCGGTATTTCTCATATTATCGACCATTTTAAAAGCGGCTTGTTTGTGTTTCATGTCCCTTTGAAGGTTGCCATAGTGTGCTGCGCTCTGATGCCTCGTTTCGAACACATATTTCTGAATGCCACGAAGTGAAGGATGCTTTAAATCACACGCAGGTGCCAGATATAGGTGCTGAATTCGAGCAGCAATTAGATGTTGATTATGTACTAATGGAGACTTCACCTGAGGATCTCCATGATTGTGGCAATGAAGCACCCAGTACACAGACATCTGACGATGACCTTTACAGAGATAATTTTGCTTTGTTTGAAACTCGAGTGCGCACACCATGTTCCTGCAAGTACTGTGCAGTATATAGCACAGATTGCGAAAAATCTCCATAGCTTGACCCAGCATGTAGCTTTGCAGAAGGTGGCCACAGTAGTTCCACAGGAAACATTTGCTTCAGTGCAGTCGCAATTTGCTAATGACAATGTTGTTTCGGCATCGGAAGCACTGAAGTCGGGTTATCATCGGCACAAGTATTACAAAGATAATTTTTGTGCGTGCCCATCAGAGATTAACTTGGGCATCAATAAGCAAAACAGTGCTTCTGTGCGCCACTAAGTGCCTATAGCAGGCCTCATACAATTTCTGATGCACTCGCTGCCCGCAAGTAGTCAGTTGCCTAGAGGCCACACTGACGCTGCCAATAGTTTTAATGATATTTTGTCGCATCCTTTGAGTGAGCTGGACAAGGTAATAAAAATCATACTGTACAAGGATAAATTTGAAGTTGTAAACCCGTTGGGTTCTCCAAAAAACAATGAACTGTGGGCCATGCCTTACAAAACTGGGCTTTATTTAGACTATTTCCTGCGTACTTGGATGCACATGTGGCAGACGTGACAGATGCTGTCTGGAAGCTTGTCTTTGATGCTGATAGTGGACCTTCTGGTGTCTCCCAAAATCATGGCAGCCCAGTTTGCATGCATCAAAGTTGTAATTAAAGATTATGTTGCTTCTCGCCATGAACTATTTCTCAGCATGAGCCTGAGGCCGAAACATCATAACATCCTGCATTACAGCGACCCAGTGAACCACTTTGGTCCACTTTGTAATGTAAGGACTATGCGTTTTCAGAGCAAGCACCAGTACTTCAAGGAGAGTATTCGTTCACTAAGGAACTACAACAATGTCACTAAGATTCAAAGTGAACAGCATCAGCTTTATCAGTCTTTCTTGGCAGCAAAGGGCTTATTTTCTAATACCAACGAGTTCATAGACATGAGCATGTCTGAACGACTGAAAGTGCTTCAGAGATTGAAGAGAAAAGACTTCTTTCAGAACTGTGTGCTTCTAAAGAAAGCCTCAATAGGCTGTAGCCCTTATGCATATGATTGTGCTTGTCTCGGGAACTCATTTTAATGGGATGTTTGGTTCTGTCCTTGCAAATGTGAAAGAACGAAGTGACTCGGTATCCTTGTTGCTTCAGTGTACTCCAGCATCACTTTTACCTGATTTTGAACTGTGTGGTCACCCTATCCGTCATCACCATATTTTGTAACAATGGCTTATACGATCTGTGAAGTTGACAATACTTGTAGAGCAAAATCTTCTTCACTTTTTCATTGCAATGTCCGCAGTATTATTAAAAACCTATACTTGCTTTCTGCTTTCGTGTCGCAGCATGCGCATTCATTCAGTGTAATTGCTGCAAGCGAAACGTGGCTGCGAAACAGTGAAATGATGAGTATTCCAGGTTACAGAACAGAATCAAACGCGCGTGACTAAAGTTCCCGTGGGGGTGGGGTTGTATTATTCGTAAAATATAATATATCGTATTGTAAATTTCCACCGGCCACATATAGTTGCAATGACATAGAATCCCTTTTTATTCGGCTTGAGAATAGCGTCATCACTGGTGCAGTGTATTGACCCCCGAGCGGTAGCTCTCAGGGCTTTTTGATAAGCTGGAATCAATTTTCTACGCTGGGTGTCGAGCAACCGCAATGGACCAGTGATCATAGTAGACGACATGAACATAAACACATATAACATGAATGATCGCGAGTATCGCTATTAGTTGCAGTCTTACAACTATCGTAACCTACTTACGTCCCCGACGCGTATAACCAATACATCTACGTCTCTAATTGGCCACATATTAGCAAGTCTAGACACAGGGGTAGTAATTGGAGGCGCTTATGGGAGCTGATCTCCGATCATTTACCCATTTTTGCTGCTTTAGATTCTCCAGCTAATACCAGGCAAAGGAGCAACATTGTAATGAAAATAAATGAAATTATTTGTATTAATTACAACAAAATATGCACCGAGAATATCGACACTGAATTAGCTAACCTAATTACATACTTAAACATTGCTGTAGAAAGGAGTAATCAAAAGATCTCGAAAAAACGACATGATAAACCCATGTGTCCTTGGATGACAGCACAGACTTCAAACGCTTAAAGCCAAAAAATACTGGCATGACAAATGGCGCCTTAGCAAAGATAATCTATACTACCTTTAGTGATTCAAAGCACAACGGAATAAATCGGTCGCTGTGGTTTGATCACGCAAAAGGGTGTATTGCACTCAACTAATTGCACAGACCGCTGGTAATACGAAAAACCTATGGCAAATCATAAATGAAATATAGGAAAAGAACGTAAGCTTACTGTGCTTCCCGACATCACTGACGAAAAATTTCAACACATATTTCGCGTGTACCTGTCCATCCGTGGCTGCATAGTTTAATGGATCAGAAAACATCCTTATCTCGCAGAGTCTTGTAACACTTTCCTTATGCATACCATTGAACTCGGGACTCGATGATATTTCTATTCGCATGATTAAAGAAAACGTCGAAATATTAGGACTGCTTTTATGCCAATTGTTTAATCACTCTGTGAACTGCTCTAGATACCCGTCTCAGCTGTAGACTGCTAAGGTTGTCGCTGTTTTCAGAGATGGAGAACACAATGATAATTGTAATTACAGGCCAATGTCTGTTCTCAGCATCTTCAATACCATCTTTGAAAAAACTCTAACCCGACGCTTCCACAAATTTATTATTAAAAATCATCTGCTGTGCCCACAGCAACACGGCTGTCTTCTAAACCATTCAACCTCGTAAACAGTGTTAACATTAAAGGAGTACTGACACGCATTTTTGATATTCTCGTATTGTTGCTGTTAGTGAAAGCACTGGCGGGGAGAACCCCAAAAATAGTATCATGGCGCCTCGCAACGAAATGAATATATTTTTAATGCGACTCCTTTAAAAGCCTACTTTCGGGTTCGCTTTCGAAGGGGCAGTTTCCTAGTGACGTGTCAACAGAGTCGGTCGTACGTTTAAGCCAAGTAGGGACAGTAACTCGTGATAGCGTCGCTGCAATAGACCTTTTTCAAGCACCGCAGCGCCACCCGTGGGCGCGCAAGTGCTTCTGGGAAATGTGTGTACATCCAGCCGCCCAGCAGAGCGAAGCTAGAGAAGCCCAGCCTTTCCAAGCGCGTCTTTCGCTCCGAGTGAGTGACATGGAAGCAAGGCTAAACGCATTTTTTGTGTGTTTTCTTTTGTAAGCAGGCGCACAGCTGCACGGGACAATGAAAAAAGAGGGGAGCAAGGGGGTCGGACTGGTCGTACGGGGTGTGCGCTGGCATGTCTCGTCAACGTAGTTTCCCGGAGTCTCGGCAGTGCACGTGCGTTTGCGAGTGACCATGTGCTTGTATCTCCACTCCGCGTGTGCGGAGAACACCGAGCTGTGGACGCTGTATTCCTGTGTACGTGTTTGTGTCGGCATTGCAGTGTGGTCCTACGCAGGCAACTGCAAAACAGCGATGTGTTTGCGACGACGAAGTAGACCAACGGGCAGTGTGTGCTAAACGAACGAACTGTGCGCAGTGCGTGAACGAAGTCTGTTGCGGATATCTCTTTCTAGGTACTGTAATTCATTGTTTTCTAATTAAACGAGTACGGTTTTCCATTTACAGCGTGGGTTATTCCGGCTCATTTTGGTACCCCTTCGTGCTTGGTGCGTGTACTTTTCTTCTGTCCCGCTGGGCTCTGTTCCCGCCGCTTGATTCGATCCCTTTTCAATAAAACTTCACTTTAGTAAAACCACATTTTGTTGACAGTGGTCCTTGATGTATGCTAGCTCCGCCGACGTGCACTGTCCAGCTGTGTCGGTGAAATAGCGCACATGCGATCGCGTACACTTTCCTTCGATGCTCTGTAATCTTAACTGCTGCACGAAGAAGAGATTTGCGAGTGCCTAGATGTTCACACGGACTGCTGCGTGAACATGTGTGTGATCTCGTTTTTCTGAAATGTTATGCGTTAACTATCCTGTTGCGTGAACATTTTTATTGCAGTACTGAGATTGAGTGTGTGAATTTTAGTTTTTGTGTTTATTTGTCGAGTTTTGTGATTGTTGACATTACGATCACAGCTGTCATGTAAGTGACAAATGTCATTGCTGCAGCTCACGCGATGCAGTTCATCAGTTGTTCTGAAGATGCTGCCCTGAAAATGTTCGAGAGCAAAGCAGAGTATAGCCACGATGAGCGTGCGCCTGTTTTGTGTACGTACATCGTTTTCGGACGCGCAAATGTAAATGTTACGCACGTTTCACGATGCGGATGAACAGGCTACGTCGACAGACTGCATTCACCAAACTCGGATTCGATTCTTCTTGCGTCGTAGCTTCGATCCCACAGCTGCCACTGCGTCGGCCGCTTGCTTAAACCGAGCTTGCCTCCGCCGATGTACACACATTTCCCATACTGCACTACGCGCTCGCAGTGGCTTCTGGGATAGCTTGAAAAAGGTCTATTCTGTCGCTTGTGGTCAGTTACACGTGGGGCAAGCAAACAACGACAATTTCACGGTCGTCCAGCGACTCTGACAGCCATCTCAGCGATTTTTAAGAGACTGCGCTCAAACGTCATCGTAGCGTCCATTGCGCTGGGGCTGGCTTGCAGTGCTGTTCGACGAAAACTTTAAAACCAAACTAAAATATTTTGTACGTGTTTCCTGGCTTCAAGTGTACGGAGGGCGTTAGCAATACATGACTAGAAAACGAAAAATGTATATTTTGCGCCGCCGCAAAATCGTGCCAGTACTCCTTTAACTGAAATCATTCATGTGGCTTCACAAGATAATATACATGTATGTCTCATATTCCTGGACCTGAAAAAAGCTTTCGATACAGTTGATCACAGCATGCTTCTACAGAAATTAAAGCATCGTTTTCGCGGTCGCGCATTGGCTCTTCTCACTAGTTTCCTTTACGAAGTGCAAGTAGTCCGAATGGACGATGTTAGATCATCCCTTAAAAATATACGCACTGGAGTCCATTAAGGATCGGTGCTTGGACCCCTTTTCTTCTCGTTATATATTAACGACTTTCCACTTTCGTTAAGTACAAGTGCTTATGTACGCTGACGACACTTGCGTTGTAGTAAAAGCCGATAACATTTATGATCTGGAGACCAAGGCTATAACAAAGACTAGAAAAAAGCAAGTGCATGATTTTCGATGAGCGAAATTGCAATTAATGTAAAAAATCTAATGTGTTATTTCGAACGCGCAGCACTATCTTGCCTGTTAAATCATTAGACATCCATATAGACATTTTCTTTTAGACGAAGTCGTCTTATTCCAGTATCTCGGAGTCATTTTCAATAGGAACCTGCGCTGGCAAGAGCAAATAAGTACAGTTTGAACAAAGCTTGCATCAGGTTGCTATATGCACTCTCGCAAGCACGTAATCATCTCGATACCAACACTCTTCGTCTTCTATATTTTGCACTCATCGATACCCATCACTTACTGTAATGAATCATGGGGTGCGACAAACAAAACGTGCCTTGAACGTGTGCGGAAACTTCAGAAGCGTGCCCTGAGAATGATTACCCATTCACGATACGACGCAGCTAGCCTGCCTTTATTTAACAGAACGAATATCTTACCGTATGATCTGATACACGAATTAAAAGTGGCCATGTGTGCTTGCAACACTGTGAAAAATAACCTGCCTTTTCATATTTCTATATTTTATTCGACCTCTCGTGCAACCAGAAATCAAACGTGCGGAAATTTTAATCTCCCTCCAACAAAGAACATTCCCGGAGAAGGTTTGTTACAGTTTTCGGGGTCTAAGATTTGGAATAATCTACCAACAGAAATAAGAAAAGAAAATTTTTCATTCAAACTTAAGAAATAATTGCATTGCCTGAATAATTCTTCTCAGTGTGAACAAACATAATGTCCTTTTTGTATTCGCAAAAAGTTGAAATATACGAAAAGCATCATAGTTGACTACCCAACCAACCATATCACATCCTCTGGACATTTATTAGATATCCACAATAAGATATCTAATGTCTATAGGATATCCACGAAACTTGTTCTAATGTTAAATAAATATCTAGAGGATGTCCATTTCGAACAGAATGGACATCCACATGATGTCCACAGCTGCTCCACATATAGATTGACTGGATGTTAGTGGACATCCACATGATCTCCACAGCTGCTCCACGTATAGATTGACTGGATGTTAGTGGACATACCCTGAATGCCCTCATGAGTTCAACTTATTATATTCGTACGATGTCAAATGACATTTATGTTTAGGTGCAGGGACCCATGTAGCCAGCAGCAGCAAGTTCAACACTCAATATCACTGCCTTTATGAAAGAGTCAAATTTATTCAAAAAATGACGGGGCAGAAGCACGTGTCTCTCAATCTTCATCTGTTCTTTTTTTTTTTTCGATGTCTGCAGCAGGCGTTGCAAAGACACTTCTCGGGCGCACTGTTATCAGATTTCGTGCACTTTACCACCTGTAAGAGATATTTACGTGTAGTCAGTCCAAAAGCACGCAACTTATTAGACTCGATTGTACCAGAATCAAGTTTCATACAATGGGCCATCGCATAGCACGTCAGGGCTGACATGCAAAATATCACAGTTACCTTACACACTACCACAACAGCGATCTTTTTCCTGGTATTTTATCTCGCACAACACGTTGACAACTTCCAACAGCTTTTCAAGCAACGTTTCATGCAAATCACACTCAAGCCGTCAACATTCACATGCTGACAAGCGGGCTTCTAGGAATAAACACAGACGCGCACACGCACGCTGAAAACTGGTCTTGAAACAGAAATGAACAAAAAAATGTAGTTACCTCCAAAAAGTAGTGGAGTCGTCCGAGGATCACCACGACACGTAGTACAGGAAGAAGCGGCCGCTAACGTGCAGCTGACAATTGTAAGTAATAACGGCTTACGTGCAAACCTGTACCAGAATACAGGTAAAAACAAGACCTGTGCACCAATTCTTCTTTAGATACTGCTGATTCACTTCACAAACACGCACACCACTTTGACACAACTCCGTCCGACACTGCCACGGCCGCCATGACGCATGCGTCAAGTTTACGAATCTGCGGGGCCGCGGATGTTCTTATTAAAAATTTGCCTGCATTTGTACTTCTATTTACTCTTAAAAAAATTTACGCCATTTTTGAGAGAAATTAACAGTTTCATTGGTTCATGTAAGTTGCTCTGCGCATAAAATAATGCATAAGAACGAATGTACGTGACTAACGCTGACGCACAGCGCTCTTGGTAAACAACAAACATGGCCGCTGCTCAAATGGTGGCTTTGGAGTCAGTATTTCGGTGCTATCTACTCTTGTGTTTTGAAAGCAAGTTCTTCGTATGCTTAATCATGATAAATGCCTGTTTGTTCGACGTCGATAACGTTGCAACGGCGTCGATTCATTGCAACAGGTGCGCGCACAGTACGGGAAAAAGCGCGGAGGACTCCGCATACAAAGTGCTGACATAACAACGCTACCTACTTGTGTTTGAAATATTAAACCTTGCAGCAGCACATCGGTTGGTCAGAGCATCAGAATTAACTGAGAGCGAGGCGACTAAAGTGTACATGTTTCCGAAAAAAAAAAACATTGCGTGTCATATTTTTGTTTTTTCCTTGCACTCCTTGAGATGCGATATCAGCGTCGTTTCCTCACCCCAGTCAATCTGCTGCTCGCGAGTAAGCAACATTCCGAACGCTGAGCTGGATTGTGTTTCCAGCAGGGAACTTGCATTTCGAGTTGTTTCCAGTAACATCAGCAATTCCAGCTAAACTGTCTATAACAGGCATGCACTTACTTCCAAGTTTCAGTTGGAAAAATAGCAGCTTAAGTTTTCAGCTGCCAACGGATATTAATTTCGACTGGCAACGCAGCTGGAACGTGCCTTTTTCATCTGGAAGTTCAGCAATGGTCACCTATATAGTATAGGTTCTGCTATTAGTAAAATGTTAGTAAAACAACATCCACAAATATTTTATAAATATCCACCGCATGATATTCTGCTGTATAGTAAAATATGTTAGTAAGACAACATCCACAAATATTTTATGAATATCCACTATATGATATCTAAATACTGTAGTCTACTCAATATCCACTGAATATTCACAAATAACATTGGACATTTAGACCATTTGTGGACATCCTCTGAATATTGGTGGTTGGCTGGGTAGTGTTCCTAAAGTGCTTAGTGTGTATATGTGAATGCATATGATGTATGTTTTGTATTTTAAACTGTTATCTTTTTGATTAGACCCGCAACTAGCCATTGGCTATGGGTCCAGCCAGTTTCGGTATTTCTCTTTGCAAACGATTGCAAATATAGAAAATTGAATTGAAGAGCTCGTTAGATGTAGTGGCTTTACATGTACGTGATCTTCTTCAGAGGACAGCATACCGACCATGCACATTCAACGCCGATTCTGTCATACGACTGAACTTTTACATCTGTGAAAAGCTCTGCACCAACTAGTTTTAAAGGGACATCAAAGAGAAAAACAAGGTGAACTCTGAAGGTAAACATTCGACAGAAGTCTGTCTGGTTGGGTAATTAAACTGAGAAAACTTCTAGAACTCCAACCATACTCAAGAAAAGGAAAAGAAAAACCCGACGTTTCGCGGCCGACTCGGCTGCTTCCTCAGGGGTGACTGGGGCTACGTTGCAGCGTCGCCTTGGAGGCACTCACGCGGTTGACAACACGTCCTTCCGCGGAACGCAGTCCATGCACATACAGTGGGGGGAGGGCGCCCAGAGAACGATTGATGTTCTTGAATCCTGGCATATACAGAGAACGGCTCAAAACATCAATCGTTCTCTGGGTGCCCTCCCCCCAGTGTATGTGCATGGACTGCGTTCCGCGGAAGGACGTGTTCTCAACCGCGTGAGTGCCTCCAAGGCGACGCTGCAACGTAGCCCCAGTCACCCCTGAGGAAGCAGCCGAGTCGGCCGCGAAACGTCGGGTTTTTCTTTTTCTTTTTCTTTTCCTTTTCTTGAGTGTGGTTGGAGTTCTAGAAGTTTTCTAAGGTGAACTCTGGACAAGAAATGTTACACACAATAATAAAACTGGCCAATGCTATTTCTGTCTAAAGCAATGTAGTCTGCGCTTTCAGTGGCAATGCTTGTTGAAAGAGGAGTGGGCGTTTTCCAGCTGTGTTTGAAACCAAATTGCCAACTCGCTGATTCACGCAGTGCTGTCATATTTGGCTCACATGTTCGCAGGAGCGTACACAACTGATTGGCATCGTTTTTTGTCTGTTCAAGAAGTGTTGCAAGGCCTCGAATAATATGTGTGCACGCACATATTGACCAAATTATCCCCAAAACAGTGAGAATGCCCTGTAGGATATCGAAAGAATAAAATAGTTTGTTTTAAGGATATTGCAACAGCAGAAAAAAAAGCTGTGTTGAGAATGCGTGAATGTTGGACCTACAAAACTGGGAACTTCAAGAGCCTGAACCCATGATGTCGCACATGATACTCACTACTGAAGATCTAAAACTGAAAGTGGCTTTTTTTTTAAGTAGCTAGCATCTCTCCCCAGATGGCACGTTTTGTCCAGCGGACGTACGCTGGACAAAACGCAATGTCCGCAATGTCGGACATCCAGCAATTATCCGAATTTTTCGGTCACGTGCCGGACGTCCGCCAGACCTCCAATGAATCACCATACACCGACGTCAGGGTTCGGTCGTCCACAGGACACCCGACGAACCTGCGGTCTCGGATGACATGAAATCTCGGCAACGCGCTAAAAAAAGCCTTATGCTGGCTCGCCGTGCATATGGGGCACCTGTTTAAAGGAGTACCGACATGAATATTTAACATTCTCGTATTATTGCTGTAAATGGAAGCCCTGGCGTGGAGAACCCGAAAAAGAGTATCATGGTGCCTCGCAAGGGAACGAATATATTCGCAATACAGCTTCCTTGAAAGCCCCCTTTCGGTTTCGATTTCGAGGAGGCGGTTTCCCAGTGACGTGTCAACATATTCGGACGTACGTCTGAGTCACGTAGGGACAGAAATTCGTGTTATAGTCGCTGCAACACTGTCGTCTGTGGTCATTTACACGTGGGGCACACAAACAACAACTTCACGGTCGTCCAGTGACTGACAGCGATTTCGGCGATTTTTAATAGACTGTGCTCATACGTCATCGTAGTGTTCATTGCGCTGGGCCTGGCTTGCAGCGCTGGGCGACGAAAACTTTAAAATCAAACTAAAATATTTTGTACCTGTTTCCTGGCTTCAGGTGTGCGGAGGGCATTAACAATACATGGCTAGAAAACGAAAAATGTACATTTTGAGCTGCCGCAAAATCGTGTAAGTACTCCTTTAAAGGAGTACTGACACGAATTTTTGACATTCTCGTATTGTTGCTGTAAATGAAAGCACTGGCGTGGAGAACCCCAAAAACAGTGTCATGGTGCCTCGCAACGCAATGAATATATTTTTAATACGACTCCCTTAAAAGCTGACTTTCGGTTTCGATTTCGAGGGGGCGGTTTCCTAGTGACGTGTCAACATAGTCGGACGACGTCTGAGTCATGTAGGGACAGAAATTCTTCATAGCGTCGCTGCAACTCTGTCGTCTTTGGTCAATTACACCTGAGGCACGCAAACAATGGCAATTTCACGGTCGTCCAGTGACTCTGACAGCGATTTCGGCGATTTTTAAGAGGCTGTGCTTCTACGTCATCGTAGTGTCCATTGCGCTGGGGCTGGCTTGCAGTGCTGGGCGACGAAAACTTTAAAACCAAACTAAAATATTTTGTACGTGTTTCCTGGCTTCCGTGTGCGGAGGGAGTTAATAATACATGGCTAGGAAACGAAAAATGTATATTTTGCGCGGCCGCAAAGTCGTGTCAGCACTCCTTTAAAGGGGCCCTGCGACACTTTTTCAACTGCCGTCCGCAGTACGGCAGTGTGTGTAGAATCGAATGCTGAGATGAACGCAAAAAGAATTACGCAAATCGGTGGTCTAGAACTGGAGTTATTAGCCTTCGAAGTTCAAAACACGAGCAGACAGCATGAAACCAACATTTCTTTCGTATTTCGCTCTCCCGCTGACGTCAGTGGAGGCGTCCAATAGCAACGCGCGTCTTATAGAGCGACACCGGAAGACGCCGGGAGCAGAGCGCGCGCGCGCAGATAGCGTCCGGCCGTCAACACACCTGGTGTCGTTTTGCAAGTAATGTCAGATACTTTCTCTCTATCTTACGAAGCATAAAAACTATTTTAGTACATTTAGGTACTGAATAGCGTGATGAAACAGACACCACACGCAGTGGCGTAGGCAGGCATGGGCTGACCGGGCTGAAGCCCCCCACCCCGAAATTTTTCCGGCCGGTGCCCCACTGCCTATCTATGCTGGCCCATCACATATACGAACAAAGGTGTCCACTCGGCGAAGGTGCGGCTACGGGCATTCGCGTCTTTGTGGTGGGCTTAAAAACGAAGAACGCGGCTCTTTCAACTTGCAAAGGAAGTTATCACTCTATGGCGGTGAAAGTTGTAGCTTGTCTGCAGGGGACGGTGCTGGCAAACGAGGGGCATATGTCATTTATTGGCAAAGGATGCGGCGATAAGAGACTGAAAGGGGAGCTTGCAGTCTTTGCAGCACAGCACTGCGGCAGGCAGACGCTTCTGCAATGTGTTGACAATTAGCTCTCTGCGGTGATGGAAGAACATTGCGAGTCTGCGTACCCGGAAACATGCGTGGTTTTGTTGCGGGTGAAACGTTCGTAGGCCAAGGTCATCGAGCTAGCGAACCAAACACAAAGCAAAGTACGCCGCTGTTCCCTGTGCAACGCCTTCTGTGCCGCCCGATCCTTCTTCCCCGCTTATTCCTGTTTCTGTGGGGCGCTGACGCTTTTGGTACGTTGTATGCGGTCGCGTGGGGAATGTGGCGTACAGTGAATGCGTCTTTTTTTTCTTTTTGAGCAGTGCCCCTACATGGGTGGCCCAATACAGCTTCGCTTTTGTCATTTTTCTTGACGACTTACACATGGTAGCAACGTGCGCTCACGCGTGTCCCCTTGCGAGAACGATGCCCCAGAGAGAGAAAATTTCAACCAACCTTCCGAGTGGACAGCACTGCTTTGCAGTGCTATCCACAAGCTAGTAAACTACGGAATAACGAGTCGACAAAAAGACCGCGCTGCGGTTCATCGCCGAGCGTGCACAAGGGTCAACAACTCCGCTACCAGCAGGCGGTGGTCGCGACATTCATTGAAGAAGGGGTGACCATATTCGTATCGTCGCTTTCGCGGCAATATGTCTCAAGGACAGCAGTAGCTCTCCGTTTTCTGGTGAAGCTCATCGTCGCAGCGCCAACAAATGAGCGAGACCTCGAATGCTAAGTCATTTTCTTCAACTGATTTGTACTTACATGATACCTTATATCCTCTGACAATACAGTGGCTTTTTAACGTGCCTACGAGATGTGGATTATATGTGATTGTATGTGACCTCGCGTAGTAACGGAGCGAAAGAAGTTGTTTACATCAGCCCCCATGTTTTTCAACAGCAACCTAAGTGACAGCGAAATAAGAAAGTAAGAACGTACAAAGCCCGATGAAGGTCGTAGGGCGTGTAAGAACCATAAGAAAGCTTTCTTTTACAAACTTCTTTTTAACCTTGACGTGTCTAAATCGAGCGCTATGGATGTAATATTGTCAACTCAGTGTAGCAAGCGATCTCGTAAGGTTAAAACACATGACCTTTCAGTTTGCAAAACCAGTGAGATACGGCTAGTAGTAGTTCATAATCTAGTATTTGTCGATGCTAGTGCTGCATCAAGTGAGTACATTTGTGAACTTCGCAAGTTAGAAGCTTACGGCGAACGTAATTGATACAGGAAATATTGGGCCTAATACCGACCCTTGTGCCATTGTGGCTCCCCGAGGCGCGTCGGCGGGCCGAGACACGGGCGAGACACAATCCTATTTTTCGACTGCCGCTGCGGTCAGAGAATCGCTGGGGCTTTCGTTACCCGCGAGTTCTGCGGCAACCTCGCTTTGACAGCAGAGCTGACGTTTGCGCGGCGGCCCCAGATGAGAGTGTGCATTAGTCGGCGACCTTGAAGAAACAGAATGTCGACGCCAAAGCGAACCCAGCGCGCTCATAAGTGCTTGAATAAAGCCATCGGAGCATCCCCGGTATGCTTCGATCACCGAGCAATGCAGTAAGTAGAACTGCTTCTCGTACGCGCACATCTGACCGGCCACAAAGGAGGGACTGCCTACAGGCGCGTCTTTTCACCAGGCACTTCCAGCCTGTGGGCGCCTAGACGGCGCCAAATTGCTTGCACCTGGAGTGCTTCGGAATGGAAGCGGTGGTAGCTAACGCTCGTTACGATAATCTGTACACAAGTGTCGCCGGTTAGGCTGTCCGACGTCCTGTCCGAATGTCGAGTTTTGTGTATGTTTATATTTTGCTTTTTATATTTTTGGAGAGGAGCTGGTACTGCGTTAAACTGTGGAGGCGAGTCCCAAACAATGGTCGCAGGGCGGGTTGGACTGGTGCGATTTCTACCGGCGACGTTGCCGTAGACAACCGTTAGATAGACGCCCTGGTGAGGCGGGCTGTCGGAGAGAAAAACTCGTCTCGGGACAGAGGACAGGGTTGAATTTTGGAGATTCGGGAGACTCGAAGAAAGGCCCTCTGTCGTGTGAAGAAGTAAGCTTCGTTTGCTATCTCTCGTGCAAGCCTGGCCGTTCGGCTCTCCAATCTCGGAGAGACGATGTAGTCTGCGAGAGCACGATGCGAGCAGCAATGATCAGGGAGAATCCGTGAGCCACGGCGCCTTCGAGAGCACCCAAGGACCAGTCCACAGGCCGGCGACGAGACCTATGCGCCGATGGAGCCCACCCAGATAAGCGTTGTCTTCGTTGGCGGCAGCAAGCGCACTTAAGACATTGCGCCGTTAGTTTATGAGCTGTTTTACCCATTGTATCTGCCGTTCATTGATGAGTTTGTTTCCGCTGTTAATTCCTGTGCTGCACTATGCGTTTACGTTGCTCTTTGTTTGCCTTGCATCATTACGTTCGCTACTAATTGTTAAGTGTATACTTCGATCATGTTCACATATTAAATTCCATGTTTTGATGGCTTAATTAAGACTGTTTCCTCTTCCCGGCCCCAGCACGAATCCGGTTTGGTTAAATGGTTGTTGAGGTGTGTGGCCAGAGGGGGTGATTGCGTGAAGCATTTCGAACGGAGTCGTAGCGTAGTTGTGGTACTTGTGAATTGTTGCGGCTTAGAACCCCCTCCCCCTTTGCGCGAAGTAGGGACATCTGAACATTCCGGAGTTCACTTCAGTGAGTTCCAAATCAGATTTATTCATCACAACTTGCATTCCGCATGCCTCGAAGTAAATGTAGGATTAAACTGGCGTTAGTCCCAATAGCACCATGGGATTTTTAATTTATCTGGCTAGAAGTGTGAAGTGACAAACCGCATAGAAAGCTTTTTCAATATTAAGAGATATTTTAGCACGTTTTTCAGCTTAACAAATGTGTCAGTAATTATTCTTGAAAGGGCCAGGATGGTGGTGTTTGTGAGTTTAGTGGAGACAAAGCCATGTTTTGGGAGGCCTACAATGTTAATGAGGACGGCATTTTTCTGTAACGCAATAGACTTAATTCTTTTAAAAAAGAAGTGGTAATATGTTCACGACAGATAGATCTGGAGCGGCTTATAATCACAATCGCAGGCGAATCTCTGTTCTTCCTGCAAATGTATCGAAAATTTGGTAAAAGAAGCGCCTGTATAATGTAGCGAACAGGTAAGTTTCGGTAAGAAATCCATAAATACGAAATATATACCAAAATGTCGTCCTGTATGTCTACTAGCATGTTAAGTTGGAGAGAGTCTTCCGGAATTTATCAGGACAACGCCACGATCAATTTATAAAGTGTTTCAAAAAATGTGTTTGTTATAGCGTCATTTTCAGCTTACCTACCTCAGGTATGCTGCCCGCTGTTCCCGGCTGCGCCTGCTATCACGAATTCTTTACAGCATTTCATGCGTATGTGTACATCGATAATTATACTTTATTTTGAAATTATCACAAAGGTAGTAGCGTGCGCAAGTGACGAATCTTCGCGGTGGCGGGGAAATAAATGTCTTTCTACTAGATTTCATCGATACATTGCATTCTGTAAATGTTTTGAATGGGCGAGAGTATCGTTATTTCGGGACCCAGTTGATATGACAACTGAAGGCTGAAGTAGTTCGCAGATGCTGAACGAATGTATACTTATTGGGCGACGGTCCGCGCAAATGCGCCGCGTGCACATTTTCGTTCCGAAAAAAAAAAAAATATATATATATATATATATATATATATATATATATATATATATATATTGTAAGTTCTTAGCCAAGTTCTTAGCTGCTTTCGGCCCGCTTCCCCATGTGTGCGACCATGCCAGACGTCTCTCCGCCACGAACGACAAGATAACACACAACGACTCTGCTGGTGCACCCAGGAGCTCTTCAGCAGAAAAAATCGTGGACTGCCCTGGTACGGAGGCCAGCTGCCTCTCTGTGTGTGGCTCGAGTTCTGCGTCGGTGAGTGGCGGTGGAGCAAGTTTTCCAAATACTAGAGAGCAGCCTGGGATACGGTCCTCATGCGTGCCAGTGTCCAGGCGCATGGGTGTGCCGACTCCGGTAGGGCTGGATATTCCGCGACTTCAGGAACTATCACCATCTCTCGAGACCGACAACGATCTTGACGACAAGAACCATGATGAACAGGACATGTCCGTTTGTACTGGCAATACGTCCCCTGAAAAGGCTGAGCCAGCTCTGTCTTCAGTACCCTCGCTTACGACTGTACAGACATTCCTTGTTTGCTGAGCAACACCTCGCTGAAGATCGCCGCAGTCGTCCAAGACAAGCTTGTGCAACCTGCCATTCATGGAGTTGTTAAACAGAAAAACGGAGGACGGTTTGCTTCACAAGGCCGGGCCAGGCCCGTTAATTCGAGATGCATAGAGAACTCTACACAGCCGACGCCATCGAACTGCAAGTGGCGTCGCCCTACAAAACGGCAGCGTTCGTCGTGGGAGCCTACGATAGGGCTCCAAGTTACTGCAGCTCAAGGTATGCTACACCTGGCGGCCAACTACGGAAAGCACGCTGCTCTGTCTACTGATCTGCGACGGAAAAGCACCAGGCGAAAAAAACTCCCGCTGCGACATTTCGCGCGACACTCCCTCCCAGAGACACGTCTGGCAGCTTGCCAGGGGAAGTCGCATCATGGTAAAGACCTTCGACCACCATTGCATAGTAAATGTCGCCTGCTGAATGTGCCCTTGGTGGCCCCGCGAGTCAAATCACAGCATCGGCAATTCCTGCAACGACCACCGCGACACAGCCAGTGTAGGCCCCCTGAGGATTCCTTCTGAATTCTCCAGGACAGACCCGGACTTCTCCAGGACAGACCCGGACAGACCACAGCAAGACAGACCACGACAGACCACGGCAAGCCACCACGCACCGGGACCAATTCCGGTAACGGCTACATAGGCACACTCAGTGCCGGCCACCACAGGTTTCCGTTGCTCAAACCCAAGTCGGGGCGAGGCCGAGACCGTCCAGCGCGACACAGTCAGTGCCGCCCTCCAGAGACAGTTTCGCCCGTTACTGTCACTCGCAGTCGTGGCCGAGTGTAATGTATAAAAACAGAGAGCTCGCCATGCATAAGACGCTCGCGCTAGAAGAGCGCAGGGTAAGAGAAGCAGAGGAAGACGAGGAGCCGAATAGAACAGCCGGCCTGTAGCTAAGGCGCTGTGTCTACGTCTCGTTCTTTATTACAATATATATATATATATATATATATATATATATATATATATATTGTAAAGAAGAGAGACGTAGACACAGCGCCTTAGCTGCAGGCCGGCTGTTCTATTCTCCACGTCGTCTTCCTCTGCTTCTCTAGCCCCGGTTTGCAAGCTCGAGCGTCCGAGCCCCTGTGCAGCTTTTCGCCATTACAATATATATATATATATATATATATATATATATATATACACAGTGAGGCTCCGTCTATCCTGTCCGTCGAAAACTCCTAGCCCCCCCCCCCCCGAAAAAAATTTCTGGCTACGCCACTGACCACACGTGTGTAACAAGCACCTTGGAGCGTCAAGCCAATCAGAACGCCCGGCCTGGCCCCTCCTATGTCGTCACTCTATGTCACTTCCTGTAACAAAAATCTCCGTTATGTGTCGCCTCAGTTCAAACAGAAGGCGCTTTTGGGCGGTTTGTTCGCTGAAATAAAATTATAACCACTCTGCTTGCGGCGTTTCTACTCTCGCTGCGACATCCCCGCGTGCAACACTTCCAGAATCAGTGATAAAAACGGCCTACTCAATTTGTGTCGCAGGGCCCCTTTAAGTGTGCCTAACAACTTTTGAGCGCGTTCATGGTTACATTAATGTCACAGTTTTAGTCTTAGACAAAATAAATTTTATAAAGAAGATTCAGCATTTATAATCTACGTGGCAGGGCATTCAAGGACTCTTACAGTGATCCCCACGTACTTCTCCACAAGCATCATGCAGCGCAAGTCTTTCTTGTCTTGAAAAATATCTGCCGTCCACGTTTGTATTATGGTTATTATTTTAATTATTTTATGATGTTTTTATTATTATATTTAATATCTCATCGGCCGTTTAAAATTCCATCCTGTCAAAGATGTTCCATGAAAGTATGAAGAATAATATCGCATTCCTTTGTTTCGAAATATAAGTGTCAGCATTATCATGTATACTTCGAAAGCTCACCTGTATGCGCTCTCTGTACCGACTAATAACTTCAGTTCGCTCGAAGTGTAGGTTTTAACATAATTATTAGCATTGTCGTATATGCTCGCACATTCTGAATTACGTTCCCTGCAGGGAACACCACGATCTGTCACCCATAGAGTTTCCTACTAAAATACTAGAGGGAAAACTGGCGCTAGTGTCTACGGGAGTTTCAAACAAGGCGGTTGAGCCAGCATGGGAATGATGGGTATGACATGGATTTGCCTAGTCTTCGTTCTTTTGGATTCGTATGGCTTTGCCACTTCAAAAAAATAGGTCGTTTACGACAAAATAGTGCACTAAAACGGAAGATTTAGGAATAACTATGTGCGTGCCATGCACTAGATGCTTTTTCGCGGTTAGAAAAATACTGAACGCTCAGAAATTTAGCAATATTGTGCGATATGAAAATGTTGCCTCCCCTATTTGCTCCCAGGTTTAGCGGCGTTCATGAATATTTAAGTACCAGATATAGTTGTGTTCGAACTTAAAATAGAAATTCCTGCTCTTGTAAGGGACGTGCTAATGCTTTCAAGTATGTAAAAACTAGGTGCGTCTTGTAAATCTAACAAACGTGCTTTCACTCGCTTCTTTAAGCGCAGTGCAAGTGCTCCACTGCCTTTTTAAAAACTATATGGGTCAAGCCGCTGCGCGAGGCCGTAGCAGAAGCGCAGTATCGCCCATCGTATCTTGGTTAGCTTTGTGCAAAAACGTGATGTTAAATAAGCAACCGTTCCGTTAAACTCCGTCAGAAACTGCGCCTGAGCCTTGATCTGAGCTGACTTTTTCAGCGTCGTCTGCAGGCGCGTTTGCCTATCGCCAAATGGGTGTCGACTACGCACGATAAGTGTGCGTCTGCTTGGTGCATTCGGTCAGCGTTGAATTAATCAGACAGCGGAATGGAAATGGTGTAGTACAATATATACGGGCAGCCTTGTCACAAGGGATGTATGTCAGCTGTGAAAGCTACCCTACGCTCACAGATTCTGTTGCACCTGATACAAAAGAAAAAAATAGCAAAATCGCATCGATAAAATTCGCGAGATGAAGCGCAAGTATTTCTAAGGTTAGGTAAAATACCACTGCAAGTAATGTGTAGCCATCCATCAAAAAGCACAACAACGAAACAGACTGCACGGCACCTCATCATTGCAAACGACTTTAGTACATGCGACAGTCTGATGATTTCTAGCGGTAAAGCGTACACTGGAGCCGCTGCCTTCGTCGCGTAATGAAAAAGTGTAGTAATGTAAGTAATGTCACTCGCGTCCCTTGACACTAAAGAGCAGGAATAAACAAATCCACGAGAACGTTTGAAGCCGTGCGCACGAAGACTAGACAAATCCATGTCATACCCATCATTCCCATGGTACAGTACCCATGCCACTGTACCCATGCCATCTTCACGATCGCAGCGCCAGTTTTCCCTCTAGTATTTTAGTAGGAAACTCTATGCTGTCACCAATCTGATATCGGTTGCCTACAAGATGTTTTAAAGTTCGCGCCCTAGTAGTGCCTCAGTGATCGGCAATATTGTCATTTGTAGTTTGAAAAGTAAGGCGTCCTCCGCGTAAACGTTTTAGTGTTCCGTAGTTTTGTTGTGCGTATTATTTTCTACAATATTGAAGCATTGCGGTTAGGTTGTCTTAACAATTGAGCAAAAAAAGCGGTCTTGGCATACGGTCTGACAACCGTGTGCGCCTGGTATTTCACCGTTGTGCTGCGCGCGCGTTAAAGTTTTTTGCTCGAGTGCGAATGTTTTTTTCGCCAGTTTGAGTGTTGTTTGACCCGTGTGCTCGTCCCTTATGTTTCTTCCGGTGCTACTGGTTACGAATACGTGCTGTTTAGTGCCTTGGAGCAACCACCGAGCGAAGCAGGTACGTATCACCCTCAGCGCTTTGAACTTTTCTCTAACGGACGTTCGAGTGTGGCGATGTAGTAGCATAGTAGGTGCGAGTAATACTCCGCCAGGAATAGCAGTTGTTTCCTAGTACAGGATACGCTAACACCCTCCTATTGTGGCAGCATGTTTGTGTGTATCCTTTGTATACATAGAACGCGAAGTTCTTAAAGAGCGAGCCTTTTTTCAACGGTTTCGAGCAGAAACACGATTGCGCATGCGCTGGTGGTAGAATTTGGCGGGTGATTTGAACCGAGTCGCGGCTGCGCCTTCGTGGGCGGCAGAGCATCGTACGCGATGTACGTAACTCTAATTACGGCTGGTTTGGTTTAACTGATGTTTCTCTCTCTGCATTGTGGGGTCTGGCGTGGCGTGGCAGCTTCCCCTCTTTCACCCTTCCCATTCTCCCTCGCTCACGCGCTACAGCGAATGTTCAGTCACACCTGTTTGGAAGTTCTTAAGTTTCACTTTCGGTGCTTGTGGCTTAAAGAGACACTGAAGCGGTTTTAAATTTTCGAATATAATGAAAAATTCGGAATCCGCGACATGCCTACGATGGGTCTTTCCGCGATATTTAATTAAGCAGTGATGTGAGCGCCCAAACTTGGTCCGAGGGAACGCCCCACGGCGAGCGCGGAGAGTAGGTGAGGAGGATGAGAGAGAGTGAAACCAACACCCTCTAGACTATAAGGCCAGAAGGCTGCCGCCGTGACGTCACGAAGCGGCGGCGGAGGCTGCTCGCCACCGAGCAGTGAACGAATTGCGCGAACATGTTTTTTTGGTCAAGAAGCCCCGCATATTTTTAACTTTCTTTTTCGCCTGTGTACACAAAAAAGTGCGCTTGCTATTATGGCCTTATATTTACAGTTCCGTAGTAAGCAGAAATAGATATATGCGATTCATACTTAATGTTCGGGCAAAAACGCATACTCTTACTTTCCACACATTTCTCATCCTGAGTTGCACTTGGCAGCAGTCAGGAAACTAATGGGCAGGCATTTAATAAATAAGAGTGGAAATCTCATAACAGGTCGCATGACATTGCGCGCGTCTTAGAAATTAGGATAGGAGATTGATGGCATGTTTTCTGAAGAACTTTATTTACAGGAAAGCCACGTCAAGGAGTTACTTCTTGCTCAGCGTTTCGAGCTTTCTCTTGTTTGATTTAGAATGAGATTCCAAAATCTTGTCATTCATTCTGGAAAAAAAAATTTTTCAGAAGAATGTTAGTGCTGTACCATAACATGTACTTCAGCACCAGTTCACAATAGTGTCCGTCGTCGCAGGCATCGAAATCTGACGACTCATCATTGCTTAGTATCCCGACGGTGAGGCCTGTTACCACTTGGTGCTGGTTTGAGAGCTTTAAAAACACTTCTTGTTTTGACAGTTGCTCCACTACTGCATAATTATGTGCAACAGCATTTACTACAAACGTTGTTGGATGAACAAGGCCTCCGCGGTGCAGTGCCAGTAAGTTGACTTTCTGCTTCTGATGTGGGACGCTATGTCTGAAATGCACTGTACAGTGTCTGCTTCTTGCTCACGGCGAGATGTTTCTGCTGATTCCGCAGGGGCTGCCTGGATAGCTGCCGCTTCCGGCCATTTTCGCTTGGAGTCGGGGCTTTCTCCTCTTGGGCACTCTTTAGAAAGGTAAGCCGGGCAACTCGGAAATTTGGACGGAACTACACCTGGCTGAATGCGCTGACTGAGCAATGGTGCAGTCACCGTGCGTCCCGTTTCTTCGTGAATGTACGAAGCCTGTTTTGTTATGTCTTTGGACGCGAAGTACAGCTCGCACACCTACAATAAATAAATAAATAAAACTAGTTTTTCCGCCATCTTCCCGCGAGACTACCAATATTATGTACTGTTTGAAGCTGAAACACTGCGTGCTTGTGATTTCGCTGTGAAGTATAAGAAAGTTCGGCAGGACAACTCACCCGGGAGTACTTTGAAGGAATGAAGCTGTCTCGTGGAATTGCGCGCAGCCATTTCCTGCGCATCTTGTCATCTTGAGGAAATCTGAAAATGCGCACTTTGCACCTCGAGTCGTAATTTCCACGGCACTGAGGGACACAATTCTTGTTCGGCATGATGCAGTCAATGCACCACACACAATACAGCACTCACAACGTCGCGAAAACGGGACATTGCACTTAGAGGACCGACAACCCTCGTGTGACACCAAGAAGGAAACAGAGGTGCACGGTGTGCCACCGCACTACCTGTCCTTCGTCAATGAAAATAGTCCTTCTGATTACAGAGTTTCCTTGGTGGGAGCTAATATTTCACTGAACTATATCTTTCGTATGATTAACGCAGCTTTGTTTGGCCTTTTGTGTTCTATTATTCAGACAAATGCAGGAAGTTTCTAAATGACTACTAGTGTATGTGCATTGCACGTGTCTCAATTGGTATCCATCCGCTCTTGACCACGCTCACTAAAAACATGTCCTCAGGAAAGCCGGTTTTCCCTGCTGCCGCCAGTTGGTGACGTCAGCACTCGGACTGCGGAGAGCCCTTCGGCCTTTTAGTCTAGAGGGTCTAGAGGAATGACGTCATTCTGAGGGCGAGCAGGGTAGCTGCATTGGTTTGCAGCTCTCGTTTGTGCACAGCGCATTTTCAGTAGAGGAGCTTTTGCTGGTTTCTGCGCTTTGTTGTCATACTTGGAGATTTTTCCGGTAGCAAGTTCACAGGTTATGTCACAATATTGCCTTTGCTGCGGCCTATGTACTGATTTGACGAAGTGGACTTGCCATACCAAGCTTTTGTGCGCCCTTCAGCTGCGACATGTACGTTTGCGGAGCGGCAGCATTTCACAAATTTTCTCAAGATTAGATGTCCACTGAGTGGGTCATTGCTGTTTGGAAAGAAGAAACTTCAGTCCTACAAGAGCAAGTGTGCTATGTTCGAGTTGCTTTCTAGACAGTGACTACGTGCAAAAACCATCTCGAATATAATCGGTACGCCCGTTGATGAAGTTATGCCATACTGAACTGCAACGCGGTCCCTTTGGTCTGCCCCGTATAGAGGATCTCGCCGCAAGAAAAACAGCGGGGCAAACGCTTCACGTTTCCAGAGAGAGAGATCACCAGCTGGCGAGTTCTCACCTGTCCGATCCTGTGGCCTACCTCGACCGACCAATTTGCTCGCCATGGATAAAGTGACTAAATATATATATATAAACGAAACGTAAGGGGTCAAGGGCTCGTATATTTCTTAGGAACAACTTAATTAGTATATATATATATATATATATATATATAAGCTTAATGGAAAGCACACCACTTCTGCAAAAGCAGTGTCCGGTACCAAACCATTCTCGAGGTTGAGAATTGCAGCAGAAAAATACAGGGACACCAGCTGTGCCGTTTTTTCTTTCGCATAAAAGCGACTGGCTTCTCTTACTGGTCCTAACATTGAGGAAGTCGAGAACTAGTCATACATATTGACGCACAGCATGAAAATGTAAGAGTTAATCATGTTGCGAATATACGCACTGATGAGTTTTTGCAGGATTGAAAACAGCGTCAGTCGCACAGTCTACTTATAGCTATATGCACGCGTCATATTCATGGGCTGTCAGCGAACCCTTCATGACTGCACGCTGTTCCCATGTGCTTGTCGCACGTGAAGGGGCGCTCTTATTTAATTATGTTCGTGCGAAACAAAAGAGGGTCATGAAAATCTGCTTGTGTTGTAGTTCTTGTCGAGAATGCGAGGTCTTGTGAACATGAACGCTGTTCCTGGGCAGAACCTAAATGCTGCTCACTCGATCGGATGCTTCATTGCATATTTCTTGAATTTCGGTGAGTGGCACATGCTTGAGCACACGGCACTGCATATCGGACCGGTGTGGATACCAGCCGATCGCGATACATATATCGCAGTTCTGCTAGTCAACTGCGATGGTAGCCTGTCGTCTGCACTGTTTGATTGAAATATACATGCCTGAATGCGGGCAACGACATGTATTTGCACCACAAACCCATCGTAATTGCTACAGTTAGCCATAATAATAGTGATATGCTTATATGCAGCAGGAAAAACTAATAAAACGCGCACGGCCGGTCGGCGCGCACGCACTAGGCCAGCCATGGTAGTCAGCTCCTCCGAGGCACTATGACGTCATGAAGCTCCTCAACCAATTATAGGCAGTGACAAGGTGTTTGTTGCCGCCTGTGACGCACGCCACACTTTTTTGCCAAAATAGGGTCATTTGCTGAAGTTCATAGTCAAAAGAAGAGGCTTGCAAGACACAGACACAAGGGGAGAAGTGAACAACACAAACGCCGCGTTTGTGTTGTTCACTTCTCCCCTTGTGTCCGTGTCTTGCACGCCTCTTCTTTTGACTGTGGACCCTTACCAACTCGCTCAACTTTCTGTCCTTTTGCTGAAGTTTATGCCCATTTGCGACCTGATTTTTGCATTCATCATATGAAAAATGATTAAATAGCATGACAACCTCAATTCAAGGGATATGTGCGTTAGTCCGAGTTTTATCTGCCATCAGTGACATACCTTTCCCTTCCACAGAGCAAATTACCTTCAGCACGTTTTAAAAATTGTTTTTCCTGACTGCATTGATAGAAAAAAAAGACTACCAAGGCAACTTTGATGTTCACATAAGTGTCGTCTTGAATGGACCTAACACCTGGAGTTTGGTGCACTTCTGGTCAACTGAGGTGGACTGCTGGTTGACTGGGGTACACTTTTAGGTAACTTTAAGTGGACTGCCCATACCTGATCTGCTATGTGGTATGAGTCCAATGTGGTTACATTCTTCCTTTTACATTATGTGTTGCTCATAGCTTTATATCCGTGGCACATATCCATATATCTGATGCTTGGCACCTACATAGATGTAATTGTTTCTTTTGTTAATGATTTATTGCCTAAAGAATTCTTTTCTGTATTAAGCTTATGCTCTGACATCACATCTACTTCATACAGCTCGCAGAACATTTTTCGTTATTTTTTTATTTTCCCATATTTTTGTTTCTTTCTGCAACAATTCCCAACCGATATGAATAGCAAGTGCTGATGAAGAAGCATAATATCACTAGTGCAAGCACTACCATAGATAGTGATTATCAAGTTGGAACATAATACATGGAATTAGTGTGCTTGGGACCAGAAGAAAGCGATGCAGCAGTTGGGGAAACGCAGCACCAAGGAATGCGGAATTGTGGTTACAGTGCATTATAATGTAATTTAATTCCATATTTAAGTTTGAATAACAGTTGTGGAGCTTGAAGTTCACGACAGTAAAAAATCTCGGATGGCCCAAACACTAGGACACAACTTGCTGAAACCCAGAACTGCTTCTGGAGAATCTATATACCAGTTAGAGTGCTGTGTAGCTTGCAATTATATTTTCATGTTTCAAGGCCTGCAACTCACATTTATAAATCAAGCAGCATGTGTCAGTTGCACATATCTGCATGTTCCTGACACAATGCAAATGAGCCAGTGTCTTGTCTTAGTATCGCATCTTCCATGAATAAACAGAGGAGAACCTGTACGTTTTATTAATGTCAGGGAGTCAGAATATCTTGACTATAGTTGTCTAGGATATCAAGTGGTGCCTTTTTCTACTTTACAGTGTCTTTAAAAAGCTATATTTTTATGTTTTTCTTTACTGCAATAGTACATGTGTACAGATTTGAGCTGTCAGTGTTAATATGGATTTTAATGGCCTTGCATAACAATGCTTTCTTAAGGATCCTGCTGCACTGGATGTGACCTTTTGACCCGTTCCACCCACAAGCATAGTTTCGCTCATGGCATCTGCAGTGTACCTGAAGGTGCATGTTGGGCTTTCTTTCCATGATGTCCTTGAAAGTCGTAGGTTAATGCACCTCACACAATACAGAACAGTGACATAGTCATAGTGTGCAGTTTGCAAAATTATTTGTGACATAAAATCAACAAATACACACCTCCATTACCTGCATTAGAGAACTCATGTTTGTAACGATGACAGTGCCACATTTCGCCATATATGGCATCTATGTTGTGTCAAGCATTGATGGCATCGGAAAAAACTTCACTTTTTCTGATAGTTTCATGCAAAAATAGGCTTGCCAGTGCAGATGTCACAATTCATTACTGTGCTGTGCTTCGACAGTTGGCTGGCTTAACTCACTCACTCCTTCACTGGAGATACTCTATCATTAAAATTAAATCAGGAGCATTACATCTTGAGGTGGTGTTCAAGAAAACCTTTGGGCTTCCTTTTTATTGCTTTTGTGATATCTATTGAAGAATGCCAAATGAGATTAGTCGACATGTTTTTATGCAGAGAATGAATTCAGAGTTGGTGAAATGCATTTGGGTGAATGAATCCATGACAGAGTTAACATGCATGTCATCCTGATGTCTTTTGGTTTGCCTAGTTTTTATGTTACGCAGACAGCTGCCCAGAACCAAAACATTTATTCCCTAAAAATGTTAGCAGCCTGAAAAGGAGAGAGGTTTGTGGCATGCCTATCCCCCATTACTTACAGCAATATTTTTTATATAACAGCTGCGATCTATGAAAAAAAATATACGTTCTGTTGAAAACCTTTCCTGCTCTTTTTAATACTTGTGTTCTTTTTGTGTTTGGAAACAAAAAAAAACGAAAAAGATTATGAACATGGCCAAAGAAAGGAATGATTTATAAATTTCATTTGCCCTGGTGAATTTTTAATTTCATACAGAAACTTGGAAAACAGGTAAACATGTCAAGTATAATTACGATATTTTCCAGGCAACTGTCTGCAAAGAATAGTTTTCCTGCAGGAAGTGCGAGAGGGAAATAACAGGTTATTAAATCAGATTTTTAAAGAATTTCATGCTGAACTGTTGAGAATTTCCAGTCCCAATTAAAAAGATATTTTAGATGGAAGCATAATTGCAAAACATGGGTGCAATGTATTGTGTCCTCAGTTGCTTTTATTGCAAAAAAAACCCGCATTTCCCCGAAGGGGAGTATGAGGAAGTGCGAAGCACGGGGTGATGCTATGAGGGGGCGCGCGCGACTAAACTGCAGAGCCGAGCGAAGGAGACGGCAGCGAGAGAGCACGCGCCAGCCGACCCACGGAGGTCTGGCCATTTTTAAGTGCAAAGCACTTTTACTGATGATGATGATTAAGTGTAATTAATGATTTAAAGTGTTGTTGTCATGATGCATTTGTACACACACACACACATTTATATATGAAGTATTATTTATTTATTTTACACTTCACGCTTTTCGTATGATGCATTAATGCACCTCGCGAGTGCGTCACACACACACACACATACACACACTACACACGTCACTACAGATCAGCACCTATTCGTGTTATTGTTGTAGCTCACGGTTAGTACCAGCGCACACGAGGGGCTGTTAGCGGGCGAGGAGGGAGCTGTCAGGGCGAGGGGAGAGGCAGCGGCCGAGGGTGAGTGCAAACCTAACGGGGGGAGAGGCACACCAGCTGCATGGCACCGTGACGTCACGGCGCGGAGAGGGTGCGAGGAGCCGGCGCGGCGCGCGCAGCCACGGCGCCGAGGCGCCAGCTGCACAACGCGCCGTGACGTCACGGCACGGAGAGCGGTGCGGAGCCGGCGCGGGGCGCGCGCAGCCACTGAGCGGAGGGCGGAGCGCACGCAGTCACGTGGGGTGTGACGTCGCTGCGCCGTTGCTACAGACGCTCCTCTCCACTCCTCGCGCCGTTGCTAGGGGAGAGGAGGAGGAGCGCGGATGCCGGCGGAGTTTTCGGGGTCGCTTAAGAAGTGCATTCGCACTTAATATAATGGGCTAGAGTGCCCCATGGTGGGTGCTACTTCGCTGGTTATCTGTCAGTCTGCATTGACTTTAAATCTACAGTGCTCATTTCTTTGCTGCAAAGGAACCATTTTGGCTGCTTGTTCACAACAAAACTTATCGCACTTTGATTGTCCTTGAATCCGGGTTTAGTGCCTACTCAAGTGCTAAGTACGCGGTTTCGAGCTTATCTCTCAAGGCACCACGCATTTGTTGCCATTATTTACTTAGCAGCATAGGAAGAAGTATTGGTGGATGTCTTGGCTAACCTTTCCAATACCCAGCAGGTGCACATAGCAAAACACCTTTGAGTGATGCTAAGGCTGGAAACGTACGAAGTGCTTCCATGACTAACTAGCAGTTATGCCACTATGGAAGGGGTACTTCACCCCTGTCCCCCACATATGCAATCAATACTAGAACCTTCCTTCTGAAACTACTGCATGGTGCCTTTCTTAAACAAGCTACCCGAGTTATTTACTGAACCGCTTTGTTCACTGATCACATGTTTTTCACATTGTTCGCAAATAATGTGCCCCCTATCACACTTGATAATTTATATCTCAGTTTCAGCTGATTGAAGAAGTGTAACATTTACATACAGTGCAAACTCGCAGACAACTAACAAGAGCATTGAAGCCAGCACCCTCACCATTGTTCACTTTGGCTCATCATAGCTCGGAATCAAAGCTGAAAGGAGCACACTATAACTCGCATGTTCTGTCTGATATAAGCAGACTTCTTTCTTGGGTTAGGAGTGAAGTGCCTTTATTTCTCTTAAACGGGTGTTCTTTTTGCCTATTGGATTCTTCTTTTATGTTTCTTGCAGAAACACAACCATTTTCAACAATGTTCTTAGGACAGTGGTCGATGTTTCTTGTATTCTTTCAGCTCCTTTGTTAAAAAGAAAATGCATCAAGCTGTACCAAAGCTTTAAAATGTTTTCAAGTTGGGCTATGGTCATTTTTTATTGTCAATTTATTCTGTACATAGTAAAACAGACACATGCAAGTAACTTACAAATAAGCATAGTGAAATAAACCGCAAAGGTTTCCCACACCGTGTTTTTGGTTTGAGTGGAACCCAGTGGCAAAATTGGAAAATATTGCATCAAGCAATACCAGGAGAACCGCACTGCAGACTGCAAATTTTTTCAGAAGTGCTGCAGATGCATTTTCGTAATAGCATTTTTCGTTCTGTTAAATTTGAGCATGTCTGTTTAATATGAAAACCAGAATAAATGAAACTATCAAGTTAGCATGCATGTTCAATGTCGTAGCATCATCCATGTGCTGCAAACGATTTACTATCCAAAAATTTGAGGTGGGAAACGACATGGGGACAGGAGAGATTGGCTGAGAAATTTTACACAGTAGACCAATAATAGACTGTTGGGCAAGTTGGTATTCCATTATCTGGGAAACTGTGTGAAAAAACAGAGAGGAAGGAACAGCACAAGTGCATCCTAGCAGCTGAATTCTTTATTGCAAAAACACAAATAAGGGAGATTTATATCTAATCAAAAACAAATATTTAAGGCATGACTGTGCTGTTCTCTCCTCTCTGTCCACGTTTTTTCGTAGTTGCCCTAGATAATCAGTATGCATACAAAGAAACCACTGCATGCACAAACAATGCACCTAAAGAACAAAGAAACAGCATGAAATGAGAAGATAGTGTTGTAAGCACATGGTGGTGCATTATGTATCATTGTTTGCAAAGTCGCATTTGTGATGAGTGAGAGTGCCAAAGATGGTGTGCTTGCAAATTTGTGAATGTGTTTTAATATTAAACATGCAAACCAGCCTAAAGGCCGATGGACAGAAGAGAGAAGTGACACACACAACCGCAGGACTAAGAGCTGTGCTTTATTAACAAAAAGCATCTTTCAGGAAAACTAGGAAGGCATGCACAGAGCAAACAACCAAAAACCGAACACCAAAGCTAATGCAATTGGGATAAGAAGCCAAGTTCCTTGTGCAACAACGACAGTGAGGCAGTGCTGACTCAATTGGTACCTTGCCTGCTAATGGGGGTGTTACACCTCAAGAATTTTGCGCTCAAGCTTACCCCTGCCTGTTCCAAGTATCCTAACATTGGAAAAAGCGGAACACAAACACACTGCCGACAATGACTGGACAGGTTAGCGCCGTCCAAAGGGTTCAATGAGCAGTCGTGCTCGTGCAGCCTGTCATCAACCCATCTACCAGTCTTAACCACACTGCCGTCATTGCTGGCAGTGTGATCAGTCTAGAGGCAGGGGTAAGCTTGAGCACGAAATTCTTGAGGCGTATCACATTAGCAGGCAAGGTGCCAATTGTGTCAGCACTGGCTCACTGTCGTTGTTGCACAAGGAAATTAGCTTCTTATTGCAATTGCATTAGCTTTGGTGTTCCGTTCTTGGTTGTTTGCTCTGCGCATGCTCTCCTGGTTTTCCTGGGATATGCTTTTTCTCAATAAACCACAGTTAGTCCAGCTGTTGTGTGTCTCAGTTCTCTCTTCTGTCTGTCGTCCTTTGGGCTGGTTTGCACGTTTAGCATTATGTACCAACTGACCCAGATTTCAACACTTATACAGTGTTTTAATATGCAACGCGTAGAAATTTCTTTAACTGCCTGTTGCACCAACTCAGTATAGACCAGAACACAGCTAGTTCGACGGGTGCCGCCGTATTTGGACTGCGCGTCGCGCCATCTATTGCACGCGCGGCAAAATACGCTGAACTGCCACATGCAGGCTCCTGCAGGTTGTTGCCACGCAGTTCTAAAGCGATTGTAGTTTAGCACGCGCGTCTCAGATATGCTAGGTGTGTGCACCTGTGCTGTTGCGCTGAGGGCATGAATGGGTAAATTTCATTATGAAGGCAACAGGGTGAGAGAGAATGAAAAAATACGTTTTATCGAACGTCCTTTCCGGAGTACTTGCATGCAGGAAGGTGAGTTGGTGCCGCTTGCTGTGAGGTTTTCATCCCTGCTGGATGGTCTGTCGCTCCTGTTGTAGAGCAGCTCCTGTTGTAAGTTACCGAAGATGTAGTTCCCTCTCACAAATAAACTAAGCAACCATCTCATCAGCCAATGGAAGATCGAGAGGAAATTGCTAAACCGGAATGTAGAAATTTTAGAAGTGCAGTGGCAACATTACACTACATGTGCAGTCAAAACGTAACATGGCAAGCGCTACAGGTGCAGGTGTGATGAACCTCCTTAGGTTTGCACGGACTGCCTGCTTCTCTCTGGCCGGTAACTATATTGGGCGACTTGGTCTGCGCACGCGTGATCCTCAAAGAGGAAAGACTCGCCTAGGATTGGCGTCAACGCTGTTTACGCAAAACAATTTTAGTTGGAAAGAAAACATCGGAAAGGGAATAGCAAAGAAAGTCCACAGGTGTGCCGACACCGAAGGTAGTGCGGAAAGGGGGGCAAAGACCACTTTAGAACGGGCTGGCTTCATTGGAGCGCAGTAACACATGGGACGGCGAAACGGTTATTTTCATATGGCATATGCGCTCAAGCGTCGGCAGGTGGCTACGGGCCACACAGTGCTCATTCGCTAAAAGATTCGCAGAGTTGCAGTGCGCTATGACAGAGTGCAATGATCGTCCCCAACAATGCTGCATCGTCCGTATAGCAACCTCTTTCGCTTGTTAAAAACCACAACTGCTACTCCACGATTTTTGATAAAAAACTGGCTGCAAAAACAAACCGACGTTTAAAAACAACCGCATTATTACTGCGCAGGGGACAGGTACCACTTTAAACTATTTCCTGCTTAACACACACATGAAATGTGAAGAGTTCGACAAGAGAAACATATGAGCTCGTGGCGGACGATATCTGTAACACCGTCTCGTAATAAGTGGCGCTTTGAAAGAGCACCTGTGTCGACACACGATTGTCGTTAATACAAACGTGTGTACATTCTACGTGAACAGGAGGTTTATTTTCTGGTATTCATTGTAGCAAATGATGCTGACCTGTATGAAACTAGCCAGTTTACTACGACTGATCATGCAGTGTGCCAGCTGCGAGTATCGCTGGCCGCGACACAGCGCTGTTTATCTCCGCGAAGTCAGAAAAAGGAAAAAAGTAATAATGGAAAAGGGGGGGGTTAGTCTCTTTGGTATATTCAAGCCACTTTCCTTGGACACACCAAACGTCTTTCAGAGCTCGCCTCTGGTTTGAAAATTGCTCGCAGTGGCTCTGCGTACATAGGTTACGTTCGGAAAACGAAGTAGCTGAGCGTCGCGGTAGAATAACAACGTTAGCGTACCCATCCGCTGATTTTCCCCGGGCTCGTAGTTTTCCCCGTTCACTGCAGTGAACCACTGGCGGAAAATCTCCACGTTGTTCGTTATTGCTGGAATTGCCTTAAAAGACCGCACTGGTAGGGTTCCGGTGGTGCGTTGTGCTCTTTGCAGACAGAGCTTAGCCATCTCTTCCTCTAGCTGTTTTGCATCCGTAAATGACATAGTAGCAGCCAGACACCTTCACGAATGCAAAAGTAGCAGAATCGGATACTTTTTCCGAGTCTGAGAGCTGATGCTTGCCATGTTCACTTGCCGGAAATACACGCGCCTGCATACGCGCTGTCTGTTGTGGCAGCTTGGCTCCGTCGTCTGCTTGCGTACCCTCAAAACTGGTTTGCTTTCGACGGTGTGCGGGCGCCTGGGTGCAAGAAGGGCGTGCTCTGGTCTATATGTGTTGTTGCAACCAGCTTGCTGCCCTGCTGAGCAGTGCAGCAAGTTTACCTCCCATGTTCTGAGAACAATGTGTTCAGAGGACGTGTAGAGTTTTATGTAAAAGGTGAACAAGGGAAATAGTGATCCAGTTTCCCATTTGATGTGTCTCACATGTCCCTTCTTTTGTTTGTGTTTTACACATGAAACTACATGTCTCACAAAACCAACATTCCGAAGTGGAAACCCTATGAATGGCCAGAAGGTTCACTAAACAGAGAAAGGTGTGATGCATTTCATATTCTGAAGCTCTGCACCAGTGTGCAAGTATGCTACCGCTTATCGTAAAAATTTTTCTTTAATTTAGGAACAACCTTATAGTAAGTGATTCGTAATGGAGAGTCATGTACAGTTACCTATTAAATAATTAACTTATTTTATTTATTTATTTATTGTATACTGCTGGCCTGAATTTCCAGGCCTTGAGCAGTAGTTGATGGGTTACGTTTTGAGCACAATGCATATGAACAATAAAAAAGAGCTCACTTAGAAACAACAGAAAGAATCAACTGGTGTGTTGAATACGGCACTGCATGCAACAATACAATCTGTAGTGGCAAGCATTTGGTATATAAACATAAGGAGTGCGCTTTACACAATGCATTACTTAACACTTCAGGTGACGGGAAATAAGAAACAACTGTCTGTTTAGTGTGTTTTACATTTCTATGTGCTACATATTAGAAAGGAAAAAAACAACAAAAACAAACAGCAAGCTATGATAAGCAATACATATGGGCGACGTTCTTATGATTCGTTTGACAGCACTGGTAAATAGAGGCACTGCCATTTTGTTCTTTGAAGTGTGGTAATGAAAGCAGGAGCAGAAGGGCACTTGATTATTTCTCTGGGCAAACGGTTCCAGTCTGGGATAGTACGGGGGAAGGAAGAATTCATGTATGAGTTGGTTTTGCATGAAATTTCACTGACCTTTTTTGAGTGGAAAGATCAAGTGGGGCGCTGTGTGAGAGGTTTCAAGTACATGTTTTTGCTGACTCTGAGCTTGTCATGGTATAGCATATAAAATATTTTTAGCCTTTCATGATAGCATCTGGTTTGTAGGGATTCTAGATTTGCTGAAATTAAAAGAGCGCTTGGCGAAGTTTGGCAACTGTACGAATTAAAAATAAACCTAGCTGCCTTTTTCTGAATATTTTCTAACTTGCTTATATTTGCATTTGTGTGAGGATCCCATACTGCTGCAGCATATTCTAGTGTCTGTCTGATATAGGTTCAGGTTCGCACAGCCCCTTGAAATCCTTAAATATCCTTGATTTATAACAATATAAGTTGAAGGGCCCTTGAATACCTGTGAGCTCCTTTTAATCCTTGAAGATGCCGTGGTGTTTGCTCCGCAAGAGGAAATTAATGACGTACCTCTGTTATTCACGCTGATTTTAAAGGCATTTTCACTTACGAATGATCATGAAAACAAGCTGTGTTGACTAAAGGGCACCAGGAAGTTTTCGGTTTTAAATTCCACAGCCTTATGTCGTCTGGCAACTAACAATAATTGGAAATCCAATCCAAGGCATATCGCTCGGTTGGGCTACGATCCTTAAGCTGGCTAGTCTGCCTCTGCCACCTCCGCGCCGTTCATGCATGCACAGGTGGCACTCCTATCAGAGCGGGTACCACGGATGCCAAGCAGGTGGGATCGGAGGCACATCTTTGGTTTTAATTTTGTCTCCCACATGATTGGCTCATTTCCATACAGTTCATGTGGGCAGTGGCTGAAACATGCAAGAGTGTGATCCCAGCCATGGCCTGGCCGGACGGGAGGGTAGCGCACATCATGTCTCGCCTAACTGCGCACATGGTCTCGTGCGGCGCACCAAGCAGCTGGCAACGGCAGGCATTACTCCCGATGCTGCTGCGACGCCCGCACTGGGCACACTATTAAGTCTTTTGTCCGTCGACCTCGTGAGCGCCATTTCTCCCAGTGCGTTGTATGTTTACTTTGACAAGATGCCTAGCAGAAAGTGCACATGTCAGTCTTCATGCCTGCAACATACAGAATATTGTAACTGGGTGTGACTGCACCCAAACGATCCTTATCGAGCTAAGTGCGCAATATGTCAGAAGACGGTCGACATTGCAACGATGGGGGAGTCTGCCTTAACGAGCCATCAGAAAGGCGCGAAGCATTGATCCAAAGCGGCAGCAGGTGAGGGCTGCTCATCCGTTGCTAGTATGCCAGTGGCAAACCTAATGTCCGAGGTGACTTGTCAACGTGAAAGCACGGCAACTTCTTCTCCGACTGTGACTTTGACAAAGACTGCAGAAAGCATGATTCCGTAATCGAAGCAGAGATTTTGTGGACGATGAAAGCTGTGTCGTCACACTACTCCTATTGCTCCGGTGGATCCATTTCACAACTATTCTAGAAGATGTTTCCAGACAGTGAAATCGCACGTGGCTTCACGTGTTCTGAGAAAAAGTGCTCCTATATCACATGCCATGGTCTGCGCCCATTTACTCACTTCGCAAGTACGACAAATGATGGAAAAGTCTGAGCATTTTGTAGTACTTTTTGACGAAACCTTGAATAAACACCTGCAAAAGAAACAACTTGATCTTCACATCAGATTGTGGAACAGCTGTGAGGTGACAACCAAATATCTGACTAACATTCTTGGGTCACAACACAGCGGATGACCTCTTGAAGAAGTGGACGGAAACATTCGCGTCCTTTCCCCTCAGCAAGATCGTGCAGCTGTCGATGAACAGCCTGAATGTCAACTGGAGTCTTTTCAACAAGTTGCAGCGGCACATGAATGACTTTCAAGTTCAGTGCTTCGATATTGGTTCATGTGGCTTGCACACAGTGCATAATGCTTATAAAGCAGGAATGCATGCAATGAGCTGGCCAGTCGATGCCTATCTGACCAGCTTATTCTCACTCTTCCTCGATGCACCGGCTCTTCGTGAAGATTTTGTTGAAAAGACTGGTAGTAAGCCATTTCCACTTCCATTCGTACCCCACCGTTGGGTTAAGAATGTGCCAGCACTGGAGAGAGCCCTCGCTATGTGGGAGCATTTGAAGCACTACACCGAAGCAGTGGGGGACCGCAGGCTACCCATGCCGAAATGTAGAGCGTATGAGAGCATCAGTGCTTTTCTAAAGGACCAGCTTGCGCTTGCAAAACTGAACTTTTCCCTAAACATTGCAATGGTTATGCAGCCTATCTTGACTGTGTTTCAGAGTGATTCTTCCAAGATGTTTCTTTTTAGCAAAAGAGCTTGAAAGTATCCTGAGAAGCCTCCTTGCAAGGTTCATGAAGCGCTCACTATTGACAGAAGCCACGAGCATCATGAAACTCCTGCCAATTGATGTTGGTGATTCTGCAAATTACATGTCACTTGAGAAGGTGGACGTTGGATGGGCATCTGAGAAGATCCCAAGGAATGACAGAGTGCCAAGTATGTCTGAATTTTGAAGCGAGTATCGGAAGTTCATTGTGAACATGGATCTTGAAAATTGTGGATAGAAGTCCTTTTAGGGTACCCTCTCGTTCGAGGGTTGTCATGTTTCGACCCCAGAGAGATGTTGAAGACAGAAATGAACCTTGAGAAGCTGAAAGTTGTTCTTAAGTTTAATTGATAACAAGCTTTTTTCTGAGCACAAGAGAGATATTGTGTGCAGACAGTATATTCAGTTCTGCGAAGAAAAACGATGTGAACTGCAAAACTATGCAAGAGACCATGAACGCCTCGACATTCTCTTCGTGCGTATTATGAAGCATGACCCGTCATACTCGATCTTATGGGAAGTACTGAAGGTCTTTCTCTTGCTTAGCCATGGACAGGCTTCAGTAGAAAGACCTTTCAGTGTGAACAAGCAAATCGCAGTCAAAAATATGGCAGAGCTGTCGTATATCTCTAAACATGTCATCTGTGAGGCCGTGAAAAACCACAGTGGGCTGCTTAATGTTCCACTGTCAAAAGAACTGAAATCATCAGTGCGCCAAGCCAGGCATAGTTATGCGTTATACTCGGATGAACAGAAGAAGCAAGTTGTGGCACAGCAGGTAACCTTGAAAAGAAAACAGATCGAGCTAGAGCTACAGAGCATGCAAGAGAAGAAAACAAAGCTCCAAAAAACTCTTAAGTGCTTGCTGGAGTCAGTGGATCGCTTTTCAGAAGACGCTGAAGCAAAAAATGACATGACTTATCTTGTCCAAGCCAACAGTTTCCGTCGAACAGCTAAGGAAAGGAGGCGGAGATAGCTGCTCTTGAAAAAGAAATTAGTGCGAAACGATTCGTTTTTTAAGTCATGTGTGGGAATAAAATTTCGTGAACACTCCTTGAATTTTTCCTTTTTGCATCCTTGAAATCCTTGAAATGTCCTTGAATTTTCAGCAAAATATTGTGTACGAACCCTGTAGGTTTTATAAGCCAAAAGCTTTACATCTCTTGAAGCCTTGGAAAGTGTTCTCTGTAGGTATAATAATTGCCACATGGCCTTCTTGTGTATGCACGTGACGTGAGCATTCCATCAAAGATCAGCTGTAATGACAACTCCGAGATATTTATAATTAGAAACTGTAGACAGGTTATCGCCGCTGATACTATAAGTGAAACTAAGTAGATTGTTCTTAAGCATGATAGTCGTTGCTACCGTTTTACTGTGGTTTATCTGCATCTGCCACAAAGTACACCAGTTTTGAATTACTGACGATTGGTTAAGAGAAACGTGGTCATCAGAACTGCGGATTTCGTTATATCAGATGCAGTCATCTGCAAACAAACGGATTTTTGCCGGTATGTCTTGAGCAATGTCGTCTATGAAGACCAAAAAGAACGGCCCAAGAATGGAACCTTAGGGAATGCCATATTAGAAACAAGCAGAATCTGAGCTCACATCATCGATGGACATTGCTGTCTGCAGGACAAGTAAGCGGCACTCCATGCAAGAATGGAATTGTTTTTAAGAATAGGCTTTAGTTTTAAAAGAAGTTTAGAGTGTAATACGTGGTCAAAAGCTTTCGCAAAGTCGAGGATATGATATCGACCTCACGAGATTTATCTAACGCTGCGGCGAAGTTGTGAATGCTCTCAAGTAGTTGGGTTGTCATAGAAACTCCTCGTCGGAAACCGTATTGGTGACTGTCGATTAATTTATTTCCTTCAGTCAATTTGGAAATATTGTTACGGAGAGTTGTGAAAAAATGGCTTTTATTTACAGCAGATGGATGATGGTGATCTCGCTGTCCATACTCTCAGTACTTCGTCCTCTTCCCTCATTCCTCTAACCTGCTTCTTCTACGATTGTTACAGTATGTTTAAAAATAATGTGTTCGAATACTTTTGTACGAGTGCAGAGGAGGGATATTGGCCTATAGGATGCAACAGAGGACGGGTCACCCTTTTTGGTTATCAGGGTTATTCTGGCACATTTCCAGTCTAGGATTTTCCACCTCTGACAGTGATTTCTGAAATATCAGACAAAAATTTAGTGCACCACTCGGCTCATCAGTGTAAAAAAGCGTTTGGGATTCCATCTATACCAGATTATTTTTTGACATCAAGTTTGAGCAAGAGTGATAAAATTCCATCCTCACTGATAGTGATGTCATCAAGAGGGGGGGCTTGTTCATGCATAGAAAAATGTGGAACAGTGCCATTGTCGTGAGTTTACATTGAGCAAAAGTAAATATTAAGCGCACTAGCCATTTCTTGTCAGTTTTAGCTGTGTCGTTGATTAAGGGACTCCTGACAGATTTTTTTTCTTTCGGAGATGTGTGTCATCAGAATTTTTCCGGGGATATAGATAGAAAATATTTTAAAGACACACCTTCATAATATTCGTTTGCCTGTCCAATGTTGTGCTTTAGTCGAGCCCACAGCTCAGTTAACTTGTCAGCATTCTGAGCAGAGGGGCTTCGCCGGTGCTGCATCCGTGCCTTTTTTTACTTTCCTTCCTACTTGAACATTATCTTATCCAAGGGTTTGTACTTTGCCGCTGTTTCCATTTCCAAGGGACAAAATTGTTCATGCAATGCCAGACTGTTTCTTTAAAAAAACACCACAAGCTGTCAACGGACGTGCTGCCGGATTCATACTGTGACATAAAAAGAAAATATGAAGAGTCCAGTGTGTAGTATATCGACATCACTGGCTCGTGTAAACATAGGAATTATCCTATCTTTTTTTTGTTTCTCAGGCGCAACGATATTTGGTATTGTGAGGCACACCATTTTATGATCCGATATTCCTTCAAAAAGATGCATTGTTGGCTTTTGCCCGAGCAATCCGCTGTTTACGAGAAATAAATCTAAAATTGAGGCGCTGTTTCCTTCAACGCGTATGGGTTGTTGTACGAGTTGTGTTACACGGTGTAGCAAGACGATGTCAACGAAAGGTTCAGCGGAAGTGGAGAGTGGATCGGGGAGCTCGTCTACCCAGCTGCCATCTGGAACATTAAAATCTCCAACCAGCAATAAATTGCCTCGGCTGTTTCTATGTTCATACAAGAATTCATTAAATTTCTCAAAGAAAACAGTGATTGAACTAGGAGAGGGATAAAATGCCCCAACGAGAATCTGGAAGTCTCCTGAAACAAATCTCGCTATGACACATTCTACATCCACGATATCGGGTAACCTCGTTGCTGTTACAGATTCACAGAACATGACTGCTGCACTGCCGCCATGAGAGCCCCTGTCTTGAGAATCCTATACCCAATCGGTGTAATTTCTGAACCGCTAATGTCGCAGTGCAACCATGTTTCAGTGAGGACTATTATATCTTGGTTATAAGTAATTACAATAGTTTCAAGGTCCACCATTTGGTTCACGATGCTGCGGGCATTCATATTCAGGCGACAAAACGTTCCTTTGTTGCACTTTCCTCATCATTTTCTTTGCGCTCGCACCTGTCTATGCCTGTGAATGGGGGCGATTTTCATTTCGTTAGTGTTACGTGCGAACAGTTCATTGTTAATTTTAAACTTGTCATGAATCAGCCTCGCTACTTTCCCTTCGTGTCTCACTTCAGTAGTATTGTCCCAGAAGTGTTTCCTGAGCTGCCTGGTTGCTGCTGAAGTCTTCAGCAATTGATACATTGCTTCCTCTTAGTTTAAAGCAACTTTTGAGCACCATCATTTTTTTCCATTGATCGTGTAGCTTTATTATTGCTGGCCGTGGTCTGTCTGGTTTTCTCTTTCCCAATCTGTGAATTCTTTCGACAGATAGCACTTGCAATTCTGAAGTTTCTAGAGTGTTTTCAGGAATGCCGAATATGATTAGGTTATTCCTTCTGCGTCTATCCTTGAGGTCAGCCAATTTTCTTTCCAAGTTTTTTTATTTTTTTTCCATATTGACCATTTTTTTGCCAACTTCTTTCACTAAAGCCAGAGACGTCTCCACATCCTTAAGTTTTCCCTCTGTGGCGTCAAACCTTTCCTGCATACTATTTTGACCGTCAATTAGCTGTCGTAGAAGCTGTTCTGTATTCGGACCAGGTTTAGACTCTAATCTGCACAAAGCATAAGCGAAGGCATTACAGTGTTTCGTATTCACGAGAAATAACTGCAAACAAAATTTGAGCACATCAGCTGGACTAAAAATTGGTTGCTAGACTTCATGGTTGAATACATGTTACTAGGTAAATGGATTGCCAGCCTAGTTCGTGCAAATCCATAACACTTAGTGCAAAACAGTGGGAACAAGTGGCACGTCCTGACCTCTTTCTTGTGTCCATTGTTTTATGCTAAAATAATATGGATACCGCCTCACTCCATTGTGCATTCACTTTCTCCTTTGTGACAAGTTTGTTTATGCATAAGACAGCCTCGTTGCAGGTCTGGTAAATAAAATGTTGTAGTCTAGCACATCGTGACCTCATTTCCTTTTAATGTTAACTTTTTGTGTTAAAATTTTACTAAGGTACAGAGAACTTGAACAGAAGCTGTGATGTGATTATGCACATAAATTGTTTGTACTACAGCCAACAATATTGGCAAAAATGCACTGTCGTTTTAAACACCTTTCGCTTCATTTTTTTTCTTGTCAGTCTGCAGCTCTCAAAATCACCAGCTGAATCAATGTTGTGTCTATAGGTCAAGTTTAAGCAGTTGTCATTTTGCAAGACTTACTTCGTTATAATTTTGTATGGATGTTTGTGCAATCCACTTTGACCCAAAAGGAGCCCTGTGTCAGTTTTTTAACAGGGTCAGAAAACTGGATCCTCCGGATAAAATGTGGGCCGAGTATCACTCTACATGCTGCAGAGAATTCGCAATCTGATTTTCAAACACAGCTGGAAAACACTGACTCTGTGAGCAAAATATTGATCGCTCGTCATCTTCATCTCTATATAACCATCATCACTGCCAGCGTCATCTTCGTGCAGCGCGTGGCTCAGCCGAATAAAGGCTTTATGGCGACAGCTGTGCTCGTGCTTTACAAAGTGGTGGAAGGTGCTTTCGATCCCTAGGTCCTCTACGATTTTCCCTGGAGCTTCGTTCGGGTCGCCGTTTGCTCCGGCTCTCCACTGCCATGAGCCACGAACAACAGCCTGGCCCCTCCGGCGTGAATGCTGCCGCGCACCTGGCCGCCCCCGCTACCCCTCCATGGACCGTCACCGCCCGGCAGCGAGAGCCAACCATATTCTCTGGTCTTCCGCGTGACGATGTAGAAGAGTGGCTGGAGGATTACGAACGAGTGAGCGTGTACAACCACTGGGACGACCCTCAGAAACTTCGGCACGTCGGCTTCTATCTGTCCGACGTCGCTAAAACCTGGTACTTTAACCATCAGGCCAGTTTTGCCGATTGGTCTGCTTTCCGCCAACAAATTCAGCGGATTTTCGGTATACCTAACATACATTACGAGGTATCAAAGCGCAAGCTCGACGGGCGAGTGCAACACCCAGGGGAGACGTACACTTCGTATATCGAAGACGTACTTGCCCTTTGCCGCCGCGTGGACTCGGCCATGAAAGAATCAGATCGTGTTCGACATATCCTCAAAGGGATAGGGCACGTTGCATTTAACGCCTTGGCAATTAAGAACCCAAGCACCGTGGACGACATCGTCGCAACTTGTCAGCATCTAGACGAACTGCAAGCCCTTCGGTTGCAGCCAGACGCCTGTGACACCCGACCTTCTACGGATGGAGATTTGCGTGCGCTGGTCCACGCTCTGATCCGCGAGGAACTGCAAGCGGCCGGGCTCTCCTGTTTGCCCGTACTTAAACCACCCTCCTCGTCTACTAGTCTGCGCGACATCATCAAAGAGGAGCCGTCCGCTATGGCGTGTCCTGTAGCCTCTGACCCACCGACGCCGTCAAACCCGCCCGCCACTTTGCACAAATGGCGGCCATGCAACCCGCTTTTGTGCAGTCCCCGCCGCCTGTTCCTGTCCAGGGCAACATAGCGGCGTTTGCTCCCCGTGCACCAGTCCCTGCATTCTACGGACCCTGGCACTCGTCCCGACAGGTATGTTATTATTGTGGCATACGAGGCCATATCTCGAGGTTTTGTCGGAAACGCCAACAGGACGAACGCTGCGGCTATGATGTCTACGAAAGGCACGGGGCATCCTCTCCAAGCCAGTACCATCGCCGCCCGCAGACGCGTTCTTTCTCATCGCCTCCTCCAAACGACGCACCTCAAAGCTACCGTCCAGGGCGCCGACGCTCTCCTTCCCCTCTTCGACGCTCAACGTCGCCCCTGCAACCGGTCTCCCACGCTACTGACTACCGCTCGGAAAACTAGATGCTGCAGTTTTTGGAGGGAAAACTGCATCGCTCGGACAACCCACAATACCTCCAGAGTGCCCGGCTAATTCGTTGTTAGTGTATGCTGAAGGTATCCCCGTACAAGCTTTAGTTGACAAGGGAGCCGCTGTTTCTATTATTCGCGCTGATTTGTGCTCTCGTCTACGCAAGGTTACTACACCTTATTGTGGACCTCCTTTACGTAGTGTGAATAATGTTGTCATTTGGCTGTTGGCGCAGTGCACCGTTCGAGTTTTTATTGATGAAATCCGCCACCACATTCAATTCACAGTGCTGGCTTCCTTCGCCTACATGCTAATTCTGGGATGGGACTTTCTTTGTGATGCTGCCGCCTTTATATCTTGCCGACAACGCCTCGTGCACATGTGGGAGACTGATGATGTTGACAACGGAGCGCAGTCCAGTCACCGCATTCGCAACATATCTGATTGTGTGGTGCCACCTGGCCACGAGCAACTCCTGACGGTGGCGTTAGATGCAATCGACAGTGGTGACGTTCTGGTAGCTCCGTCAGCCCGTTGCCTATCCAAAGGGATTGCACTAGCGTCGAGCCTTGTCTGCTTCATCAACGGCACGGCCCTTCTCGCCGTACTCAACATGACAAATGAGCCGATTCTGCTTCTTGAAGGTGCTGTTGTAGCTTCCGGTGTCGATACCCAGCCTGTTTCTGTGATGGCCTTGAGCACTAGTCCGAAGCAACAACACCCAACCCCTGACAGTGCTCCTGCCCCTTCCCTGGCTAGTACCATCAGTGCGGACCTGACTCCGCAACAGAGAGATCAATTGCTCGCTTTGTTGTCTAAGCACAAGTCTTAGTTCGATGTACATTCTCCTCTTTTGGGGCAGACCTCGGCGGCAACTCACCGCATCCACGTCGGTGGATCTGCTATTGTGCGCCGTCGGCCGTATCGCGTCTCTTCCACCGAGCGCGAGATCATCGACAAGCACGTCGAGGACATGCTAGAGAAAAATGTCATACGCCCTTCCTCAAGCCCGTGGTCGTCACCTGTCGTTCTGGTACGGAAGAAAGACGGCTGAGTGCACTTTTGCGTTGATTACCGTGCCTTGAACAAAATCACTCGAAGAGATGTATATCCTTTGCCTCGCATTGATGATGCATTAGATTCGTTACAAGGTGCGGAATATTTCTCCAGCCTTGACCTACGCTCGGGTTACTGGCAAATCCCCATGCATGAGGCCGACAAGGAAAAAACAGCGTTTGCCACGCCTGATGGACCTTACGAATTTAACATCATGCCTTTTGGCCTCTGAAATGCTCCTGCAACCTTTGAGCGAATGATGGACACTGTGCTGCGTGGCCTCAAGTGGAAAACTTGTTTGTGCTACCTTGACGACAGTCATATTTTCTTCAGCGTTGGAACAGCAATTGCGCCATTTAGACGAAGTGCTCATGTGTCTGTCTACAGCTGGTCTTCAGCTGAACACCAAGAAGTGCCACTTTGCGAGCCAAACTATTAAAGTACTGGGCCATCTCGTAAGCAAAAACGACATTCAGCCTGATCCCGAAAAGATTGCCGCCGTCCTCCGCTTTCCGAGGCCTGAACGCCCCAAGGAGCTGCGTAGCTTCCTTGGCCTCGCGTCCTACTTCCGCCGCTTCATCCGAAACTTTGCCGTCATTGCAGCATCGCTCCACCGACTCCTCTCTTCCGGAACGAAGTATGTATGGTCCGACGAGTGCCAAGTGGCTTTTGACAGCTTAAAACGTGCCCTCACGTCTGAACCGGTGCTCTGTCATTTCGATAACAACGCGCCCACTCTACTACATACCGATGCCAGTGGCCATGGAATCGGCGTGGTTCTTCTACGACACGGGCATTCTGAAGAGCGTGTGGTCGCATATGCAAGTCGGATGCTGACAGCGGCGGAAAGAAACTACACAATAACCGAGCAAGAATGTCTCGCTGTTGTTTGGGCCATACAGAAATTTAGACCTTATCTCCACGGCCGTCACTTCACTGTCGTGACCGACCACCACACTTTGTGCTGGCTGTCAACATTAAAGAATCTATCTGGACGTCTAGGTCGCTGGATACTACGTCTCCAAGAATATGACTTCGACGTCACATACAAATCCGGCAAAAAGCATAATGATGCGGATGCTCTCAGCCGTTGCCCGCTGCCGTCACCTTCAGACATCCCCTGCACACCACGCCCCGTCAGCGAGCCTGCGAACGAATCGTCAGCAGTTCTTTCACTCGCCGCTCTCGATGTGCGTGCTTCTTTCCACCCAGACACGTTTGCGGCACACCAGCGCAACGACACTTACTGCCGCTCCATTATGGAACGCCTTCATGGATCATCTCGTCCTCCTAATGCTCGGACCCGTCGACAGTTAAAGAACTTCAAGGTTGCGAACTCCATCTTGTACCGCCACATCTTCCATCTTGAAGGACGACGTTGGGTTCCGGTCGCCCCTCGGTCACTCAGGGCAGAGATCTTGGAGACCTTTCACGACGACCCTACGGCTGGTCACCTAGCATTTCTTAAAACTTACGACCGCATCCGCACTCGTTTTTTCTGGCCTGGCCTGGCCACATGCGTAGCAAAGTATGACGCTTTTTGCTCGCTCTGTCAGCGCCGCAAACGACCTACCTTACCACCGGCTGGGCTGCTGCAACCTCTTCCTTGTCCTGACACTCCATTCGCAGTATTTGGGATTGACCTGTACGGACCGCTGCCAACATCAGGTGGCGGCAAGAGATAGATTGCGACTGCTGTCGACCACTTGACAAGGTACGCTGAAACAGCGGCGCTACGTTCTGGATCTGCGGAAGAGGTAGCCAATTTCTTCTTGGACGCAATCTTTCTGCGGCATGGAGCTCCGCGCGTGTTACTGAGTGACCGTGGCAAGGCTTTCCTGTCGAAAGTGCTCGGGGACGTTCTTCTCACATGTAACACCATCCATAAGACAACTTCCAGTTATCATCCTCAGACCAATGGCCTCACGGAGCGCTTCCATCATACCCTCTCCGATATATCTATGTATATCAACGCCGACCACACCAACTGGGACACAGCACTGCCATTCGTAACGTTTGCGTATAACACTGCTGTCCAACGCACTACTGGTTACTCCCCCTTCTTTCTGGTTTATGGCCGGCAACCAGCATCTTTTCTCGACGCCTCCTTTTTCGATGTTCCCGTCAACCCGTCGCCATCGCTAAGCGAGCAGTTTTTGTCTCGCCTTGCTACTTGTCGCCGTCCTGCCCACCTCAACACCGAAGCAAGTCAACAAGAACGCAAGGCTCGCTACGATGCATCTCACCGCGTCGTCTTGTTCCACCCCGGAGACGAAGTGTTGTTGTCGATCCCAACCCAAGTTCCCGGTCTGTGTGCAAAGTTTCATTCACATTTTATCGGACCTTACGTGGTGCTCGAACAAACTTCACCGGTGAACTATCGTGTCACTCCCGCTGTCATGCCTTCCGACGGCCGCTGTCGTGGCACTGAGGTTGTCCATGTTTCCCGTCTGAAACCCCTCATCCGACGTACCTCACCGCTATAAACAGCGGCCAGGTTGGCCGCTTCCGCGCGGGGGGGTATTCGTGTGAGCAAAATATTCATTGCTCGTCATCTTCATCTGTATATAACCATCATCACTGCCAGCGTCATCTTCGTGCAGCGCGTGGCTCAGCCGAATAAAGGCTTCGTGGCGACAGCTGTGCTCCTGCTTTACAACTCATATTTTTACAAATGTCCCCACAGAATAAACAAGGGAATCGGGCTAGTTGGTATAGATCCATCTTCGTAAGAAGCTCAAAACTACACACAAGGACAGCTGGAACGAAAGACACAACACAAGCGCTTGACTGCAACTAAGCGTTTATTCGGAAGCGCGACATATAAATAGGAAAAAAAGACAAACAAATAGCCCACGTGTCATATCGGTTATCCATTATTGCCCACCACACCATCCAAAAAACGTAGTTCCTTCTGCGTAAGCGAGATAGACTGCGCACTGACACAATCAATATCATCACGTTTCATTTCTGCAGCTTCAACTATCAATCTCGTTAACATATCCCTGTTGCACTTAAGTTTCTTGACCTGACATTACGGTTTTTGGATGTCTGTTGGTTTTATGAGCCCAGGAGCGGGAAACCGTTGTTACCTTTCTCCTCTGCACACACTAAAGCAGTAAAGAGGTCTGTGGCACGTATGTGCCTTCTCAGTTCTTTAAAGAAATCTTGCCTACACCTAATGAAGAAAAGCTTTGAGCGGCAGGTTGTACGATTGCAGGCAGCAGGTTACCCACTTGGGCTCGTTGCGGCTGTCGCCGAATCGCTCTATCGGGACCTAAGGAATCAAAGTCGACCACGTGATGATGTATCCCTGCAACAGCAAAAGTGTCTTATTATTCCTTATATCCACGGCGTAGCACATAATCTTAAGAAGATTGGAAATAAGGCTGGCGTAAGAGTGGTTATGTCTGCACCAGAGAAGTTGTCTAAACTGTGTAGTGAAACTTGCCCTGTCCAGAAAGACAGAAAGTGTTGTAAAATTAACCATCAAAATGACTATGTTCAGTGCGCACAGACTGTTGTGTATAGGATACCCATGTCATGTGGCCGCGCATACGTTGGACAAACTGAAAGATGTATCAATGAGCGAGTAAAAGAACATGATAAGGTGCAGAAAGGCGTGGATGGACACCTGGCTATCCACTGCAAGGATTGTGGCTGTGTGCCATACTTTGATAACACATGCATTTTGTATCGCAACAGGGATATGTTAACGAGATTGATAGTTGAAGCTGCAGAAATGAAACGTGATGATATTGATTGTGTCAGTGCACCGTCTATCTCGCTTACGCAGAAGGAACTTCGTTTTTTGGATGGTGTGGTGGGTAATAATGGATAACCGATATGACACGTGGGCTATTTGTTTGTCTTTTTTTCCTATTTATATGTCGCGCTTCTGAATAAACGCTTAGTTGCAGTCAAGCGCTTGTGTTGTGTCTTTTGTTCCAGCTGTCCTTGTGTGTAGTTTTGCGCTTCTTACGAAGATGGTCCCCGCAGAGGCACAGACTATCACTTCAGACAGAAATAGCATTGGCTGATTTCATGGTTATGGAAAGGTGATCTGCTATGCTTTATTTGTTCATCTTTAATTCAACATATAAAGAAAAGTTTTGCAGTCGGTGCCCCAGTGACTTCATTTGTTGAAAGCAGAGCAGGCACTTTTCAGCCATGTTTGAAACCTAATTGCAATTCCCTGGTCAGTGCGGTGCCGTAATATTTGGCTCACACATTCACGACGCCTCCATAACTGATTGGAATCATTTTATGACTTAACAGAAAGTGTTACGCACCCCTTTAAATTACTGTGTGATAGTCAAGCCTTCATTTTTATGTTGCAACGTGCAAGATAGCTTTCTTGAAATGTCCCTATGAGGAAGTTACTTCATCTTACTATTGGGTTCAGTTTTTCCAAAGCGATGCCATTCCATTTTCTTGTTTTTTGCGTGGTCTTTCTATGGCTGCTTAATATTTTGCTAACATGTAGAATGTTAGCTCTGTGGCACTTAATTGGTTCATTCAGATTAAATTTGTGCAGCATTATTCAGCCTTATGTGTAATGTTGTCTGAAATAAAGCTATCCATTGAAACCAGACATGAACGCTCATGTCTCTTTACAAAATAAAATGTAAACTGAACTGTTGCTGCAGCTTCTGGGTAACATTTAGTGATGTTTATGTAATGTATATTTAGTGCATGATGTCTCAACATCCAAACGATGTGGCAAATGCCAACCATCAACATCTGTTCAATATTTTTAAAGCAAAAAGTGTATTGTTGGACAGTACCATCAGCATCCATTTCATTTCAGGTTATTAGGATCTGTGTGAACCTCTATTAAAAGTCTAAATGTCCAGCAGAACTAAGTGCAAACTAGAAGAGGTGCTCAGGGGAAGATGTAGGCTTGAAACTAAAAACAATGGAGAACACGGAATGTCGCAGGAGCTAGCGTTTCTACAAGTGAACTTGTCTTCGTCAGGACGTCCCAACAAAGGACAAGTCCACTTGTCGAAATGCTACCTCTGGTGACATTCCCTTTTCTCCATTGCTTTTAGTGATCTATTCATAGAGCATAGATAAAGTGGCCACCCAAACAACGTATGTGGTTTATAGGAGCATTTTTGGAAAATGTTCGAATATCCATTCGTGGATGTTCGACAGATGTGCTCTGCGAGGTGTGTGGGTCTGGCTACGGACCATCTTCTGGATGTCCTATGTACATATGGCCCATGATCCACTACACACGGGTGTAGTGGATCGGTTTACGACTCGGGTTTGCACTTCTGAAACTGTTGCACGAACCCCTCTTCGAGAGCGACCTCTGAAGGCTCGTGACAATATATAGGCGGTAAATGGATCTCTGTGGTATGTCCAGACGTCTGACAAGGTACGTTCGTTGGATGTCCAGTGGACTAAAAATGCCGTCTGGGGATCTTGTGTTCCCTATATCTGTACAGTGGCTCTCCCCATTGTTTCCCTTGCTCTGGTTGCATTTGTGGACCTAGGTGTAAAAAGGTGGTTTTAGATCAACCAATATGTATTCCAAAAATGCTTTGTGTGTGTGTGTGTGTGCGTGTGGACTGTTTCTCAAATGATCTGCACTTCATGTAACGTGGGCTTTCTTTGTACTGCTCCATTGTGCAATATGCAGTCTTTGCTCCTTTGTGCAATTTGCAGCTTTTGTGACGTTGGAATGCAGCATCTTCCAATGAAATACAATTTCTTGCATTAAGTGCTGTCCCAACTTTTGCAGGCAGTATGCCACTGCTGAAACGTTGCAGTGCAGAAGGAACTGAGAAAATAATGGTTCAAGCCAGCACCCTTGATGAAGTGATGGCACAGGCCAAAGAAAAAGGACTATGCAAGGCTGAAAATGCCAAGGTAAAATACATACTTTATATGGGCCTTCCCATATTTTTTATGCATCAGCCTTTGTTCCTTTCTGATAGCCTCAGAGGCATGGGTGCATGTCCATGATTTCTTTTCTGGGCAACACTGGCCACCAGACTGCACTTCTAACAACTAAAATGAATGAAGCACAAATGACCATGGCAAAACTGTGCAAAATATTACATCAGTTTTAAACACAAAAGATTGAACAACTTGTTTGTGTCATAAACTAATAGGATGGGTGTTTCAAGGCCAGGAATTTGGAAAAGTATGAGCATGTTTTATTTTCATGTGAACAACCTGTTCAGGCATGAAGTCCACTAAGATTTTAGTTAATGATCATGGCAACCCTATGCCGTTTTCTGAACAGGTATACCTGCAAGACTGGGCTCGCCTTGATGACAGTGTATTTCAAGAGGTGTTGAAGGATCTCCCAATGTAGAGAGAATCTTCATAGTTGCTGAAGTCATACCAAGAGTAAAATGAAATGCTCTTTTTTGATAATTAAGTTCATCTGACTGACTGCTGAAGTGGTATTATTCGCCATTTTTTTAGAGCACCATGCTTGACTACATTATTCACAGGTGCTTGTTATATTTAGAATGAGTAAAACGGGTAAACAGACATAACTGGGCTTGCTTTTTTACTAGCGAGGGTATCCACTGAGAAGTATGAAGCTCTATTTTTTTGTTGAATACTGGAATGTGGTCACATTCAGTGTCGGGCAGATGTGTATATCGCAGTAAGCCCTCTGGATTAAGTACCACAGTTGACCACAATCACCTGATTCTTTTTCGGCACACAACATAATTAACTTGACAAACGGGCTCAAAAAATAAGGTTGTGCTTGTGTGTAATCTTCTTGAGGTTGGCTGAATTTCACTGTTTTACAGTATCAAGGTGTCTGCTAATTCATTTTTTGGCATTAGGACATCAGACCAAATCTGCTGCAAGCCTGATCCAATCATTCATTCCATGCTTTTGGATGTCTTGAAAATTGACCTTCTAGCGAATCCTGAAGCCAGCAATCCTTAATTCAATCTTCAAGGGCTGCCAAAAAGTGTGCAACCGTCCAGGAGAAAGGTGGGACCTCTTGAGGTGTATCGCTAATGAGTTGTGCAAGTTTCAGCTCGTCGAATGAGAGATTTTATCTGCAGCATAGCTGAAATGATTGTTGGACGCTATCTTCCTTGCCTTGAGGACCGTGGCATCAATTGCAAAGTGCTGGGTCGTGGATATGACTCCCTGTTCCAGCAATTCGGAAATAGAAGAGAAAATGTTGGACGTTCGAAGTAGCAATGGTCAGCGTCGAAGAGCGTGAAGAAAAGCAGAATACATTTATATGGGTATGCCAATTGGTAGCCCGTATGCTCACAGCCAGTGGAAACACTGGCTGAGAAAATTAAATTTTTGAGAAAGGAAGGACAATAGACCCTAAGCGACACCAATATGCCTTTGACCCCCTTGCCTGTATGGAGGCAAATTATAGCGAGCAGAGGAAATACAACAATACTGACGTGCCAGGCCATAGTTAAAGTGAAAGAGGAGTGGCCATTGCTGTTTCTCAAGTCCTTTTACAAACATGCCTGTCATCTCCTTGGCAAAGATATGAAGGTAAGAGCTCCTTATGTGAAATACTCATGGCTAACATTGCCAGCATACACCTAATTGCTATATTCATTGGGATGCACTCAACTAGATAGTCACGAAAAATCGCCATGAGTAGGAACCCTTGAAAGTTCACTTGAAACAGCAGCACACCTTCGAACTTCTTGTTTTTTTTTTGTATGCTTTGTGGTTGTTGACGTGTGACCTGGAAATAAGTTGCTTTGTAGGAAAGTGCCATTAGTAGGAAATCCTGAAAAGGTCATTTGAAACAGCAGCACACATCCGTACTTCTTGTTTTGCTGTATGCTTTGCGGTTATTGAAGTGTGACCTGGAATTAAGTAATTGGGAAAAGTATCTATGGGAGTGAACTAATTTTGTATAAATGTACAAAAGTAAATTGCATTCAGAATACTGAATCCTATAGTTCAGAAACTTGGGTTTCTGGCAAGTGTTTTGTTGCTTAATTCATGGTTGGTTGGAAGTGCAGCACAGCACAGATGAACGGAGAATGCATAACACGGACAGGATTGTCTACTCCTGTTTGATTCGTGGGGTTTAATGTCCCAAAACTAGCTCTGATCCTGAGACACCATAGTGGAAGTCTCCGGAAATTTCGGCCACCTGGGGTTCTTTAACGTGCACTGACATCGCACAGCACACAGGCCTCAACATTTCGCCTCCATCGAAATGCAGCCGCCACGGCCGGGATTTGATCTCGCTACCTTCGGATCCGCAGCCGAGTGCCATAACCGCTAGACCACCATGGCGGGGCTTGTCTACTCCTGTTACGAACACAGTGTAGCATGGCTGCTTTCTTTAGAGCGCCAGTGGTCACGACATGGTGAAAAATGTGGCTGATCCCCCTGTTATAAAAATCGTATAACACGAAAGTGAATTGCACAGAAGCAGTGCATTGTTTATTGCACATCAACATGAACTCGCACAATGGCGTCGGTGATTCGCTAGTCTGGCACTGGGTCACGTGAATACACGTACGTTGACACCCGGTGGCTCTCTCCTCCTCCTCCAGGAATGAGGTCGATGACCAAGAGCAAGCCCTTGTGGAAACTGAAGTGGTATACATAACACTTCGACAAAGCGGATGTTTAATGGCATGCGAAAATGGCGTCAATACATGCTCTTGAACGTGTCGTGTAGACCTTTTCGTTGGTCACAAGGTGCAGTCTCACAATCGGGGTACATTGTTCGCAGACACTCCAATGCACGCGCCAGAGCAGTGCATAAGTCTTACGTGAACCACAGGCGTTCGCAAACTGTGCAGGCAAACCTGAACGGGTTGTCTGTGAATCGCTTATTAAACTCGCGGTCCACTGCGGCGAAAGGAGCATGATTTGAGGGTCGGCAGCTACCTTGTGGGTTGTTATGACTCAGGTTTGCACTTCTAAAGCAGTTGTGTGAACCCCTCTTCGAGAGCCCACCATGCTTGGGCTGCGCGGCGGAAAGCCCCCTGCTGCTGGATTTATGATCCGGTGACCAGCAACCTTCGGACAAGATGCCGCCGGCTACTGGACCGGGAGCAACACCACACAGGCGCGGGCACGACTCTGGCACCTCGTTATTGCCTGTGGTTCTGGCAGTCAACTGTCGTTTGTGTGGAACCGCGTAAACAAGGACATTAAGAGCTTTCGTGCAAACTCTTTGAAGTGGCCTGTGTTTGAGGAGAGCTGTCCATATGTGTGCGCAGTGCATCACGACTTGACAGCTTCCAGATGGCCACCTTCCTTTCGGCCATAACGGACACTGGGAGAGCGCGAAGTTGACGTCCACTTGAGGGCGGTGACCATGAAGGACGCTTCTTTCAACGTGTGTGGCAATCGGACAATTATAATTAAGGCTAATTCCCCAGCTAGGGATCTGGGGATGTCGAGCAATGTGGAAAAACCAGCTGTGGAGCTCTCTCTTGGTGCAGTTCTCTCTATTCTCTGCCATGAAATAAATGCCATTTGAGTTTTCCTCTGCCCCGGTCTCCTGATCTGCCTCGGCTCTCATCTCCGGGAGTCTCAGAGCCCGCGGTATGATTCTGTCTCTGCAAGGCCCATGCTACCAGATAGATCGGCTGCGGGGAGTGGCAAGCCAGCCCCAACAAACTAGATGGCAGCGGAAGGATGAGATCGAGCTCATGGACTTAGGAATCTACTGAAAGGCAACTCTCAGATGAAGTACGCTGGACGCACGACTGCTTGCTGGGCATGTGCTGACTTTCTCTGTTGAATTTTACGAGGCATTTGCTCTTCGTGATAAAGCACAGCTGGCAGGTTTTTAGCTGCCGCCATCGTCTGGGTTAAGTACGACGAGCCAGAGATCCTCTGTGAAACCTTTGTGGAGCAGAGAAAGCAGTCCGAAGCAGTACTAGGAGCAGCCATGAACTTGAAGGCACTAAAGAAGCCCGAATTGTTAAAGTTGGCCAGAGATTTGGGCATAGATATTCCCGTGGTATGGGAATATCACGGGAATATCAGGCGATTGAGACTATTGGGGCGGACAATGACAAAATCGAAGAATGCCTAGAGAGCGCTGAGGAAATGAAGCAAACACAAAATTGAAAGAGAGGGAAAAGAGCAAAGGGAAAGAAACAAAAGCACAGAATTGAAACGAAAAATTTGGAAAGACAAATCCAGCCACTGAAGCAGAGACATTTGCAAGGATGCACGAATTCACAGAGAGCGGACACATAGAATGTTTTCTAACCTCTTACGAGCAGGTTTGTGAAAAACAGAGCTCGACCGGGACTATTGGTCGTTTGCGTTGGTAGGTATACTTCCTTCAAACTTAACTGTGTTAGCTCGTCTTTCAGGTGATGAGTTTAGAGATGATACCTCAAAGAGAGCCTTGCTAAAGTATTTCAATGTTTCCTCTAAGAGCAATGACGGCAAGAGAAACATGCATGGAGATCTTCGTCTTTGTAGAAAGGAGCTAAACATAGCAGCCAGGGTACTGTGGGGAGGTCCAATAGTTGAGGGAACGAAGTTGAAGAAGAATACTTTGACTGGCAACAAAAGGGACAGCCCTGTATCGGACGTAGTAGAAAACGCTCTAGCTAAGGAAAGGTCGAGAAGCTCGGAAGAGTGTAAAGAATTTAGTGAAGCTGCGCGCAGAAAAAGGCTGTTAGACGGAAACCCTGCTGCTGTGGTAGCTAAGCTCGGGTCAGACACAGTGCATCGAGGTCGCGGCAGTACTGTTAGGGAGGACCTGGCTAACGACGTCCTGAGTGATTGCGCAGGTAAGGCCCTGCAGTTCGAGCATGTGAAGGGTGATGACGTTGATGGTCTATAGCCTTGAGGTCATTCCGCAAGGCGTTCCGTGGGAGGACGAGGCTTGTTCTATCAGCCCCTATGGGGACAATGAGGAGCTGGAAACCGTGCCCGTGCGTCAGTACTTCAACACCTTTCCGGAATCGCACTATGTGGTAGCTAAGCATAGCGCCCATCTGTTGCATTGGAAGCATGGTATAGTCGAGAGAGGCCCAGCTAAAGATATTCTGAGTGATAGCGTAGGTGAAGGCTGACTGTGCGACCACATGGAGAGCATTGAGATGACATGTCAAATGAACAAGGCCGATGCAGCCAGGCTGGCTGTGGGCAATTTGAGACAGAACTCATCTGGGGGGTGTCACGGAAGCCAGCAAGGCTAAGCGTGAGAGTAGCAGCGCTTTCACAGCAGAGTGAAACGCGTTAGCTGCAAGAGATGCCACAATGGCAATAGAGGCTGTTGAAGCCGATCCCGAGCGCGACGCGGTATTGTGCTAAACTAGTACTAGGGAAGTATGTAAGCAGAATGCAGATGATTTGGCACAGTAACCCCGTAAGGATGTTGGGATGATGGGTAATTCATGCGGTGTCCAAGGGGATTACGGCACGCGTTTCAAGCAACCCAGTGGAGGTTCAACAATGTGCCTTGGACCACATTGTAGCGAGGTCAGGGCAGTTAAGCACAGCTCGCAGGTGTGTGAACGACCTTGTGTAGAGGGAGATTGCATTGTGCCTAAGCGTGTTAAGTTGGCTGTCAGTTGAAAGAGTAAAGAAAAGGAGGATGTACGTGTAAACCATTCCGGCAGCGGAGGGGCGACAAGAAGTTCTAGTGATGAGTCTGTTCCTAAGAATTTGGCGCAAGCAAAAAGCTTGAAGATGAGTACTAAGAACCACACAAGGAAAATGCGTTACAAAGATAATAATGCGGATAAGGACGCCACACGTGTAGAGACGCACTTGCAGAAAAGCTCCAAACGGTGGAGAAAGAGATCGGTTTGTTTGTCACCCATGCTCAAATTGCACAGACGGCTCCAGTTCCGCTGAAAGAAAAGGAACAGAAAAGCATGTTGTGGACGAAGGAGCCCCACAAGAAAGGGACAGTTAACTCCCCTTCCTTCATTTCATGTAGCCTTCGAAGTGTCAGGGAAGTGCGGGCTACCTGACCCTCGTGAGTCGCAGAACGAGGTGATGAGGGGAAGTCGGCCGCAAAGAATGTGGGTGGCATCTGTGGCAAAGCATGCAGCTTCCAGGCCTTTTGGTATGTGTGGCTCAGTGTGTGTGTTCTGCGCACGACGACCTCGAATACAACTCAAAAGTAAGTCATCCGTGAGCTGAGTGTAGTTACCGGATCACTGGAAATGCAAATTTCATTTTGTCTGTCTACTTTATCTCAAGAATAGTTTTTTTTCTGCTACTAAGCTCCTGCGAATTGTTTTCCTTTAAGTGTTGTCCTTATGCTTAGTAGCCTTTAAATGAACTCGGGGATTTATTGAAAGCTTGTGTGGCTCGAATGAGTTTGTTGAATACGCGAGTGTTCGCAGAATTCCTGTTGAGGAAAAGGCGCGGTAATCCTGCGTAAGCAGGACAGGTAAATCTTTGAGTGTTTGGATACTGTGACTTTGTGCCATGCGGGAACACAGAATCGTTTAGCCTGTTTGTTCCACAAATGGCATAATGACTGTCAACTTTTGAGCTGGAACTTTGCTAGTTGAAAATCTGTGGCGAGGTTCACTGCAGGAGTCTGAACTCAATGGTAACGCTGATGCTCTCAACCGTTGCCCTATCATGGCGAAAGTCTCGGAGCGATTTCATTTCTGTGTCTGTTTCAGTCATTCACATGTTTAAGTAACTTTTTTCAATGAAGCAGTTGCTTTACTTTGTGTTTTTGAGTGTGGCTGCTCGTTGTATTGTGTGGGCCAAAAGAAAGGGCATAGCTCTAGTGGGAACTCGCTCTAGTGGGAATTCGCTCATGATTGAGCGAATTACCTAGTGGGGTTCAACAGCGCTGTCATGCACTGACCAGCAGAGCGGTTGTGATGTTTGCGTGATTGTTGCATCTTTGCCTGGCTGAAGAAGGTTTAAGTGATAGTGCAAGAAGCAGACAGGTCGTGGCACTCGACTTCACCGAGCTAGTCTTCACCGAGTGTTATGTCGTTGCCGATCTCTCCAGACTATGGCTGCACACCTCAGCCCATCGAGACCACCCTCCTCACGCTGGAGAGACTGTTATGACTCAGGTTTGCACTTTTAGAACAGTTGCACAAACCCCTCGTCGAGAGGCCACCGTGCTTTGGCTACACAGCGGAAGGTCCCCTGCTGCTGGATTTGTGACCCGGCGACCTTTGGACAAGACGCCGCTGGCTTGACAGCTTCCAGATGGCCACCTTCCTTTTGGCCATAACGAACACTGGGAGAGTGCGAAGTTGATGTCCACTTGAGGGCGGTGACCATGAAGGATCTTCTTTCAACGTGTGTTGCAATCGGACAATTATAATTAAGGCTAATTCCCCAGCTAGGGATCTGGGGATGTCGAGCGGTATAGAAAAACGAGCGGTCGAGCTCTCTCTCGGTGCAATTTTGACTATTCTCTGCCATGAAATAAACGTCATTTGAGTTTTCCTCTGCTCTGGTCTCGTGATCTGCCTCAGCTCGCATCTCTGGGAGTCTGAGCCCGCGGTATGATTTCGTCTCCGCAAGGCCTATTGTACCAGCTACATATCAAGCAAAAGTGCAAATGAGTTCCATGAAGGAAAAAGAGCGCGAGAGAATGGGGACAAAAAAAAACACATTTGGGTCGGCTCCATGGAGTGGCAAGCCGTACCCAACAGGGTACGGCTTGGCACACGGCGTTTTCTTGGCGAGTAACGTCCCGTTGGCCAATGGCTTCAGAGAAGGTAAGACCAATTCAGTTCTGCTCCATGGTGCTGACGGTAGCCAGCTGTGTTGCGCTGCACTCAGGTTCTGAAACGCGAGAGGCAGAGTTCATAACTTGAGCCGTCAGCGCATGTAGGCGGACCACTTCCTGCTGGCGTGCCTCTTGTTGCGCCCCTTCTGCGGCATTGGCCTGTCGATGTCGACTTTCTGCATCACTTAATGCAGCAGTTGTCTTAATTGGTGCCATTGAACTTCAAGCAGTAGACGGTAGCGAAACACTTCATGTTTGTCATAACGGCAATACACTGTCAGTGAGGCGGCATGCGCTAATACCGACACGAAAGACAAAGTGCGTATAGTATGTTTCAGAAGTTCCATGCAGTGCTGTAGAGGCTACAGGCCTCTTCGGCCAATCTGGAGGGTGAATACATTAAATGAGTCCTTCCACAGCTTGTCATCTGCTAATGGCAGGCGTTGCACTGGCAATTCTGCATTCAATGGCATCATAGCCTTGGCTCTGCTGCACAGAACTAGTGAAATAGAGTATAGTAGCGTCCTTATTGAATACAGTCGCCACAAGCACCAAACTGCGCCGACCGAACTGCACTGAACTGCGGTTTCGGGGTAGGTAGCCTCAGCGAGAGCGCTGACACCACTACCGTAGCCAGGCTGAACTGTAGGTACTCTTTGGTGCTATGACCATATTTCGCTGTACCAATTCTAGGTGACGGCACGGCCCCAGTCAACGGAGAACACGAGAGGGGGAGAGATGGAGGAAGTTTAAATGAAGGGTTATAAGGTGCATTCGTGCTCCTAACATGGCCAAGGATAGATTAGTCGGTAGTCGGGGTTGCGCGATCGTGGGTTCGATCCTGGCTGCCTTAGTGAAACTTTTTATGCTTGCTTTTTCTTTGCCATTGTTTATGTAAGTTTTACTGCGTCATATCCGTCACGGTAGTGACGTATAGTGATTCAGTAAAGCCGTGGTGGACCCAGGCATAAAACACTTTCCTGTTAAAAATGTTGCGAGCTATAGTGCTCACGTATGGCCATGCGTCGAGGCTAATCTTGTGCACAAGGCCTCTAAGCCTGTGTCTTCCTTAAGCTTGGACATGGGATCACATCACGAGCGCTGGCGCTTCAGAAAAAGTAGCAGTGTTTTAGGAGTGGGCAGCAGGCGCTTGGCACACACAGTCCCTTTACTGTTTGGTGCTTACATGTGGTGTAACCTGTATACAATACGGGAAATTTCATTCCAGTAATTTTTTTGCAGCTTTTGGAAAGGTGGCCCAATATATTGCTGGAATGGTTGGCAGCCTGAATGAGGATGGAGATGTAAGTATACTTCGTCCTTGAAGTTTCCACATTAGATAACTTCGCCATGCAGATAGACATTGCAGCTTGTGGCAGGCTGAAATTTGCAGTCACATAACTTAGTTTTGTGGCTCTCCCTAGGCAGGAAAAATAGTACTAAGAGTTGAGCATTCTTTTGTTTCATACATTATGCAAATGACTTGATTGCATGTTTGTCAAGTCCTTTTCATTCCTAGCACAACGTGGCACGTTTGAGTCTGGCTGCACAGTAATGGAGGAGGGGTTCCTTATAGCCCACTAAAGAACCCCAGGGAGCCATGACTTTATCTGTGTTCTCTACTGTGGCATCACTAGATGCCGCCAATCGATACCCATTTCAGTACTAAAGCAGTTGCGTCAAATTTTGAAGGGAGTGCACTGCAGCAAGGAAACAAGCATGACATCAAGTGCAAGCCATCACACATCTTTTTGCAAAAAAAGCTGCGCATACATTTAGCTTACATGCACGTGCATAGCTTACAATACACCATCTTCGGCATGCCTAACCAACTAGGCCACAAGATTTCCTTTTCGTTTTTTTAATTCCAACTTCATAGTCTTCACCAATTACAAATTTGTTGCGTTACATACATAACCAAAGGATCGTGTATTCATTATTCAAATCACTCAAAAGTGAGTGGGGTGAAGTGTGGCAACGTCGACACGACGGTAACACTGCGCCAAAAACGCGCAAGCACGCGTATTGGAACATCACGTTGGGCCACGCTTGGGATGCGGCCGTGCACGTGCCCATGTGGCGCGTGGAGGAAGAAAAACTAATAAAAAGGAACGGGCCACCTCTGGCTAGGCAGACGAGGGAAGACATCGGAGCGGAGAAGACACGCTGTCCTGGTCGGGCGTCAACGCCCGGGAGGTCAGCATTTGTCGGAGGGACCTGTCGAGCGCCAACGCCCGAGGGACCTCGAGAACGACACGTCCTCTGCTCCGGACGCCCAGCAGATGTCTGGGAGTCTTCGTCGACCCATCGTCCGCAACACTCCTGGTACCTGCCTCGCCGTTCTGAAGAGCCGTCGTCAGGGACGCTGACCAGACACCGTCGATGCGCCGGAACACGTGAGCCCTTTGAGCCTCTTGAACTCTTTTCAGCTCTTGCCGTAGAGACGCTGTACATATCGTGTAATTATTATTGTTTTGTTTTGTGTTTTGTGTGTGCTCTTGTTTCACTGCATTTTTGCCTGTCTGTGTTGAAATATATGTCCGTGTGCTGTGCCATTTCGCGTCTGCCTCTTCCTTGCTGCCCTCGGAGGCGTCTCTGACTTGCCTCTTTGAGCCTCTGCTCCCTCGAACCTTTTTATTTCGTAACAGACATTATTTTCATGCACGAAAAGTGCATATGCTCGGATTACTTGGACTGGTAGGCTAAAGCGATTGAATGATTCAACGGTAATCTCTCAAACCAAGCTCTTCTGTATTTTCTTCTGCTTATGTCTTAGAACACATCTGCCAACATGCAGAGTTTTTCTTAATGCGTTGACATTGGCAGAATAGTAGCAACACTTCATATGTGCAGGTGCACCTTGACCACGGTGTCTACATAGATGCCAAACCATGGGATCGCCTGCTGGCCCTGCCAACAGTCTGCTTTTTGGAAGCAGTTGGCAGTACACCTTTGGCGCAATGACGTGCTGGCCAAAAGAAGCCTGTCTGGCACGCTTTCAAGCCGGGCAATTTCAAAGGGGCTCATGCAGACATACCCTCCATCTTCCCCTGTAAAGGTGGCATCAGTGTCAGGTGGGTATGAGGTGTTCTGCTTACTGAATGCTCTGTTTGCATGAAGCCAAAATTGCATTAAAGGTGTTGTGAAAGAAAACAAACAGCCCAACTGTAATTTGCACTGTTTTGATAAGCCTCTGTACATGCTGGTTCGAAATTATTTCGGTGCAGTATTAAGTATGAATCAATGGCTGTTTGAAGTCCCAGCATTCTGGCACTCCCAAAACGACCATGCGTCACCACAAGCCAAAATAGGCACTAGTCAGTGACATCAAATGAATACACTTAGAAACATCTACAATTGTTATTAGTATTTGTTTTCTTTAAAATAATAGACCTACATAAAAAAAATCCCGTGTTGTGCCGCCATACGAGTGCAAGGCTGGAGGCACGGTTTGTTTCTTCATGGCCTCCGAGAGAGCAGCAGTGATGACGTGAGCTTCAGAGTTGAGGGGAGCGTGTGCTCGGAAATCAGAATCTAAATCAACGCACACGATGCAGCGAAATAATGTATATTACAGATTGGAAGGTCAGGGTTCCGAACACACACATTATGCAAAATTTTAAGAACACATTGCGGGGCCCCTTTAAGAAGTTACATCTGTTTCTTTTGTCGACTTTAATTTTAATGAACTATATTGGCAGTAGATTTAAGTTTAAAAGTACCGCCTCTATGCTTTCTTTAGTAAACATGCAGAATTGCTCAAAAAATTGATACCACTGACATTAAGTTGCAACGATCTGTGTATGCTGCATAAACGAAACTGTATTTACGACTTGCGAATGTTGGATTGCAGCACATAGAATGAACTCACATGAATCGGGCAACTAGGAGTAGTGACAGCGATATGCATGCTTTATGCACTTTTCAACGAACCAGTAATGTCCTGAAAGTACTGTTTCACACTGCAATAGTCAGATGGTATAACAAGAAGGTTGAGGAGCCTTTCATTTCAACATATAAACACCCACATTGTGGTACAAATATCCCAAAACAAAAAAAATACTAAAAGCAAGGTGACAGTGACACCCACATCTCCAAGCCTTCTTCCAATATCTGGAATCAGCTGGATGGCAGGGGTGCATACAATTTGTGTGCCTCTCGTATGAATTTTTAAGGTGTCCATTATTACCTAGCTCAAGCAATGACTACGATCTTTTTTCAACAGCCAAAAGAAAAGAAATATTGGTGAATTTGTTTTTAAATGAAAACTGATTGTTCCAGAGGTACTGCCACATCATATAACATCATGTGCAATGTTTAGTTTATTACTTTTGTCTGTTTAAATTTTATTTAATTTGAAATTTATGGGCATGAATCCCCATGAAATTTGAATTAAGCTTTTACATGAAATGTAGTCAAATGTCCATGACCAGATGGGATAAAGCTGCTGACTTTCAGAGTCTGATTTAAAATGCCTAATGGCTTCAGGTGAATGCATCTTCTTTTTGGTGGGCTGCATTGGGCAAATATATTGTGACATTTCAGAGTGAATACTGCTGCTTATGAGCTGCATGCCAAGAATAACTGAAAAACGTTATGTATTTTTGAAACCCCCATAATTTAGTGAGCTGTTTATCCTTTGTGTGCTAGACAATTTCATGGTAAATGGGTTATTCTGTCTCCATTGTTGTGTGGTAAGTTTGCTTTCGTATACGGTGGCACTTCGCACAGATAAGCAATAGCTTGATTGCATTAGCAAGCAACGACAGACTTTGATGACGGTTATTTTGCTGTTTTGTACAGTACTTGAAAACAGTAGCAAGCTTTGGCTCTTTTAAGGTTCACAACGGCGAACATTAATGCACCAAATGGAGGCTGCGCAGTGTTTGTCATTCCAGCTATAATTTCATTTCATTACAGGCACCTGGTGCATGCAGGCTCATGGGATTTGGTCATGTTTTGCTCTTATGGCAGAGGGATTATTAGCGTGTTATGGTGAACACGGCTGTGGTCTTCTAGGCTGTTCTGACTCGTGGGCTCGCCATTCTGGGTTAGGCTTACTGGAGTTGACTGAACAACTGCTGCACTACAGCAACTACAAGAGCCATGGCAAACAGTCATTGCGTTACATACCTATTTAAATTAATGCTGAGTATTCAGCCTATTCACTAATCTAACCATAGCTGTTATCATTGTTAAAAGTTTCATCCCAGGTTGCATGATTGAATGTCAGGTTAACAAAACTGTGTGGTGTAAGATTATATTGAATAATAGTATACATTATTGGCTCAGTATACCGAACAACTGTGTCTGCGCCTCAGTTTCGGGATTGGCTGAGCGAATTCTTGTGACAACGGTTGACAATTCTTGTGTGACAAAGGTTGATAATGGCCAGAAACTTTGATTTGCCACATATTGACTGGTTTCTTGCCTGGCGAGACTGAAATAATTAGCTCCAAAAATGTTTTGGAAATTAAATTTTGTCTTGGCCTGGAATAGATTGTGCAAGAACCAACTAGGATTACAGGATCATCGAAGTAATTTTAGACCTCGTATTCTTATCGCATAACATATCGGAATATGTATTAGATATTGTGGAAGGCATATCCGATCACAAATTGTCTTTAATCACCATGACTAGTGCGAGCAGTTTAGAAAGACCATTCCTTCCTGCAAAAGTAAGACTTTAAAAAAAGCTGATAACACTTCCATTATGGATTTTTTTAGAATTGCAGTTTAATGATTTCGCGCAAGCATCGCATTTTGCATGTGTGGAGCAGTTGAAGCAAAATTTTAAAAGCAACGTCGTAACTTGCATTGATCGCTTTGCTCCTACTCGCTTTAAGAAGACGCGTAAGCGAAATCCTTGGATAACACGCAGCATTATTAATATGCAACGACAAATTAAAAGATGAAGAAAAGGGAAAGAAAGAGCAACAGAGGTTATGGCCATAAAAATTAGGTTGAAAGAAGCCCTAGTGAATGAGAAACAGCAGCTCTTTGATAAAACGCTTGTCAACTTTCTTAGAAGCTCACCATGCAAATTCTAGCTTTACTTTAGTGAAAGAAACTGAAGAATTGAGCAGATCGAGCATGAGGGGAGAATACTGACAAAAGTTGACTTAGCCCATGGCTTCAATCGCTTTTTTCAGTACATTTTTACAACAGCTCACAGTGATGGGGAATTCATCAACAGCCACGAAACAACTGAAATGGAAGCTGTTGTTATCAGCCGTGAACATACTTTTTAATTACTACTTGAGCTAGACCAGAAGAAAGGAACTGGTCCTGATGATCTACCAACAGTTTCTCAAGAGATGTGCTAAATCGTTTCGTTTTATCTTGAAATTCTATTTGTAAAATCAATTGAGACGCATTCACTCCCACAAGACTGGCTGAAAGCAATAGTAATCCCGATTTTTAATAACGACAGCCATACACTAATAAACAATTTCCGGCCCGTATCTTTGACGTTGGTCTGCTGTGAATTCTGGAACATGTAATAGTGAAACATATTCTTAGTTTTCTTGATTTTAACGAGTTACTTTGCACAAACCAACACAGATTTAGGCACTGTCTTTCTACGGTCACACATTTAACAGAAACACTCCATGATTTCTATTCGAACGATGACGCCCACCTGCAGATAGATGTAATGTGTCGATTTTAGGAAAGCGTTTGACAAGGTTTCTTACCATAAGTTACTTTTTAAGCTTTACAGATTATGAATAAGCGAAGGAAGGAAATAGTAGAGAAGGAAAGGCAGGGAGGTTAACCAGTGTATGACAACCGGTATGCTACCCTGCACGAGGGGAAGGGGACAGGGGAGATTGAAAGGTGAAAGGAAAGAGGAAGAGAGAGAGAAAGTGGGCGAACATATAGCACATTCTCACAGTCAGTGGCAGCTGCATGGCACACGACATCACACATCACTGTTACAGTCGCTTGTGCAAGTCTGTCGTCTTTAAGAACTGCAGCAGCGCCTTTGTCACCTTCAATTGTGATGTCTTGTGCGGTCGACATTCCAAAATGGCATCAACCGACATCCGTCGCAGGTCAAGGTGAGCGAGAGCGGACGCCAGTGATTGCCTCTGTAAGTCATAGCGAGGACAATCGCATATGATGTGTTGTAGCGTCTCTTCACGAAGACAGGTGTCACAAAGAGGGCTGTCGGCCATTCCGATCATAAAGGAATAAGAGTTAGTAAAAGCCACTCCTAACCACAAACGATAAAGCAGGGTGGCTTCTGCTCGGCTGAGTTTTGGTGGCAATCGAAAATGCCGCAAAGACAGCAGGTGGTGTTGTCGACTGTTCCGAGTTTGGCTGCTTGAGGCACTCCACAGCGAGAGTGTAATCTCCTGTGCAATCGCTCGGAGTTGCCTGGCAGCGTCGGACCTTGAGAGAGGTATGGTCTCAATTTTGGTGCCATCAAGTGCAGACTTGGCGGCCTTGTCAGCATATTCGTTTCCAACGACGCCGCAGTGACTGGGGAGCCACTGAAACGTCACGTGGTATGAATAAGCGAAGATGTGTCAAAATAGATAAGGGCCTATTTATCTATGCGACAGTAGCCTGTAAGGATTGAAACTACACTTCAAGGCCACTACGCTTGTACTCGGGGTTCTGTTTCCCAGGTTCCGTTTTAGGACCAATTCTTTTTCTGGTATTTGTGAATGACATATGTACAATAGTTCAGCCTCCTATTAAAATGAAACTATTTGCAGATGACTGCTGGATTTATTCCCCAGTAACTTGCAGAAGGGGTCAAATTAATTGGAATGCATGCTTACAGGCATTAGATCAGTGGTGTCACCAATGGGACATGGAAACAAACTATAGCAAAAATTAAATTTACGTATATTCACTCAAGTAGGCAGAACTATCTTTCATGTATCACATCGGAAATCACCCTTTATATCATGCATCTTTTTTCAAGTACTTTGGATTTAGTATTATGCAGACATTGCAATGGCACTCACAGATAGATAGCATTTGTTCTAAGGCAAGCAAAAAAAACTATAGTTTTTAAAGAAAAATCTTGAACATGCCACACGGGATGCCACACCGGCCTTATTTCACACACACTGATGCTTTCCGTTACTCCTTTTTTCCTGACGCAATAGAAATGTGGAATAGTTTGCCTATTGCAGCTGTAGATCATAAGGCATCAGTCGATCTTGAAGATGCCTTAGAAACTTTTCCCTGTAGGTGATGTGCGCTAGATATTGGTACGAGAATTTATTGGTTGACATTCATTTGCATTATCACTGAAGTTTATTATTTTTCCGATGCTGGTTTTTGTCTGGTATGCTAATGTGCTATTCAATGTTACTCTTTTTACACAAATGTTATATATCATGTTTTGTAACGCCAAACCCTCCTTGTAATGACTCCAAGCACGAGGTTGACAGTATCAAATAAAATAATATTCTGCTGTGCTTGGTTGATTGCAGTTCCTACCGCATCAAAATTGCCATGCATTGCTGACAACATGCTGAATAAAAATGACTCGACTACAACAGGTATAGGAACCTCGTCATTCGACAAGTTTGCTCAACATCTCTTTATGTGAACACAGCTGTTTTTGTGGTTTGAATGTTGACATTTTTTTATTCTGAAGGAATCAAAATGGAAGACCGACCAGGCAGCTGTAAATCTTCCACTTCATGTCCTGACATTTCATTAACTCCCAGCAAAGAGGCAACAGGTACAGTTCAGTGGTACTTCAAGTGAAGTGCTTTGGCTTTCTCTTGTGTTGGCTTGTGCAGATGCACCAAACAATACTTTTAGAACTATGCAACAAGAATTAAGCTATCTCTTCACATCATTCCCTTCAGAGTTGTTTCCAAAACTACTATATTAAGTTTCTCAAAGAATCCTGTTTTACTTGCAAGCCCGGAAAACTCATGAAACACATGCTGCCTCGGATCACTCATTCATATCAGCAGGTGAGATGAAGCTGCGGCTCTAGCAAGTTGCATTGTAGGTGGTGGCCTTGTGGGGAAACGTTTCATTGCTCTTTACAAGTTTCCTGCTTCTTTTATCTCATGCATTTGCTGTATGTAACTGAAATATTATGCAGTAGAATCTTGATGATACGAATTTGTAGGGAGTGCGTAACATATTCGTATCATCCCAAATTCGTATGAGCCAAAACAAGTTAAAGCTGATCATGAAGATAAACAAGAACTTTATTGGGTTTGACTACTTCTTGCTGAAAAAGTCAATGTGGAGGGGGTTTTATTGGCGTCCAGTAGCAGCGGTTAGTAGCACGTCCAGTAGCAGCGTCCGGTAGCAGCTGTCAGTCTTGGCACCATCAGCTCGCACTGCGCTCGCACCTCTTGGCTAGGCAGCATCCCACTATATTTTGTGGGTTCGTTCCTCCCCACTACAATACCCCGGTGGCGAAGGGAAGCCATCCTGGCGACTGAAGGGGACGCTAGAATATGGGGGTCATGCATGATATGGCTTGAGGCGGCTCACGTGGACCACCTGGCGACCAAGGCGGCGCTTGTCCGGAGAAAGATTCGCAGGCTCCAATGATGTACGTGACGGGGGACAGGCGCTCAATGATGCGATAAGGTCCGTGGTACTTTGGCGCAAACTTGGGACTAAGACTAGGTGAGTGGAACGGTAGTCAGAGCCACACGTGGGATCCAGCTGCGAAAGTCTGCACAGAGAGATCGTGGTCATGGCGACACTTCTGAAGGGCTTGGTTATCTGAAGTGAACGAGCGAGCCAGCTGACGGCAATCTTTGGCATACTGGGCGATTCGGAAACATGGCTGAATTTGGAAGGGTCCGGTCGATACGGCAAAATCGTGTCGAGTGGTGTGGAGGGTTCGTGGCCATATGAGAAAAGCCTGTGGTAGACTGTGTCGCGGTGTTATAGGCGTATGTGATGAAGGGAAGAATGACATCCCAGTTGGAGTGGTCGGAATTGATGTACATGGCCATCATGTCTCCCAATGTTCAATTGAAACGCTCCGTTAGACCATTTGTCTGGGGGCGGTAGGCAGTAGAGGTTCAGTGAACAGTACGGCATGAACGAAGGAGCTCTTGAATGGCGTCGGATAGGAACACGCCCCCTGTCACTGAGTAGTTCGTGTGGCGCGCCATGGCGGAGAAGGAAATGGCGTAAAATGAAGTTGGTGACGTCATGAGCACCGGTGGAAGGAAGGGCGGCTGTCTCCGTGTACCTGGTTAGATGGTCGACAGCAACGATTACCCATCTGTTGCCAGAGACAGAGCTCGAAAGTGATCCATAAAGATCAATTCCGACCCGGTCGAAGGGACGTGCAGGACACGGTAGAGGTTGTAGGAGCCCGGGCGAATGAGGAAACGCCTCGCGTTGTTGGCAGGATGGGCAGGACTGAATGTATCTGTGCACAAATGTGTACACTCCACGCCAATAGTAACGTTGATGGAGCCGCTGATATGTTCTTAGAGCACCGGCGAGAGCATGCTGAGGATCAGCATCAAAGTATTCGCAAACGTCGGACCTCGTGGCTGGGAACGACCAGCAGCCATTTGTGACCATCCGCATGATAATTTCGACGATATAATAATTCGTCCCGTACCGCAAAATGCGTGGCTTGGTGGCGAAGAGCACTTGTGTGTGCAGAAGTTGAGGAGCTGCAAAGAAGATTCAGGAGAGAGGCAATCCAGGGGTCTTTCCGCTGTTCAGATGGCATCTCTGTGACGGCAAGTGCAGCTAAGGAAACATCACCAGGAGAGAGTGGCTCGTCCCTTGAGTTCAGTGGTGATCGGGACAGTGCATTCGCGTCAGTGTTTTCGGCCTGATTGGTACACGATGCGAAAGTCAAATTCCTGCAGGCGAAGAGCCCAACGTCGAAGACTACCAGACGGGTCCTTGAGGGATGCCAACCAACGAAGAGAGTGATGGTCGGTCACTATGTCGAAAGACTGGCAGTATAAATAAGGACGAAATTTGCTCATTGCCCAGACGATTGCCAGACACTTTTTCAGTGACCGTGTAATTTGCTTCTGCTTTTGTGAGGGCCCGGCTAGCATATGCGACACCATCTTCTGAAAAGCCGGGCTTACGTTGCGAAAGTACTGCGCCAAGTCCCACGCCACTAGCATCTGTGTGAACTTCGATAGGCACTGTCGGGTCATAATGCCGCAATACAGGTGGTGATGGAAGTAGTTGCCGCAGTTTGATGAAGGCTTCTTCGCAGGCTGGTGTCCAATTTGAGAGAGTACCAGAACCAGCAAGTAGTTTCGTCAGCGGTGCTATTATTGAGGCGAAGTTCCGGACCAACCAATGGAAGAGCACAAGCCCACGAAGCTCAGTCATTGTTTGACCATGGTGGGCTTTGGAAACTCGGCGACAGCGCGGAGTTTATCAGGATCTGGAAGAATTTCGTCTTTCGATACAACATGGCCAAGTATGGTTAGCTGGGTAGCCCCAAAGCGACATTTTCTTCAGGTTAAGCTGAAGGCCTGCATTTGTAAGACATGTTAGAATTGTGCGAAGACGATTGATGCACGTGGCGAAATCAGGGGAGAACATGACAACATCATCAAGGTAGCGTAAACATATCTGCCATTTTAAATCCCATAAAATGCTGTCCATCATTCGCTCGAATGTTGCCGGCGCGTTGCTAAGACCGAATGGCATGACTGTGAATTCGTAGAGACCACCCGGTGTGACGAACGCTGTCTTCGGTCGATCACTCTCGGCTACCGGAACTTGCCAGTAATCCGATCACAAGTCTAGGGAAGAAACAAACTCGGTGCCTTGCAGACAATTGAGAGCATCGTCTGTTCGAGGAAGAGGGTAGACATCCTTTCTAGTAATTTTGCTGAGACGTCGGTAGTCCATACAAAATCTTATGGAGCCGTCTTTTTTTTACAAGCACAACAGGGGAAGACCAAGGGCTACAAGAAGGCTCGATCATGCCTCGCTGAAGCATCTCATTAACTTGGTCCGTAATGATGCGACGTTCCGTTGCTGATACACGGTATGGGCGCTGCCGGAAGGGCGGCTTAGTCCCAGTGTCAATTTTATGCACAGTGGTGTTCGTTCGGCCTAAGGACGCATGGGAGAAATCGAATGAGGTTCTGAACTTGTTGAGAAGGGTGATAAGCTGTGCCTGTTGATCGGGAGCGAGGCCACTGCCGAACGGTGAAGTGCATTCGAGGACACGTCATCTGAAGCATGGTAAGGAGTCAGCGCGTTGAGGTGAGGGTTTGGGCTGGTCTCACCGGAATCTATTGGCACGATTACATCACCGTCCACAGAATGAACGTGGCCAAGTGTCTCATTACGACGCAAGGTATGAGGGCAGGGGTTCGTGTTACAAACAAGTATTCCGGCATCATTACGATCAAGTGCTAGCACGGCAAATGGCAGCGACGTGTGGTGGCGACGAATAAAGAGGTCGGACGGCGTGAACAAAACAATAGTGTTACAAGGTGCAGCACTTACACCAGGAACCATGACGGCGCTGAGAGAAGGGACGTCAGTGTCACTAGCAACAAGCTTGTACACACCAGGTACGGCTGCATCAGCAGAGGGCATATCGGAAAATGACGGTAGTTTCACCTGAGCGCGAGCGCATTCAGCAACAACGTGATGGCACGACAAGAAATCCTACCCGAGGATGATGTTGTGGGAACACGAAGCGAGCACAAGAAACTCAATATGGTGCAGTATGTCTCAAATGAAGACTTTGGCCGTACATGCTGCAACGGGCTGAATTCGCTGTGCGCTTGCAGTACTGAGAGAGAATCCCAAAGGTGGCGTCGTCACTTTACGAATAGAACGGCAAAGACTTTGACTCAACACGGATATAGCGGCACAAGTATCCACAAGCGCAAGAGTTCGCACACCTTCGACGAATACTTCGATAACATTGGCAGGAGACAGGCGAGGACTTACATGGGTGGACGACGACGTAGCTCGTGCCTCCGGAGCTGTGGTAGTCAGTTTTCCATCTCAGTGGTAGTGGGTCAGCGAAGCATGGGGGACAGTGATCGACGTCGTGGTGAGTGTGAACGACGGGAAGCGAAGGGTTGAAAATTGGAAGAAGTCTGGGGGTCACGGGTGTGCACTTCTGGTGGCGGGTCGTGTTGCATGTGGTATGGCGGCTGGAAAGGATAGTTGGGGTAGGTCCATGTGCTCGGGGTCGCCGCGTGTCTTCGATGGCAGAAGCGTGCAACATGACCTGGAATTCCGCAGGCGTAACAGATTGGTTTGCTGTCAGGAGTGCGCCAGGGATTTCCGTAATGTGGCGGCACACTAGTAAATGGCGTTCTCGGACATCGAACAGGTTGAGCAGGCGGCACTGGCATTGGGCGCGGTGGCTTTGCATCAGCAGCTGCATACGTCAGTGGCGTGGTGACAGGTGTCGGCTGAGGGTTGGGTGGCAAAGCTTCGGAGACTTGGTCCTGAATTACCTGTTGTACAGTCAACGTCAAGCAATGTGTAGGAGTTTCCGTGGGTGGCAAATGCGATGAACATGGTAACTGTCGAGCCAGTTCTTCATGCCATAGTCCTTGATTTGCGACAGTAGCATGGTATTTTCTTCGCTGACAGTCAAAGGGGCGAGATAATCCTCTGGGGTTGCCTGCTGCCGAGCTAAAACGCGTTTGCGCAGTTTGTCGAAGCTCTGGCACAGGGTGGTCAGCTCAGATACTTCGTGGGTTTTTTGCCAACAGCATTTGAAAGGCATCGTCGTCTGTGCCTTTCAGTATGTGTTTGACTTTCTCCTGTTCAGGCATGGAAGGGTTGAGGCGCTTGCGTAGGTCAATGACATCTTCTATGTAGCTCGTGAAGGTTTCGCCTCTCATCTGCCCCACTGAAGAAAGGGGGATCACGCTGGCGCAGAGCGCCAGTTACGATGACAGGCAGATTTTGGGCCATGGATAGCTGGGTCGGCTGGGCTTGCTGGATGTTGCTCCAAGCATGGTTGGGGCGATGGGCAGCTTCTGACTTCGGAGTTCCAGATTTGAAGACCCAGCATTTCCACCACATTGGAGGGGGTTTTATTGGTGTCCAGTAGCAGCGGTTAGTAGTGCGTCCAGTAGCAGCGGTCAGTCTTGGCACCAACAGCTCGCGCTCTGCGCTTGCACCTCTTGGCTAGGAAGCATCCCACTATATTTTGTGGGTTCGTGCCTCCCCACTACACATGTTCTTTTGAACTTTTTTAACTTCACTGTCCCTCAAGAAAGCCGCCTGAAAGGAATAAAACTGCTGCGGTTTCTTTACTATGCGGTTTCTTCGCTGCCGGCGCTTACAGTGCACGCCCCCCGCCACGTTGGTCTAGTGGCTAAGGTACTCGGCTGCTGATCTGAGGGTTGCGGGATCGAATCCCGGCCGCGGCGGCTGCATTTCGATGGAGGAGAAATGTTGAGGCCCGTGTGCTGTGTGATGTCAGTACACGTTAAAGAACCCCAGGTGGTCGAAATTTCCGGAGCCCTCCACTACGGCGCCTCTCATAATCAGAACTGGTTTTGGGACGTAAAACCCCACAATACTACAACGGTGCGACGCAGGACATTGAGGGCGTCAAGGTTTTCCAACATTGACGGTAGGAGATCACACTCACCGGCATCTTCACCATCACTCTCAGGCTCTGTATGGTATCCTTTGCCTCGTTGACCAATTCTTCGATGGATCGCAGCCCAAAGGTCACGACATTGTCGTCCACGGTGACGAAGTCTCGCGCCGAAGCTCAAGTTTCAGGGCTCTCCCAACCCTTGATGTGCAAATCGGCATCAGGCTCTTGGTTTTCATCCGTCGGAGCCGCATCCGATTCCGCAAAAAATCCACACTTGCGAAAGCAGTTCGCTATCGTGTCCTGGGTCACATTATCCCAGGACATGGCCAAGAAATGTAACGCGTCAAACAGGCTAATCCGCAAGTTTTCATCCTCGTGCTCAATTTTCGCCAGGAGCCTCCGCACAAGCAATCCTTTTAAATGGTGCTTCACATTTCGGATTATTACCGCATCCAGCAGCTGTAGACGGCTCGTGGTGTTTGCGGGCAGGAACCTCACGGCAACATTGCTGAAGTTGCAGTCTTTGGAATGGGCCGAACACTGGTCGACAAAAAGCAAAATACTTCTGTTTTTCGCTGCCATTGTGCGCTCCAAAGTCGTAAGGAACTCGCGGAAAAAATCCACTCATCCATGCTTTTTTGTTTCCCTTGTACAAGCAAGGCAAATGTCTTGCCGATCAGAAGCACCTTGGTTGTTTTGATTTGCCTGCGACGGTAAGCTGAACTTTTTCAGAGCCGTCAGCATTTGTACAAAATAGCACGCTGACATTTCTGGCCATCCTGGCAAGCCTGGCCTTTCACACACAAGCTTCTCTCCGGCTACAGGTTGAAAGAGCCCGGCGTCATCAGCGTTAAACGCGTCGCATGGTGCGTAGACCGAAATCAGCACCGTCAGCGTGTTCAGCCAGCCGCTGACCTGAAACTCGTCCACTTTCTTTGCTTCACCGCTGACAACTTTGTACACTAGTCCACGCCTCTCTAAAGTGGTGCAGCCATCTGGCAGAAGCTTAGAAATCGTCAATACCAAGGGAAAGCGCAATGTTGTCCGCCTTTTCGCGTAGCACCTTGCCATCGACGTTGACGCCAGCTGCTGTCACTTCGCGAAACCATGTCAGCAGGTCCTCTTCTAGCTTCACATGTGTGGCCGTCTTTGCTTCCCTGACATTAGTGCTGAATTGCTGGGCATTCCTCAAGACGATGTCTCGCTGCTCAACAATGGTGCAGAGCGTCGACGGCGCTATGCCTAACTCTTTCACCAAGTCAGTGCACTTTTTTCTTGGGGTTTTCGTCGACCTTCCTCAGAATTTCAATTTTCTCCTTAAAAGAAAGGGCCTTCCGCTTCCGAGACATGTCAACGAATGCTTCGGTCTTCCAGTACGTGAAGCAATTCTCAAATGTTACGCACACGGCAGTTGCAGCAGTAGAACGGGCATGTTTATGTGCACCCGCACCAGAGAACACCAGCCTGCACTGCCCGTGCCACGACCACGTGAAATCTCACGGCATGCGCAACGTAGCAGTAAAAAAGAAAGAAAAAAAATGAACACTGCAATACGCCAATGAGCTGCCATGAAAGGGCTGATGTACAAAACTTGTCAGGCACGTGACCTAGCCTGGAAACAAGAAATATTGAATGGGAGGCCCCACATTCCTTGTCCCCACTCTGCTCCTCACACTCTTTTTTTTTCCCGAGCCAGCGTGCCGGAGAGGTTTTCTCTTTCTAGTCGGTAAGGTACAGCATAGCTGTGGACGGGTTTGCTGCTCATGGGGAGGAGAGATTTCGCCGCATCTTTGCGCTGTGGGGCCAACGAGGTGAAGGCAAGTGGGGTGTAAAAAAGCACCGGTAGCCATGGTGGCCACTCTTCCACTTTTAGTCAGTTGCTTGCGTGAAGCGGTCATTTGGCTCATTCGTATCATCCACAGTGGCCGGCAAAACTGTTCGTATAACACCGAATGACGGCACATTTTATACAACGTAGTCCCTCCAAAACATCAAGATTCTACTGTATACAGTACAAATACAGTACAGAGGCTGTGTAGCATCATGCACAATTCGAATGCTAAGACAAGTAATTCACAGTGGTCTGCATTCATTCCTCCCTTTCAGGAGACAACTCTGACTAGCTCTTTCAAATAGTGCAATGGTGAAAATCAAACGACGGTTACATTGGACATTATATGCAATGGAAAAGAGCACTGACAATTTTTTTTCCTCTTTTTGCTGGACTTATCGAAAATAACTTCCTCGATGCCAGGTAACAGTGAACTGCTGGTGTTCAAGTGAAACACAGACGCGAGGCTCAAGTCATTATGTAAATGCATTCTCGCCATAGTACTTATACAACAATGCAATTTTTTTCTGCAGGCACATAGAGCAAATTTGTAATTTTACTGATGATGTTTTCCCAATGCAATAAGAAGAGATGACTGGAAAAAACATTGAAAATGAAATGTGAGTGCAAAAAACATAAGCTCAAGGCCTGTGCATGACACACAACCAAGTCAGTGTAAGCTTGAGGTGCATTTTTCTAAAGGACTGTCATATTCTTTCAGGTTGCCTACTTCATGTGCTGGCCAGAGAAAGCACACTGTGTGAAAATTCAGCTCAGTTGAGTCTCTGTGTGGATGAGGTGGCATAAGCCTCCTGCTACTTCTCCATCTTTGTGATGGAAAGGCATGTTTTGCTACAGGATGGCTCAACACAGAGAGAAGCTAACAGTACACATATGTGCTGTTAGCTCAAGTCCATTATGTATGTATCTTAGGGTGGTGGTTTGATTATGATACATTTCATGGGAAGGGGGGAGGAAAGATGAAGGGGAAGAAGGGGAGAAATACAATGACACCAACCAAAGCGAAAGCCTTGAAGGGCAACTCCAGCGGTTTTTCCATCATATTCTGATATCGCTGTTTTCCAATAGTACTGAGAGCCCTGAAGCAGCCATGACCATTCATTTTGCTTGGAAACTCGCCAATAATTTTAAATAACCAAATGAACGATGTGTTAAAGCCGAAACAGAAACATTTAGACGCTTCGTGCAGAGTATGCGATGTCGCAACCTCCCCGTCAACAGAAATATGGAGCTGGTGCCAGAAAAAATGAAGTGGTGATGTGATCCAACGATGTATTGAGCTCTTCTAAACTTGACAGCGACGATTTGAGCGCTGAAGTATCGCCGTTTTCCTTTAGGCGGCCCGCCTGCTCAAGTAGGCAGCGTTGCAGGTAATGACGTCAAAAACACAGGGTGGCTCACGCGGGAATCCGCAAAAAATTTTCAAGATTCATTTTCTGGAAAACTAAACTACTTCAACCGCCTGGCTTGACATAAATTATTGCAGCACCAAGGAGAACATATACTGAAAATTTGAGATCAATGTACAATGAAAAATCGCTGGAGTCGCCCTTTAAGCACCCTGCAACAGTTTTCCAAGTAATTCTCAATTATGAGATTTCCAAAAGGTGAGCATTGCCACGTAAACCGTCGGCCACAATGTTTTTTCAAGTCCATTAGATATCAGTGGAGCTACAGTGCGAAAATTGAGGAGAGTTCCACCTTAAGAATGCATCCTCTCTCGCTTTGTCTTGATGAGAGCTTTGGAAGCTCACACATTGAGGTGAAAAATGGGCAATCTATGTAAACATGTGCCATGACAGTGAGCATTTTCGCTTCTGCTTTCTTTTCAACAGATTCGTGCTTCCATAATGACAGCACACACTGGAAATTACTGGGAAGATATGGCCACACCTCATGGTGTGTGCAGCAACTGCAAATGCTAATAATGGTTCTCCCATCTCCCACCTAGTCCATGCCCCTTCAGTGATGCAATTTTATGAAAGAAAACCAAATGCATTTCAGCTGTATTATGAAATGAAACTGAAAATTTGCTGAGGTACACAGAGCTATAATTTGCTCACATGTCCACAATAGGCTTCAGCATGATGTAAAGAAAACAGGCGCTGAAAACGCAGACACAAGAGAGGAATAGTGGACATCACAAATGCTGGCGATCACCTGCACTGAGGTGAAGAACAGACAACCTATCACTGCATGCTCAGCAACAGTAGAACCACTAGTCGAAAGGGTATAATTGCCAGTCTACTAGAGAGACGACTGTTAAGACACGCAGTCTCTGTGTTGTGTAAGCTGTATACTATGCAGGCATAACATTGAAGAAATGCATTTACTGGCTGAGGCCTGGCATATCAGTAATAGTGAAAATGCTTCAATGAGTCTGCCGTCGATTAGCTTAGACAGAGAAGAGACAGAATGTCCTAATAGTTGTCTCTCGCCTAGACCAGCACTTTCAGATTGACGGGTGGTGCTACCCTTCCTGAGCAAGTTGTGTGTCTTCCTTCTTTTCCACCTGCCTGTGTGCTCTTCTGGTGATAGTTGGCAGGTGTGTTGCCCACTCCTCTTGTGCCCATGTTTTGCACACCTTTTCTTAGCATTATGAACCACTGCCAATTCGTTCCACTTTTTGTCCTTTCAAACGTGATTGTCAGTATTTTCGAGCTGTCTTAGAAGCATTGCAGGGTCCCTCTAAATCCTTTTCGTGTTTGACAAAAGCTTTGTTCATGTGCACATGGCTCATGGAGGTGGGCGTAGGAGAGAGAGATAAGGCTGCAATGTTGAAAGACAGCGAAAGGCTTGTGCTGCAGAGCAGTACCACCTTTTCTTTTCCTAATTACGTCTCACACCACCAGAAGGAGACACAAAGAGCAATGAAAAACTGAAGCCGAGGCAAGCTTTTCTGAATCCTGCATGCCCTCCTCAGTACAGTAAACTCTGATGGACAAACAACCCCCTCCAGGTCTCGTCTTCATGGCTTTACTTTAGCATGAAGATTGGACATGTGGTAGTCCAGGTGCTGACGCCGTCTAAAGGTTGCACTGCAGTTGACACATGAAAAAAGACGGTCTCCATTGTTGGTGCACATGTGGTCCTTAAGATGCGCTTTCCGAGCAAGTGCAGCTGGGCACAGGTGGTGCCGAAAGGGGCGCTCGCCCGTGTGCGTCATAAGGGGACTTTTCATCCTGGCTTTGAACTTGGTCGCATAGGCACACTTCCGGCAGTAATGGAGCTGGCCTTCTATGGACACGAGCGACTGGTAGTGTTCAAGGAATGCCAAAGATGAGGAACATGCAAGGCCACCGAGAAAGTATTCGAGTAGAGTATGAACCATGTGTCCCATGCTACATGCAACATTACTGAAGCACCTGGCAAAGAATAAGCGCTGAACTTGTTAGCAAAGTAAATAATGACTTCTCAAGTGACATATTACAATACGTAGTAACAGAACACGTCTCACTCAAGCTACCATGCTTTAGCACTTTAATGTACGACACCTACAGCATCAAAAAATACCTGCTCCTAACACGCAGAATTCAAATTCGGCTGCAATTCGATGCTGTACCTAAAGAGCAAAGTTATGCACGTGAACATTTATTAAGGACTGAGCTATTAGAATAGTCATTCCTTTGCTTTCTTAGCACGGAGCTATACAATGCCACGCAGCTAGAATACGTCAACATGAAGGATATCAGAAATAAAATATCTAAGACGTATCAATATGAAACAAACTGCAAGATAGGAAAAAAGGCAACTTATAAAAGTTAGAATCGTATCACCCGTTAAGGTGAAGAAAAATACAAGCACATATTTTGTACAAAGCATAAAACATTGCTGCTTTTTAGCTATTAGGAAAGCATGCACATTTTCTGGGGCTCTGTTGTATTGCCTCGAGAAAAGCATAACAATAACAAAAACTATAAGGGCAGCAGCTTATTCACGAAATATCTTTTTGAAACAAACCATGCGCACATTAGATATTCCACTTTTCACTATACGCGGCTGTTTAAAATGAATGAAACCAATGCACATACTTCGAACTTACATGCATAATGCCACAACAGCATGCCCAGAAATGAGAGGTTTTCATTAACACCATACAATATTCTTCGCTGGAAATTACATTCGTACACTTAACAAGGCACTGTACGCATTACAGACATCAAAGCATTCGTATCAGGAGCAAACCATATGAACGCTGTGAACAAGAAGTAAATGAAGATTGTATAAAATAAAATGTATATATAGCAAAGAACTATTAGATATGCAATGATGCCATGTTTGATGGTGGTAGTAAATAAAGGCACATTATGGTTTATCTAGGTAAGTACTGGCCATGAGATAGTTGCCTTGTAAAGAAACAATATACCATATTTACCCGCATAATTTGCGCAACCGTGATATTAACCCAGCTTTACAAAAAAATTCCTCGCATATCTCGTGCTCCCAGTCCCGCCCGAGCCAGCTCGCCGGCGCGTGCACAAGGACAGAGTTTGGACAGCCATGTGGCAGCGCCCCTTGCTGTGCAGGTGAGTGCAGTCATACGCAAAAGGCGCTGCGAGTGCAATGTCTCTTTTTCAGATTCTTTGGAAGCCCCCGGAGTGGACTGTACGGTTGCTAAAATAAAAGCGAGTGGGGACCCCACTCGAGGCGCCTGCTGTCGAAGCAGAGAGGAAACGCGCCGCCCGTCTTTCACGCGCGTAAAAAGACTCGAGGGTGGGGGTCACTCGTCTGCTGAGACAGCGCTAACGCCAGCGCTATCTCGGCAGCCATCAGTGGGTGGCTTGTAAACCTTTCTACGTGCTGCGCTCTCAATGCAAAAAGACTGTGAAAAGCGTTCCTGGAGCAGCCGTATTCTCTTACACCAGTGTTTTGGTGTGTTACGTGAAATCGCATCTAAAAGAGTTACCATATACCGCGCTCATTACATTGCACGTTATTTCAAATGTGTTCACAAAATCTCCATGTAATTTGTGCACTCCCTTTTTAGAGCTCTAAAATCCCGAAAGAAAGTGCCCAAATTACACGAATAAATACGGTACGACATCAAGCGGTACAAATTTTTTTTATTTGGGAGCACAACACAAGAAATAAAACCTACTGCAATGCACAATAGATAATAAATTAGAAAATGCTTGCACTCAATACTTAGTGCAAACACACTGCAGTGGAAAAGGAATAACCACTAAAAGGAAGCATCGTAATCTAGAAAATTGTTTCAATCATCTATCTTGCAAGAACATGGTTTGGTCAAACAAACTTGAAAAATTAAAAGTATGCAATACCAACTATTTTATCCAAACCGGTTATCCTTGGTAAGGATATAAATACTATAATCTTGTCCTGAAACATAAAATGGTGCAATGCAATCCATTACAATATAGCTTGAAATTGCTGGGCAGGCAAACAAATATCCCATTTTACAATGTTGAATATCACAAACAAAAGAAAATATGCATGTATGTGGCACTTCTATATTCGTCACGATTCAAACTACAACTAAAGAGCACAAACTGGCCCGTCATTTATGGTGCTCTACACAGGTGCAGTCAAATTCTGGAACTGCCTACAGTATGAAAACGTCTTTGATACCGTAGCAGGGGCCAACAGTCTTGAAAGTGCACACAGCTTGCTAGTAAAGCCAGCACAAACTCTCATAGTAAACAAACACACATTTGGCAGCAAATGAACTTCCCATTATAAAAAAAAATTTGGAGCAAGCAATATGGTAGCTCTGCCATAGTGCTTAGTCGTCCACAGTAAATTACAAATAAACATATCATTCATCAGACAAGCTCTAGTGGGGGATAAAAATTTGAGCCCTTGAATTTGAGGGGAACTATACAGTACAAATACAGTAGAGAGGCTGCGAAGCACAACGCAAATGCTGAGACAAGTAATTCCCGGTGGGTCTGCATTCATTCCTCCCTTTTAGGAGACAACTCTAGCTCTTTCAAACAGTGGCAAATGGTGGCAATCAAACGATGGTCACATTAGACATTGTATGCAATGAAAAAGGGCATTGACAATTTTTCTTCCCCTTTTTGCTGGACTTGTCGAAAATACCTTACTTGAGCCCAAGCAACAATGAACTGCTGGTGTTCAAGTGAAACACAGACATGAGGTAGGTTCAAGACAGACAGACATGGAACTTTTAATTAGGTCCTGAGAAGCGCTGCCCTTAGAGCAGCGCTGCGGGCCGCTCACACGTGGGGACAGGGAGGCCTAGCCTCGCCGCCGCATCATGGGCTCTCTGGACAGCCCGGAGTTGTGGAACAAGCTCAGAACTCTTGATGGCAAAATTTCACTCTTCCTCGGCAACTTGATTGGGCCCATGTAACAAGGCTCAACGGCAGAGCATGTGTTCGAAGTTGCTAACTGACCCGTAGTCGGCCACGTAGACTCGAAGGCATCCTGAGCAATAATGTTGAGTAGAGCTAAACTGGCATATGACCTAGTTTGCAGCATTCAGAGTGTGATTGCCTGAGGCCTGGAAAGTTTACCGTGCAGGGGTGGAAAAGTCCGCCTGCCCATTTGATAGTGTCTTGCGACTTCATTAAACGTGAATAAAATGTCTTTAAATTCGCCAAACCCCTCCTGAAGACGTGTCCATCCCAGCACGCGCCTGAGAATGAGCAGGTAGGTTCAAGTGATCACATAAATACATGGGGGCCATAGTAATTATACAATGCAATTCTTTTTCTGCAGGCACATAGAGCGATTTTTCAAGGTTACTAATGGTGTTTTCATAATGCAATAAAAAGAGATGACTGGAAATAACTTTAAAAATCAAATGTGAGTGTAAAAAACATAAGCTCAAGGCCTGTGCATGACACAAAACCCAGTCACAGTGTAAGCTTGAGGTGCATTTTTCTAAAAGACTGTCTTACTCTTTCAGGTTGCCTAACTCATGTGCTGGTCACAGAAAGCACTGGGAAAATTCAGCTCGGTTGAGTCTGTGGATGAGGTGGCATAAGCCTCCTACTACTACTCTGTGTGATGGAAGGGCACGTTTTGCTACAGTGGCACAATACAGAGAGAAGCTAACAGTACACACATGTGCTTTGTTCTCCTACGAAGCTGTTGCATGTACATCCATCGGTGGAATTTTTCAGGCACCTCCCACAAAGCCATGAAAAGTGTCTTGCACAAACTTCATAGAGGCAAGCAACATCAACACATGAGGCTTTTGCCTCAATAAATCGTACAAAGATGAAGCTCAAGTCCAATACGTAGGAAGGAGGGAAGATGAAGGGGAGAAATAAAGCAAAAGACACCAACCAAAGTGGAAGGCTTAAGGACCTGCAACACTTTTCCAACTAATCCTCTGACTTCCCCAAAGGAGAGCATAGTCACCCGAATCACCAGCCGCAATGTTTTTTCAAGCCACTTAGGTATTAGTGGAGTAAGAGCGTCGAGATGGAAGGTAGTTGCACCTTCCGAGTGCATCCTATCTCCCATCGTCTCGATAGGGGATCTGGAAGCCACGTACAGTGGAGTGAAGAATGGGCAATCTACAACCATGAGCCATGACATGAAACATTTCATCTTGTTTTCTTTTCAATGTATTTGTGCTTCCACAATGACACCACATATGCCAGCAGTTACTGGGCAGATGTGGCTGCGGCCCCGCCACGGTGGTCTAGTGGTTCTGGCACTCGGCTGCTCATCCGAAGGTCGCGGGATTGAATTCCGGCCGCGGCGGTTGCATTTCGATGGAGGCGAAATGTTGAGGCCCGTGTGCTGTGCGATGTCAGTGCACGTTAAAGAACACCAGGTGGTCGAAATTTCCGGAGCCCTCCACTACGGTGTCTCTCATAATCAGAACTGGTTTTGGGACGTTAAACATCACAAATCAAAATTGCAAATCAATTCACATGTGGCTGCACCCCACGGTGTGTGCAGCAACTGCGCCTGCAAATCAGCTAATGGCAGGTCGCCCATCACCCACCTAGCCCATGCCCCTTCAGTGATGCAATTTGCTGGAAGAAAACCAAATGCTTTTCATCTGTACTTTGAAGTCAAATTGAAAATTCGTTGAGTGCAGAGGTAGATTGTGCTCACATGTCCACAGCAGGCTTCAGCACAGTGCAAAGAAAACAGGCGCTGAGAACACGGATACAAGAGAAGAGTACTGGACAACACGAATGCTGGAGACTACCTGCTCTGAGGTGAAACTGATGAGACAACTTATCCGTGCATGCTCAGGAATAGTCAAAAGGGTACACGTGCTGGTCTACTAGAGATACAATTGTTAAGACATTCTACCTTTACTTTGTGTAAGCTGTGTCTTATGTACGCATAACAGTGAAGAGACGCATTTAACGCTCTAGGCCTGGCATATGAATATTAGTGGAAGTGCTTGCATACTGTCACGTGGTGGTGACGCATGCAGGACTCAAGCGATCTCAGGCAAACTCTTTATTGGGTGAACTTGTGCCAGCAAAACAAAGCCAATGACAATGCACAGCAATAGCGACATGAACAGTTGTTGGTCGACGGAAAGACTGACAAGCGGCGTAATGTGTCGGATTTTATACATGGGTCATAACGTGTTATCGCATTATCTCTGGAGTTCCAGAAGCCACTGAAAATGTGCGTGTCAAGCATGCAAAGTTTCAAGAATGGTTGACACAGTTCCAGAAGTGGCATGCAACATAAACCAGCACGCGTGTCAATACATTCACCTTTGATTAGCTTATAAAGAGAAGCGATAGAATGTCCTAACAGTTTTCTCTCACACAGAAAGGCATGTGTACCCATTTGACTGGTGGAGCTACCACTCCTGAACAAGTTGTGTGTCTTCCATCTTTCCCGCCTCAGTACTTTGCTTCAGTTGATAGATGGGAGGCGTGTTTTCAACTCCACTTGTGCCCATGTCTTGCACACTTTGTATTATGAACCACTGCCAACTTGCTCAGCTTTCTGTCCTTTTAAAGCTTTATTGGCAGCATTTCCTGGCTATGTTCAAAAATGCTGCAGGGCTCCTTTAAATGCCTTGCATGTTTGACGAAAGCCTTCTTCATGAGTACATGGCTCGTGGAGGCGCGCTTAAGAAAGAAACGTGACTGCAGTGTGCACATCAAAGCATTACTGCTTTTTGTTTTCCCAATTACGTCTCCAACCCCCAGATGAAGACGCAAAGAGCAATTAAGTACTGAAGCTGAGGCAAGCTTTTCTGAATCCTGCATGCCCTCCTTAGTGTACGAGTTTCTGATGAACAAACAACCCCCTCCAGAAAAAATAAGATTGGTCTCTTGACTTTATGGCTTCACTTTACCATGAAGATGGGACACATGGTAGTTCAGGTGGTGACACTGTCTAAATGTTGTTCTGCAGATGACACATGAAGAAGGACTCTCTCCAGTGTGAGTGCGCATGTGGTCAGTGAGGGTGCCTTTCCGAGGAAATGCAGCAGGGCACAGGGAGCACCAAAATGGGGGCTCCCCCGAGTGCATCACAAGGTGCCTTTTCATGTTTCCCTTGGAGTTGGTTGCATAGGTGCACTTCCGGCAGGGATAGAGCTGGCCTTCTACGGACACGAGTGACTGGTAGTGCTCAGGGGATGCCAATGAGAAGGAACCTGCAAGGCCACAAGGAAAGTATCGGAAAACAATGCAAACCATGTGTCCCATTCTGCATGCAACTTTACTGAAGCGTCAGGCAAGGGAGAATGAATTCTGCATTCATTAGCGAAGTAAATAATAATATGACTTCTCAAATGACATATTACATCATTGCTAACAGAGCAGATCTCAGTGAAGTTAGCCTCTTTGCACTTAAATGTACCATAACTACAGCATGAAAGAAACCTGCTGCTAACACACAGAATTCAGATTTGGCTGCAATTCAGTGCTGTATCTATAGAGCCAAGTTATTATGCCCCTGAACATTTATTAAGGACCAAGATATTTGAACAGTCATTTTTGTTTTCTTAGCATGGAAATATTAAATGCCACACAGCTAGAGTACCTGAACACATGAAGAATATTGGATATAAAATATCTAAGGGATATCAATACGAAACAAAATCTGGAATTTCTAAAGGTTAGAATCACACCACCAGATTTGGTGAAGATGCACATGTTTTGTACACTGCATAGAGCATTGTTTCTACCTAGCTATTAGGAAAGTATGGACATTTTTGTATGCCTCTTTTGTATTGTTTCTGTGAAAGCATAACAATAACAAAGGCTACTAAGGGTAGCACTTAATTCACGAAATATCTTTTACAAACAACCACACACATACATTAAATATTCCACTTGATCACCATACGTGGCTCTTCAAAATGAATGAATCCGACACCCATACATTGAACTCGTATTCAGAATGCCACAATGGTGTGCCTAAGTGAGCTAGGTTCTTTTTTCAACACCCCAACAATATTCGACACTGCAATTTACATTCCTACACTTAACAAGGTTCCGTATGCATTCCAGGCATCGAAGCATTCACATCAGAAGCAAACTATATGAACCCTGTGAAAATGAAGTAAATGAACATGCTATAAAATAAAAGGTAAAGAACTATTACATCTGAGAATGATGCCATGTTTGGAGGTGGTAGTAGATAAACGCACATTAAGGTTTATCTAGGAAAGTACTGGCCATGAGATAGTTGCCACATAAAGAAAAGTAAATGACATCAAGCAGTCAAAATTTTATTCGAGAGCGCACCAGTAGGAATGCAAACGATTACAGTGCAGAATGGATAATAAGTTAGGAAATTTGGGCACTGTATACTTAGTTCAAACATATTGCAGTGGAAAAGCAATAACCACTAAAAGGTAGCTTGGTAATCTACAAAATTGTTTCCGTAAGGTATCATGCAAGGACATGGCATGGTTGGAAAATCTAAAGCATTCAATACGAACTACTTAATGCAAACCAGTGCTCCTTTGTAAGGATATGTACGACAGCCACTCACATAACCTAATTTCAAGGCTCTGCTATCATGCAGCACCTGCAGTTCAGATGAGTCATCTTTGCAATGGTTGCTCGTTTGTACATTGCTTTTTTAATTTATGTTATGATAATTTGCAAAATTGTTGTACAGTTTGCCAGTTCTCTTTAGACTGGTCTTGCAGGCACTCCCTTATGAATATGTTTGTGCCTCTTACAGATGTAACAACGCCCAATATTCTAGGTGTACCTGCTTCTCCTTCTAGCTAGCCTTCTATACTTACAGGTGGAACACAGAACTGAGGTACAGGAGATGTGACAGTATCATTGCGAATTTGTTCACTAGCACTCCCATTGGATGAGCTTATTTGTATGCTTAAAGGAAATTGTGGTTTGCTTATCAACACACGGCTCATTCTAAAGCCATCTTTCTGAGAATATTTAGGACACTAATTTATAACAGGTGCTGAAAGTAGCGTGATCAAAGTGGTATGGGCTCTGAATTCGTGATTCACAATGTCACTAAGTCATTTTTATGATACAATGCATACTTGCACAAAAGCCAAGTGCCACAAATGCTTGAGTTTTCACTTCAGTATCAGTAGGAGTAAAACCAAAATGTGTTAAGAATGGTGAAAGTTATCTTAATGTTTTGGGATAGCCATAGACATCCATTATGGGGGCTTTTTTTCTTTTTGGAAAAACAACAGTAAAAGGTATGCTTGTATGTTTTTCTTACTTGAACAGGATGTGCGTACTGCACGAAGTTGAAAAATTGGGTGCTTGAGCGTAGGTTGAACCTTGAAAAAGAGAGGGGGCTTCAGGCTGCGAAAGACAAGGAAGAACCTGATGAAGCCTGTAAGAGGGCTTTTTCTGAAGACCAAATCCGCGTTTTCCAAAAGGGCTCAATGTCAGGAAGTTCTTGGTCCCCAAATCTCTTCAAAAAGCCCTGCAGTTGAAGCTTGCCTGTGGGAGCAAGAGGTATGACTTTGTGGAGGTAAATGTTGTCCCCCTCCCAGCAATGAGGACACTACAGCGGCAGATGGAGCACATAAAGTTCACTCCTGGTAATTATATAATGTATTACTGTAAAATCTTCGGTTATGATGACTGTAATCTGCAGGCCTGTTTTTTCATTGAGACGCTGATGTAACACCTGGGTTACAGACATTCTTGAAGTATTTAGGGTATTGAAAGATAGTGTTGGCAATGCAACCACAGGAGTGCCATGCTTGTATCTTAATGGACGAGATGCAGATTTCACTGGACCTCGATACGATGCACCAAACGGAAGCATTATAGGTATGTGTTTATATACATATAGGGTGCTGCGCTTAATTTGGGAGGATCAGCGTGATCATGCAGAAGAGCCTCACACTAAATGCACTTCTTTGTTTGGTGACAAAAGGAAGCTTTTACATGGAAAAGAGTACAGTACTTTGCATTCGAAGGTTATACCAGCTGGCATCCTTTCTCATCCCTAAATGCACAGCTGTTGAAGAAAAGCATTTTGTCCCATGTCAATGCAGGCATGTTGTGGCCCTTAATGATTGCTCTCATTGAATTGAGAACACTATTGTGTTTTAATTTCATTTTGTTGAACTTTTTAGGGCACCCAACAATAGGGCAATCATGTGCAGCTTCAAAAGAACTTGTGACCCATGCGCTTGTTTATGTTGGCAGGCATTACAAGTCACTGGAAGCAAGCAGTTGCTTACCACTTCACACGCAAGTGATGGTCGCACATTAAAAAGCTAACAGTGCTATTTTGTTTAATCAATTTATGTGCCTTCCCTATAAACATATACAGCAGAGACCATTTATAACGTAACCGCTTATAGTGCAGGACCGGCTATAATACAGTTTTTTCTGACCCCCGTTTACCCTCCCATAGAACTTAATGTATAGGTATACCTCTTATTGTGCAGCTCAGGGTGAAGAAAGACCGGTTATAATGCGGCTTCCGGGAAATCAGCGGACAATTGAGGTAGCGAGCAGGCTTCACAATGGAAGTTCTCTGCCCGAGAAAAGCGCAACTAATCGCCATGGAGGAGGAAAAAGCGTAAAACGAATGAACAAGGAGCGGAGGGAAGAAAAAAAAAGGCCGCTGCAGCAGCGGGTCGCAGGCGTGGTCTGTGAAGATAGGATTGCCAAGGCGACAGAGAACGCTGCTACGGCCATTTGTCAGCTCCTAACACGCGAACGCGATCGCATGATGTCCGCGTTACTGGTGTTTGTCTCCAGTTCTCATTTTTAATCATTTCACGCGCACTGCCCTTGAATCACCCCGCAAGCACGATTTCTTGTGCACCCGATCCCTGTGTTGTCAAGGGCAAAGTTCCTGTGCGGCACGCCGCCCGCGACCCCACAAACTAGGCCTAACGAGCGCTACCTTTTCGGTGCTGGCTGCAGAGAGGGTGCCGTGGGTGACTGGTTCATGGCGGCCGTGTTTAAAACGCGAATCCCTTCGACAACGGAAGTGAAGGCATGGATGGCGGGTGCACCACTCGAATGCCGGTTTGTGGTTGCTACATTTTTGCCATCGCGCACACGTCAGAGAAAATGAAGGATAGCGCGTGCAGTAATTGGTTCCTGTTTCTGCGCTGTGTTCCGCGGGAAGTCCGCATAAATGGTGACGTCACTGTAGCGCCTTTTTTCTTTTTTGCACAGCGCGGCCCCGGACTTAAATGTTTGAAATATTCATACTATTTTTTTAGCGGGTGAAAACAGCCCGGTCGCACGCTTCAAATGTCTAACACGCGCCGCTACCTGTTTGGCAGTTTTTACACACGTGTAGACTTTGAAAATTGTTGTTTTGGTTATAGTGCGGTACCGCTTATAGTGCGGGTATTCGCGATTCCGGTGACTTAACATTATAAGTGGTCTATGCTGTACTCTTGTTGTACATGCCAGAATGGCAGTATGGTTCTGAGGCATCATTTTTATTAATTTTTACCGCTGGTGTTTTTTCACATTATCCTAAGTGCACAGTTGCTTTTCGTTTTGTCTCATTCCAAATACTATGGCCATCCGAGCTACGAACTGAACTCGCGTCCTAAAACCTGCCGCGCAAAACTTTTGCCCGAAAGTTACAGGGGAGTGTCTGACATTTTAAGTGAATGTTTTCATATTGTTCATTTGTTTTTGTTAAAGAACACAGTATGCCAACTAGCAAACACTGAAATGTGTACTAGGTAAACTTGGGCGCACCAAAACAAAATGCTCACATTTCAACTATAGTGTTGAGCACGGTCATTAACATGCTCTTCGGTGAGTCACGCCTGTTATATATACCCTGGCACACATTCCAGTGTTATGCTTGTGTAAGTTCTAGAATTCACTCAACCATATGCATCATACATTCCATCCAAGCAGAATGTTTGGAAAGATTCAGTAAGATTACCATACATATTTCTAGGTGTGGCCTGACCAAGCAATAATGCTTGTAGGAGTTTTGGGCATGCACACATGTCAGTGTGTACTATATATGAGCATGGAATGGATGAATGCCTTTGCAATTACAATTAAGTGAACTGCACATTCTCTGGCTCATTTTATATAACCGTAATTTCATTATTGTTGACCCAGTTTGCACTATCGAACCCGTCTGTAGCAAAACTCTTACATGAAAAAGTGATATGTTATTGTTTTATTTAGATAAAGCACTATAACGAGTTTTTATGTGTACAAGATGACACTTTTTATATCAAGCATATTTGATGCAGTGCCAGCAATTAGTGTCTTTTCTGACAGCCTCTTCCTTTGATGCCGGTGAAGGTAAGAAATTCCTTTTCACTGTGATAAAAAGAGCAGAGGGTGCAGGCATAACAGTGAGTGCTGTGGTGACAGACATGGGGCCAGGAAATACAGCTATCTGGCGACTATGTGGCATCCACGCTTCAAAGTATGGGAAACCGAGAACATCTTTCCCTCATCCATGTGGCAATGGCAGTCTACTGTGCTGTTTGGCTTATGCCCCATACCTCCTGAAAAATCTGAGGGGGGAACCTGTACAGAGGACAAGATGTAATCTTGGACGATGCCACAGTGAAAAAACAGCGTTCCTAGCAGCAAGGTGAGCTTGTGTACCTCAAGAAAAACACTACGCTGGAATTCGTTCTCAAACATGCTCACTATAGTTGTCATTACCAGCACTCACTAACACTGGACCCCGCAAGGGCAGTACTCTTGGCGTTTCATAAATGTGCAGAAAATAAACTGAAGTTTGTTTTTAGCTGAGAAAACATTGACTCTTGCAGGTTGGCATGTTGCACAGCTAATGAACAGTTACAAATAGGGCATTATCTTTTCGGAGGCATATCTTTTAGCGGAAGGGTCACTTGGTGCAGGAAAAGGTAACAGTGACCTAGTACCAATTATGCATGTTTGTGTTTATTAATAATGTATGATTCATCTAATTCATTTATGAGGGTGCATTTTTGCAAATGCATACTCTGTTTATAAGCAATTTTAAGATTTGACTTTTGATTGACATTCATTTTTACTTGTTATAGGATATGTCTACTGATCTGAATTCACAAGGAGAGTGATTGATGCAGCAGTTGACCTCACCATATGACATGGCTGCCGCAGGGCAAAATGGTCATTCATCCATTCATTGAAAAGATGCCTTTGAATAACTTTAAGGTGTGCTGTTGAAGTGGATACAGGGGATTTTGTTCTTTAATCAACCCCATCATGTTGGTAAAACTGTTCAATACTGGCATTGCTTACAGAACACAGCACTGCCCGTGCAGTTACATATACACACTTCTTTTCTCTCAAGCTTGTCAGTGCTGAGTTCTTATATGAACTTCATTAAGAAATAATACTTACGCCGTGGGTCATTTTCTCTGATATTCTGCTTTATGTTGCACTAATTTTGTGTATGTCAACTTTGATGATGTCTACATTGTAGATGCCATCGAAAGCCCTTGCGGAAAATTTTTAGCAAATATAACCAGAGAGCGATGCTTAAACATTTCTAAAATGCTTTTTTTAGTTTTGTATATGCTGTAGGGCATTACCATATCATTATTAATGATCAGTGCAGCTAAATGCTGGCACAAAAGGTGGAAATGCTGTCAGTAAATATGTGCCTGTCGAACACACTAAGTGTAGTTCTTTAAATTCTTGTCTTTTTAAAGGTTTCCATGGAGCACATCTGGCAGGCCTGCGTTCTTGACGAAACGCACAAGCTGAAGCTGATGCCGCGCCTCATGTACCGCGACCTAGACCCAAACCATGAAAAAAATGAATGTCGCTTCTGCGCATGCAATAATGCATCACAATACTGTGCCAGGTATGCAATATCAGGTGAATAGACGCATCCTCCCAAAGGAAGCTTTCACCATGGCCTTCTTCCTTGACCAGGTGTTCAGGTGGTTCACCATAATGACATCTCGGACAAGGAAAACAGCACTGAGTGAGCTGTGTGCTGAGAAAGCTGCTGAGGCCAAAATTTTTCTGCAGTATTTCGTTAATATGTTTGTTAGCCTCACCATAATAGATAAAGCAGGCAAGGTAGCTTGGAAGCCTGTTCAAATGGGTGCCATTATTTCAACTCTTTCTGCTTTGTCTTTGAGTCAGTATTTCAGAACAGGGTTTAAAGTCCATAGTCAAAAGAAGAGGTGTGCAAGATACGGACACAAGGTGAGCAGTGGACAACACGAACGCCGACTAACAACTGAAGCACAGAGGCGAAAAAGAAACAAGACACACAGCTTATCTGTGCATGCTCGGTATGGTAGTGCCACCTGTCATACGGTTTCTTTTTCGCCTCTGTGCTCTGCTTCAGTTGTTAGTCGGCGTTCATGTTGTGCACTGCTCACCTTGTGTGCGTGTCTTGCACGCCTCTTTTTGACTGTGGACTGTTACTAACTCGCTCAACTTTCTGCCCTTTTGAGGGTTTAAAGTTCCTGCTACTAAGCCGTTTGAGCCAGGTTGCTCTGGAAAATCTCTTAAGCAACATCAGGTTTAAGACACCTGTGCCACGTGTGAGGGAGTTCAAATGTACATTCAGAATGACAGTACTTGGGCAGTTTTCACAGGCCAGTCGGCACGGTTCCTACACCGTAGACAATTCTGAAGACCTGCTACATTTCTTTAACAACAGAAAAGATTTCTTGCGAGAATCTGGCGAAGATGCTGTAGAGACATGTGACAATTCTATTATAGAACTGTGTGAGGAGGAGCATGATAGCTTGCTCTGCCTTTCTGGGTATGTGGCTTATGCAGTAACCCACGAGCACAAACTGTGTAATGACTGTCGTAACAGCTTGGTAGACAACACAAAAGAAGTGCCCGAGCTCATTGCATTGAAATGCTATGTGCAGAATGGCCAAAACCCACTTAAGGTGCCATCGCAGCCATTCGTTGAGCTTGCAAAGGCTTACGAACAAGTTTTCCGCACCAGTAAAAACAACCTCATTGAATGAAAATGCACTCTTGATAGCCCAAGGAAGGCAGTTCAGGATAAAGATGTGTTCAAGGGATTCCCTGTCTGCCACGCTGTTGCACAAAAGGCTGCAGCACACTTTTTCTTGTGTAGACTTCGCTTTTCTCTAAAGAAGCGTAATGCCCAACTTTTGTCAAAGATGCAACAGTCTGGGAAGTGTGCATCTCAAAAGCGTGGGAATGGGTGTTCACATTCAGAATGTCAGCTGAGTGTTTGCTATACGTTTGAATCGCATCAAAAGCTGCGAGATCCTATTCTTTGTGCGCCATTACATGGCTCATTGTGTAATCACCACCGTTATGCAGAACTTTGTTTAAAAGTTTTCATAGAAAAAAAGTTTGTTTGCTAAGGAAGGAACTGCAAATCACGATATGTACTAAAAAAGTTTGAAACACCTAGTGATGACAAAAATGTCCCTTAATCACAGCTGGATTTGGGATGTAAAACCCGACAAATTAATCGCAAAGATGTGCTGCTGGGCTACAATTCACCATATCATGCATGTTGGTAATGCTCATCTTTATCAGCATTCCCTTTGAAACAGGGTGGTGACTAGTGGTCACTTAGCTTGTTCATTGCAATGATGTATTACTCTATCTGATGCAGTCCAGCGTCTTTGTTTTGGTTTGTACTAGCTTTTGTTTTGATGATGTACTGTTTTGCATGACTTAACGACTGTATAGTATAGGTTTGGGAAGTTTATTTAGTTCTTCTGTTGGTCATGACTAGTTTTGTTGCCATTCCCTTTAAAACATGATTGTGACAAGTGGCCACTTTGCCTAGTCATTACAGTGATGAACTACATCTACTGCAGTCCAGCATCCTGTTTTCTTCCGTACAAGCTTTTGTTTTTTTTATTATGTACTGTTTTGTATGACTGCAACGACTGTATGGTACAGAACCTTCACGTCCACTGCAAGGCAAATGCCTCTCCCATAGATCTCCAATTATCCCAGTCCTATGCTAACTGCAACTGATTTATCCCTACAGTCTTCTTGATCTTGACCTGCCCACCTAACCTACTGCTGCCACCTCCCACGCTAGCCTTCAATAGGAATCCTCTCTGTTACTTTTAATGACCAACAGTTATCTTGCCTTTGCGTTACATGCCCTGCCCACGTCCATTTCTTCTTAATTTATACTAATATGTCTTTAACACGGGTTTGTTCCTTGACCAAATCCGCTCTTTTTTTTTTAAAGTTGCCCTTAAGCATAAGCGATGACATCAAAAGTAAACAAACGAATTGGATTCGTGGATGAAATGCAGAAGCGAATGGTGGTGTGGCATGGTCCATGGATCCAGCAGTCTAGGTCAAGTCGTCGACCTGGCCTCGGGCCTGTTGCATGAAGATGGCGAAGAATGCTTAATTGTAGGCCTAGGCAGGTACACAGAAAGTGCCTCATTGTGACATTGTGGATTATGGCTTCACAAAATGGGCAAGACACACCACAGGGACCATGGTACTGTTGCGGCCAGAGAGTAGTCACAGACAATGCATCTACAACCCAAATTCTCCTTAGCGCAACCTCCTCTCGGCGGGGTAAACCACCAGGGGAGTTTGACCCAAACGGTGGTATGAGGGCTCGTGTGGTGCACTGGAGCTTTTCTTTTTGCCTGAATAGCTGTATCTGGGCATGTTCAGGAAAATGCGGAAAGGGTTCTGGTACAACTTGCGGATCGGTTGCGAAGTCATTTGTTAAGGTCTGGCAAGGCCATTCGAGGCACCCACTGAAAGTGTATGTGGACGTTTGTAGAGGAGGCCAGGCGATGAATGATATCAGATAGCACTGTAGACTGATATACTCTATGTATATCATGAACAGCTTGCATGGAGTCAATGGGTAGGATGAGCCAAGAATAATTAGCTGCACTAAGGTACTGAAGCATTGTGTCCAGGCTGTCATGTGTAGCAGCAAGCTCAGCAGGATAGGGTGGCGGTACGGGATCTATGACATACGAGCACGTCTGACCTGCCTCAGGTATTAATGGGCACACGAGCTGTGTGGATCGTGGTGCCATTAACACTGGCATCGTCTTGGTCATCAGCACAAGAAAGGTGTAAGACGAGCATTCGCTCGGTGAGGAACTGGGCTGTAAAAGCAACCAAGAGATTTGTTGTCACTCACTTGTTGCCTGGATGTACAGTAACATTCAGCTACATCCCTCAGCACATATTTGGATTTCGTGTTATGTCTATTCCTATGAAAAAAGGGCTCTCAGCTACATTTGTAAGCAGTATCGCATTCATAGCATGCAGTTGCGACGGCTTCTGTAGACAACCACATTTTTCAATATCACTCAAAAATTTCGTCAGGACGCCTGGCACACGCCGCTACCCGGGCTTGGTTGACTTTCATCTTTTTTAACTTCACAATTTCGCTGATCTTTTTTGTTCAACAGAGATCTTCACGCAAGTGAACATCTCTGTTGAACCTTTACGAAAATTCCATGCATGACTGATATAAAAGCTATATAAGCTTATATAAAAATGGGTAAATATTGCCATATATGTTATTGAATTTGCTTCAGTGCATTTGCGTGTGTTGTGCGGTCACAGTCATCCGCAGCTTTATTTCGCGCACTGCGGATTATTGTGTCGAGGCAGAGAAAAACAACGAAGAAGATGTGCCGTTCGATCGGTGCCATTTTGCAGGGTGACCGGCTATTGTCTGTTCTTTATTTACCGTGGCAATATATAGGGACCTCCATATGCAGGACCTACACCAGCATATCGGCAAAATTTTTATATATTTGTATACAGCCTTTATTTAATAATAGATGCGTGACTTTCTATGGACGTATATGGGCGCTGATATGGTGACCTGTATATGTAGCACAAAGTGAACACAAGTGCTGGACGGGCCTTTCACGTGTGCATTTCATTTGCCAGCTGTTTTCATTATGCTTATTTGCCTTTTGTCTTTTTGCTTCTTAGCTCACTGAGGTTTGCATCCACGGATGTGATTACAATAGAGTTTTGCGCTTTAGTCAGTCAGAGGCAAGCCACTGCTTCAACTAAACTCGATTTTTCAATCTTGGCAGGCTGGTCTGGTGCGCAACACAAGATCGCGGCACTAGCTGCTGCTAAACGCTGGCGCCTGGATCAATTCATCAAGCATTTATGATTCTGGACTATTGTCGCACCACTTGGAAGCAACCACTGATGCGCAAGGGTGTAACTGCCTTGACGGATCATCACATGGTGTCTTCGACGGCTCCATAAAGCCCAGCCTTCTAAAGAAACATTGCAGTCAGCGGCAAGCCGCTGCTTCAAACTGAACTCAGTTTTTCAATCTTGGCAGGTGAGTGTTCTACCATTATTCACTCGCATTTATAATGAGCTATGCCGCTGACTTCTAGAATCCCCTCTACTTGTTCTGCATGCAGCGTTATCTTGGGGGAAAATATCCTGCTCGAACTGTATGGGGAACTATCATCTTGGAAAGAACAGTTTATCAGTTACAAAGAATGTGTACTCAAAGGTGACAGTTGCGAAGCGTGAAACTTAGATTTGCCCGCCATGCAAAAATACTGAAACAACCCCGTCAGAGTCTGGTATGAACCATGGTAAAGCTTCTTTTGCAAATCACTTCAGTGCAGTGAACGATAAACTGGATCAGTTGGCGACAACATTTGTGACCCTTGCTACTAAGGTAGAAGAGTTGCTGACCTTCAAGGCTACTGGAGAAGTGGTTGAGGTTAATGAAATTCGGTATTCAGTTGAATTTCTATCTAGCATGTAGGATAGCGTGATTTCCAATATGGAAGCTAACCAAGCGGAGCCAACACATCTGCGCTCTGAAGTGTCATATTTCTCTTGAGCTGTTGTCGCTCAAGCTGAGTTGCTAGACCGAATGAAGTCGGAGGTAAATGATTTGGAACAGTACAGCAGGAAGTGTAATTTTGAAGTCCATGGCTTGACTTTCAAGCCCGATGAAAACTTGAGATCTGTCATGAATGAGTTGGCCCAACACTTGGGGATATCTGACTTTTAGGCAACCCCAATAACTGCAACAGTGTTAGGAGGTCCCCCCATCAGTTCTCGTAACTATGGGACCTCCGAATGTAATACATATCACTAACAATGTTACTCTGTATTGAAAGATGGTCTTCCAGTAGGACTGACTATACCGCCCATACTGGTCCAGACTAGCGACGTTGCTGCTAGATAAATGGCTTGGCGCAAAGAAGGGTCTCTTGAGCCTGGCTCAAACTGGCTCCTTTCCGCGGCTATATTTAAATAAAAATTGGACGCACCATAACAAGGACCTATCCAGTCTTACTCGTTTTAAAGGAAAAGAAAAGGGCTTCAAGTTTGTGTGAACAAAGAATGGCAAGGTCTTTGCCAAGAATATGAAGGTGCATCCCTCATTCAAATAGAAAGGGAGTCCGATTTAGAAAAGATTTGCTGAAATGATGGCTCACTTGTAACAGTTTTTCAGAAGTTTTGGAGCTTTACAATAAACATAAAGTGGATTCTTGTCGTCCCACACACGTTAACATTTGCAGACTTTGAAAACACTGGGATGATTGTTGTGTGATCACGTCATCTACTCGCCCTGTTACTGATGTGTTTGTACTAACGGAAATTAATGTCAGCTGAAGACACGCTTCAAGCTAGAAGGGCTGGGGGAGTAGCAGTTTTAAATGCGGAGCATTTCTTAGTCGCACGATGTCGCGCTTCGGCGTCGGCGCCGTCCACACCCCCACTGTGCATGCTCGGCTCGTCTCGTGCTGGGCGTTCAGCAAGCCGAGCATGCGCAGTGGGGGTGCGGACCTCTCCCCCGTACTCCTCTCCCTCGAACGCGGGCGGTGTGTATATAAGCGGCAGAGCGCGCGTTCGGAATTCAGTCAAGGGCGTCTTTGCGGACCTCTCCCCCGTACTCCTCTCCCTCGGACGCACGAGAAGCAGCGGCAAAATGTGAGCAGCGAGCTTTAAGGGGGGACCCTGCGCTTTGAACTTTTTTCAAAACTCCTTGACCGATTTTGGTGAAACTTGCTGAGTTAATGTATATTTGTGTGCTGATTTCAAATATGCAATTATTTTCCTAATACAATATGTAGTTCTTACACTATCAGACATTTCATCTGTCCCTTTGGGAGGAAGATGTTTTCCTAAACTGAGTGAGTTACAGGGTAAATCAGCATATCATAATGATCTGGAATGATAACTGTATGTAGTAAAACAAGAATGGAAGTCCTAAACCCATTTGGTCAAAAGTTATGGCATGTCAAACATTCAAGAGTGAAACTCCAGCTGGACGTTAATACATCAATGTTATTTTTGTAAAATTTTCTTCAGAATAAATCTGTGCAATTTAGTCTCACTTCATTCTATACTAGTTTATCATCCTGGCAAAAAAAGAATTTTAGCAGTAGCACATTTAGAACCCAAGATATTACTCCTCCAAAACTGCAAAAGCACCAAAATAGCAATAATGAGAAAACGAGAAAAAACGGTTGACAAGGTGTTTACTGACACAAACTTTACGCGAAGCTTGCCAGTGCCATTCAGAATACTCCAGGTGCATTATCCGGATGCACAGAGTCCTTGTATATTTTTGCAACTGCTTTTCTGGGTTGCACTTCTGAGAACTTTCCGTGCGATGTGAGCTCCATGTCTCTGCGATGTCGCCGCAGTTGTCGCACAACGCTGAGAGTTTCACCGCGAGACCGTATACTCGCGATCACCACGTACAAGCTTTACTGCACCTCTGCACCAGTAGCAACGCAGAGACTCGAAGAGATCGTTGACAGCATCGAGGTCGACGATGGTGTACGGCGCTGCAGCTTCCGTAGTCGCTGTTTCCGCGGCACTTAGTCGGCTGAAGTTGTCGATCTTCCGCGTGATCGCCGGCGTCGATGCAAGCCGCTCAATCATACCTTTCTCGCCGGCACGCATCACCCGTGCCATGTCCTCTGTCACGAGCGCCGAATCTACCCTCACGCGACCAGTGTGAGAAAATGAAACGGTCTCGTGCTCCACTAAGCGGGCGGACCGTTTTCAGCCACGGCGTTGTTTGGCGGTGCTTCGTGAACGGCCGTTTGCGTGGCGATGCGGCGCGATGTCACGTTATCGCCGCGCGCTTATCTCTTTCTTCGTTTCCGCCCGAACTGATTCAGCGTGTGGTGCTTCGACACCCCGCCAGGCATGATGAACTTCGCGAGCGATAAGCGCGAAGAGAACACGACGAAAGCGCAATGAAACGACCTCTGCAAAATGGCGGCTTGGCCAGGTGCGGCTCCGAGTCTCACTCAAGATGGCGGCGTGGAAATCTGGCACTTAGACCAACCAGAGCGCGCCGTTCGGATCACGTGCTATGGACTGACTAATAGCAACGCGTGTTGGGCCCCATGTTTGCGAGCTTTGCTCTTGCTCGCGGAGTGTGCACAGGGTGGCTAAGCGAATAAAAAAAGACGCCAGAAACGCGGGCTTTCCAACGACACCAAAATGGCGGCGGCCGAGTGCGTAGTTTTCGAGCTACGGGCGGTCAAAATCGAGGCAATTTGTCCCAATTTTGAGGGGCAAGGTTCGCGGAATCGCATATTTACAGCACAATAACGCAAGAAATATGCAGTTTTGTGGATCCAAAATTTGGAGATAGGTGCGGAAACATGTCGGGAAGGCAAAAATGAAGAGACTGAAAATGCGATTTTTTGGCCAATTTTCGGTCTCTAAGAGCCGGGTCCCCCCTTAAGACCCCAGGTACATGAGCGAGAAGCGGCGTGCAAACGTCGTCAACGAGACGCGGCTCCGGACGCTGCTCATGGACACAAACGCCTTCATTCAATAAATAAGAATAATAAAGACGAAATAACAATTAAGCATTCCCAAACCATACCCAATTACGCAACATTCATGCGATACCCCCACCACTCTGCGACGCATTTACTCGAGTTCCCCCTGTGGGGAGATGCAGGCGGCATTTTTTTGTTAGAGATACCGTGATCATAAGAGAGATAAGTATTAGTTTCTTCCAGGCTGAAGTTGTTGCCCTTTGATTAAATATGCCCACCTTGTCATTAGTTTTGTTTGCTTTTTATCGGCCACCTTGTTTCAATGGACGCTTGTTCTTAGCCGAACAAGATCTAGTGCTCTCACCTGAGTCACATGAAGATTACGTTTGCTTGATCGGCAACTTTAACATAGACATACTGCGTTGTAGTTACCATAGTTGCAGACTACCTTGATACGTTGTCGAAATGGGGATTGTGAACCGTCATCCAAAGGGCAACGCGTGAAGAACACTTACCTGGAACACACACTAACAGTGCAATCTGCTGTCGTCGAAATCAAACTTGCTGATCATTATTTTGTTTGTTGCTCGTTAACTCGGCAAAATAGCGCATCTGCCCATACAGGGATCTCAAGTAAGAAAAAAGTTTCTATATGTGATACAAAATCATTCTACGAAAATACGACTAGAAAGGTTTCTTAAAAAATGTTCCTCCAGCTCATATATATGACACTTATTGAAGTATTACAACAGCTTAAGAAGGCAGCCACACGCATTATACTCATCAAACAGCGTAATGAAGAAAACAAATAGATAACATCGGAAATTTGGCTGCTTTAAAAAAGATCTTTGGACTCTAACTTAACGTTGCCCAGCTTCTGAAGCAGTGCGGTGTAAATTCAAAGCGCGAAACAGAGCGCATGCAATGTTTCGCTGCACAAAACATAAACACTTACGGGATGAATTTAAATATGCTCGAGCAGACAGCAGGAAAACATTGTCCTTGATAAACAATCTTAAAGGTGGTAATCATACATGCGATTACAGTTCTTTTGATGTTGATAATACCCTCGCTAACGACTTTAATGCTGTATTCTTCCGAGTGTCGGGTAATGTATCGCCACTCCCACCAATGTGCACTTTGCAGACTAGAGTCTGCTCATTTACCTTTTCTTACTGTAGATGAACTCAAATCACTTATTTTCAGTCTAAAGCATAAGAGATCGCCTGGTATTGATGGCATTCGTGTAAATGACCTGCGAGCCATTTTTTATGTTATCAGAGATGTCTTGCTGTCGCTATACAACGTTTCCACTGGTACAATTCCTGTGAATATGAAAACTACTCTAATAATTTCTCATTTTAAGGGAGGGGCACATAACACAACAGAAAACTACCGCCCTATTTCAGTGCTGTTTTCTGTGTCTCAGGTGTTAGAAAAGCATTTACTCCTCACTATTTCATGTTTTTGGGACATGCACGGTATACGTCCCCTTCCCAGTATGGGTTCATTCCAGGAAGAGGTACGCAAGCGTTTCTCGAAGATCTGAAGTGTTAAACTTATCGTTCGAACGTAATCAGTTTGTATGCGCAATGCTTCTCGACGTGAGCAAAGCTTTCAATAGCGTGAACCACAGCATTTTGCTAACCAAGCTCTCTTTATTAGGGTTTTGTTGCGCATTCTTGCAGCTCCTGCAAAATTTTCTGCATGACTGATGCCAGCTAGTTTCACTTGGGCAGGCCACAAGCAATTTCTTATCAATAAAATCTGGCGTCCGACAAGGATCCGTCCTTAGTCCTTTGTTATGCAACATTTTTGTGAATGACCTGGTTAATGTGCCGGTTGGTTTATATCAACACGCAGATGACACTGTCATTGTAGCTCGGTCAACCAAATTTACGCATGCCATTAGTTCATTACAGGCAGTGGCAACCAGGGCTATGGACTGGTTTTCTGCTAATTTAATTAAAATAATACGTCTAAGGCAAACCTGATTTCTTTTCACAACCCTTTGCACAATTCGGTCTCAATTATTCGTTTCTACTGCACGATTCCAATTGTTATCCTTGACACCCTTAGAGTGTGTGGATACTGTGAAGTACCTTGGTCTGTTTTTTGGCAGTGATCTGTCCTGGAAACCTCATGTAGAATATGTATGCAAACATCTTCACAGTCTTATCATGTATGGTGTACAATTTGAGACATTATACGCCTCTCTATTAGAAAACTTGTACATGCTTTGGGTTATAGTGTAGTGAGATACGGCATAACAGTATATGGCCATTGTGCGGCACGCTGGCAAATGAGGGTAAACTTTATTCTTCGTCATATGCTGGAAAACATTAGCGATGACCATAACCTCAATGCCAAAAATGATGCTTTTAGAACCTTATGTCTGCTGGACTTTACTCACTTACTAATGGAAAGTGTAGTGATTAGGCACTTTACAAACAATAGCTTAACAACCAGTTTGTACCTGCATGCTGTTTGCAGCCCAAGGATCCATTCCTAGTACCCAGATGTCACGCAAGATATAGAGAAAGAATACGAGACTTCTACGTTCCTCTGCATTTCAATAAGCTGCCTCTTGGTGTACTGTGCACCCGGACTAAACATAAGTTAAAGAAAGTTCTAAGACGAATGATTCGTTTATCTTCTTAAGCAAAGTGGTTGTTCTCTTTCCTATGCCATTTTTCTCTTTTCTTTTATTATTTTGTTATGTACACACATGTATAACTTCAAAAATTCCTGTTCTCCACTGCTGCCAGGCACTGCTGCTAAAGTCCTATGGGGGTTTGGCAGGCCTGATATGTGTACTATTTTCTTGGGAAATGAAATTGAGATTATTACTCAAACCTGGAAGAAAATGCCTTTGTGTGAGCTATAAAAGGCAAAAACACAATTGGAACATGAAATTACCATTTATACATTTAGCACTGTTAAAGAGCTGGAATAAACTCTACGCACAGCTCATAACATTATTTATATGTAAATGCACGCAGTCACGTAAACACCATAAAAAACTATCAGAAAACAACGGAGCGAGTCATGTCCTCACAGCGCCTTCAACTGTGGTGTCTGCGCAGTGATGCTCGATATCCGAAGCACAGTAAATGCAGATGAGCCTACCTAATGTCTCAACTTATTTCCTTGCATATTCAAGACAAGGAAGGTGAAATGCTCCCCTTTATTCATGCCAGTTTAGGTGCAGCTGGTCATGTAGAAGAAACCCACTATATTCCTTCGTGCCATCACCAGACTGTTAACCACAGTAGTTGTCATCAATTATATAAACATTATGACGTGCTGTATGTGATGCAAGAAGAGTTAGACAGACTAAAGGAAGGTGGAAGAGGAGCTTTATGAGCACCGCTCATAATGATTATAAGGTCTTGGCTAATCCCCCGATGGGTATGCGCCATTTAAGTAGATCATCATCATCGGCAGTACCGCTCGACACCAAGGTTTCCAAGGACCAATCATCCGACGGCGGTGTCCGACGCTATTGCCAATGGTGGGCTTCAATCGACGGATGCTGCTTCTTGGCCACCAAACAGGACCGTACAAATGTGGACAGGAGGGCCACTATCGGCGTTGTCTCTGCACATCAGTTTCAAGGCAAGCCCTCTTCTATAGCAACTTCTTAGGCGCTCACTTCTTGTCCTTTTGATCGAGCTCACGAGTGCAGGGGTCTTGACCCAGACACATGAAGTGTGCATGCACCACGTGTCAGAAAACCTTCCCTCGGGGATTTGGTGCGCAGCAGTCTAATCGGGTCACCGTTCACATCTGCCTTGTGGTCATGGTAGATCAGACCCCAGATCGCAATGGTGTCATCGTCTGCATCGTCTGGACACTCGCTGCTCCCGAGGCACGCCTCCAGAGAGTGTGCCAACGTGTGTGCCCGGAGGATGAGCAAGGCTTCGTGGCCACACATCACATTGGACGATTTGCTTACGTCCAGTGGCACGGAGGTTCACTGCGACCATTAATCCCCGTGCACCACCTCGGTCACCGCAGTATCGGATATGTGTCTCGTGAGGGGTTTCTGGTGGGCGCATTTGTTCCTGTCCTTGCCGAAACAGAACATGTGGAGGAAAGCACTCTTGTTCCGGCTGCCATGAGACGCATCCTTGGTTTTAGTTTCTGCCTCTACCGCTGATGCGGAACAACCAGCTCCTCTAGAACTGCTCCTTTTTGTCGGTGGCCACTGCCAACGGCGCGGGCGGTAATCCCCGGTGCTCGTAAAGACCCACCTGTGGCTGCTCCTTGCCACTGACGGCGTTGCTCAACAATGGACCGCCATCCAAATTGCAGTTCCATTTGATGCGTATCTTCTTGCTCCACGAAAACATGGTGTGACGGCTGCGGCTCAGGCCTTGGGCATCGGGAATGGCCGCGCCGAATGGCAGGGAAGGCAGATAGAAAGCGTCGCCTCGGAGTAGTGAGGTACACGTTGAGAGCGGCAGTTTCCCATGGCTGGTGATGCAGCAGAGGCCGGCAACCCTCCGGGACTCCCCCTTCATCATTTTGCGCAGCGGCGGAGGCTGTAAGGAGTGAGCAAAAGTAGCTAGATGGTAACTTGCAATTAGCTAAAATAGCTAAAAAATTCTAGGAAGTAGTTAAAAGAAGCTTAATTATTCAAGTACTTTTTGTTACTTATTGAGAATGTACAATGCAATTTGATAGCATTATTGTCTTTAAATGTAAAACGAAGCTCTGAAGTCTTTTACCAAGTAGGTACGCAGATTGTGTAGAAACTAATGTTTTTCGATATTCTGTGTACAAGCGAATGCTAAATACCAGATCAGATGGTGACGGGCACTGTCTTGCGTTCTTTTGTGTTCACCTTCGCGGCTTCTGACGAACAGCAGAATGTGGGCAGACCACAACAAGACGCGAGAAGGAGGTGCACCTAGCTCTTGCTATACCCAAAAATAAAACTAAACAGAACACCTGCGTGCACCTCATAGTCTTCTTAACCGTATAGTGATGAATGTTAGTGACACTGGGCAACTCGTCCAACCGGGTGAGAGTGACGTAGTGTCCTGGTCACTGGAGGGTGGATATTCCTATGGACGAGAACGCCAGTCACGAGAGGTGCCCGCGCGCTTTGCTTTATACGACCTTCTCTAGCAATTCGAACACAATGGGAACGCTTCTCCGCTGGTATCTTTGCTGCTCGATGTGTGGCACGCAGTGTCCCTGCAGTAGTTGTTGGGGTTGATGGCTGGACAGGCACCTGCGGGTGTGCCATGAAATGCAACCTGCCGTCTTTCCTCCTTCCTTTTTTGCGTTTTGTGTTGCTTGGGAAGTGCGCCAAACGCAGCGTTCTCGAACTGCTGGCCAGATGTGCTGTGATTCTAAAGTGATGTGTGACTAAGACAGGACATTAAGAACCGCATCAGTGCGCTGATAGCTGGTTTTGTTTGTATCGATATACCTATCGTTTTATGCATGAAAGCTTAGTGCAAGGAATCTCTCTTAGAGAAGGTAAAACGTTCATATAAAAATAAATCAATATGAACATATCCTTCTTACGGAATAATGGTAAAATTCTTGGCTTCTCATGTTCCAAAATAACTATATCAATATGAGAGGCACCGTAGTGGAGGGCTCAGGAAATTTCAACCGCCTGCGGTTCCTTAAGGAGTACTTACATGGCAGAGTGCGTGGGGGCTACCAACCATAGCCACTACACCACCGTGTCAGGGCTAAATAAACCAGACTAACCAAAAAGTAAAATATATTTAGCAAAATTTTATTGACTATCAACAATTGTCTTGAAGTTGAAGCGAACTCATCATCATCATCATCCTATCTTATGTCCACTGCAGGACGAAGGCCTCTCGCAATCCTCTCCATCCTTGTCTGTCCTGTGCAAGCTGATTCCGTTTGATGCCTGCGAATTTAATTTCATCCCCCATCTTACTCTGTCATTCAAGGCTACGCTTACTGTCTCATGGTATTCATTCCATCATTCTAACTGTCCGTCGGTTATCTAGCCTTCTCATTACGTGGCCTGCCCATGTACATTTTTTCTTAACATCGCTTATTATGTCAGCGACCCCCTTCTGTTCTATGACCCACTCGGCTGTCTTCCTATCTCTTAGCGCGGTGCCTATCATTTTTCGTTCCATCGCCCGCTGCGCGGTTCTTAACTTCCTCTTGAGCCTTGTAATTCTCCAAGTTTCTGCCCTGTATGTCAGTACTGGCAAGATGGAGTAGTTATATTGTTTCCACTTTCCGCTGCTCATAAGTTTGGAATGTCTCCCGTATGCGTGCCACCCCATGTTTATTCTAGAGTGGATTTTTTTCATGTGGCCAGGTTCTCCTGTCAGTAGCTGTCCTAGATATAGGTATTTTGCGACTTCTAATGTCTGGTTTTCGATCATGAAGACACATTTTTCACCGTGCCACATAGCATTATCTTTTTCTGCGTGTTTATCCTTAATCCTACCTTAGCGCTTTCTCGCATTAAGTCTTCAATCATCATTTTCAGTTCGTAGCCATCTTTGCTTAAGAGAACTATGACATCTGCAAATTATAAGTTACTCAGATATTTGCCCTTAGTTCTTAGCCCTTTCTTCCAAACCTGCAGTAAATAGCATTGGAGAAATTGTATCTCCTCGTGTGACATCTTTCTGTATTGGGATATTCCTGCTTTTCTTAAGGATGAGTAGGGTGGCTGTAGCATGTTTTTAGATGTTGGCTATTGTGTTTACGTAGCTATCGCATATTCAGTGATGGTGTAATGCCTCCAGAACTGCTGGTACCTCTACTGAGTCGAAAGCCTTTTTGTAGTCTATGAAAGCCATACAGAGGGGTTTGTTGAATCCAGCGGATTTCTCGATTACTTGATTGATCACATGAAGGTGGCCTATGGTGGAGTATCCTTTTCTGAACCCTGCTTGCTCTCCTGGTTGATTAAATTCAAGTGTGGCCCTTATTCTGTTTGAGAGAATATTTGTGAATATTTTGTAAAGTGCTGAGAGTACTCTGATCAGCCTTTAGTTCCTCAAGTCTTTTACATCTCCCTTCTTGTCTAATAATAGAATGTTTGCGTTTTTCCAGCTGACTGGTACATTTGAAATTTTGAGGCATTGTGTGCATAGTGTCGTGAGCTTTCCAGTTAAGAAGTCTTCTTCATCTTTGATCAAGTCTGCGGTTATGCTGTCTTCTCCAGCCGCTTTTCCGCGGGACATGCCCTGAATTGCTTTTCTAACCTCGTCCATAGTGAAGCATGTAATTTCTGTGTCCTGATCGACATTTAATACAGGCATGGAGGGGAGACTCGTATTTGAGCTGTGTATTTAGAAGTCCTTGACCACCTTGGCTATACCACTGAAGTTAGTAACGATGTTGCCTTGGCTATCTTTCAGTTCATGCATTTTGTTCGTTCCCACACAAAGCCTTGATGTAGTTGTTTTGATGCTCTTTTTATGATGGCTTCTTCTATTTCTTTCGCGTTATGGATGCCTATGTCCCTGACTCTACTTTTATCGATGAGATTAGACAGCTAGGCAAATTCTATCTTATCCCTTGAGTTATTCTCATCAGTTGGCTTTGTTTGATTTTATTTTTAGTAGATTCAGAGAGCTTATTCACATCTTGTCTCAGTGCTTTGCCCCCTACTTTGATTGCTGCTTCAGTGATCAGCATAGCAATGTTTTTGTTCATCTTCTCTATATACCCATTTTCTTCCTGTCGCAGAGCCTTATACTTGTTCTTTAGTGCAATTCTAAATTCTTCTGCTTTCGCCCTGACGACACAACGGTTGGTCTGCTTCCACGTGATTAACTTTTTCCTTGTCTGCAACTACATATTAAATAAATAAATGTGTGCTTAACTCCTTCATTTCTTTATTATTCTCTCAAACTGGGATATTTTTGTTGGTTTAGCTAGGTATTCCATGAATGTTTATTATACGTGAATGTTTATTGCAGGAATGTTTATTATATGGGCACAGCAGCTGCGTCAAGATGCAGTTCCCAGACCCATTTTTGTTCCGCCTCCAGGTATCGTTTGGGCTGCTGCCAACTAATGGGATGACCACTGGCTCCTGATGCGCCTACGCAATGGCCTCGACATCGTTGCGAGATCTGTGATAATATGATGCCGCATCTGCCGGCACTTGCTCAGCGCTTCAACGCCGCATGTTCCCACTGCTGGCACTCTACTGGAACCAGGATATGCATTGCCAACAGCATAAACATTCGACCCTATCAATCAAGGGTATACTCGGCAGTGGGCACAGTAGCTGGGTCAAGATACAGTTCACCAACCCTTCCTTGTTTTTCGTCCAGGTGAGAAAATCCTGCGGTAATTCATTCCGTAGTAACAATATTCATCTGTTAATGCAGCCGTGCCCACGGCCACTTCTTGATGTACTTTTATTCATTCCCCTCTGATTAAGGTTTCTAATGTTACTGGGGGTGGGGGGATGTTGAATCAAACCGCGGCCCTCAGGAGTCTACGCTTGCTGAACAACTAAAGTCTATTGCGGACGATGTTCCAGAAGTCAAGGCGGAAAAGTCTACCTCGAACCAGAAACTAAGTGCAATTGACAAGAAACTTGAGAAGCTAATGGGTCTCAAAAAACAAGCATCCGCTTGCTGAAAAGAGTAGCTGATCTTGAGAAAAACCTAGCAGCAATGACTAAAAAAATTGGCGAGCTAGAAAATAGAGGCCTTCATCCTAACATGATTGTGTACGGTATCCAGCATGAACGAAGTGAAACAACAGATACGCTGCTTCGAACTACTAAGGACAACGTCAAAGGCTTGCTAAGGCTTGACATTACAGGAATAGAGAGGACCCCTCGAGTTGGAAAGCCAGTCAAAGATAGTTCTACAAAGCACAGACCTGTAATGCTGAAAATTCTTGATTACTGGGATAAGGAGAGCATCCTTAAGGAATGTTTCAAATTAGAAAGCTCTGGCTTTACTATCAGCGAAGATTATTCACGAGCCACTCATTACGTCAGAAGAAAACTGGAATTGAAATCAAGAAAATCACGACCAAAAAGACAAGGTGTCCCTAACCTATGACAAGGTGCAAATCAATGGACGACTGTTTGTCCAGGATGAAGAAGAACGAAATGATATTGTCGAAATTGAATTAAAACAAAAACATAACACCACTAACTGAATCCCGAATCACCAGAAGCAAAAATTGATAGCGCTTCTTAACTTCAATGCACGTATCCTGGTTAATGAAGCGCCTGCACTTGAAGCCACTTTGCTAGCCTTAGAACCTCGCGTCGTGATCATCACTGAATCTAAGTTACACTCTTGTATTTCTCACCATGAGATCCCAGCCCCATTCCCTTGGCTATACATTTATCCATAGAGATAGGCAATTGAGAGGCACTGGTGTGGCCATTATTCTTAAAGACGATATTATATACTCCATCATTCCGGAAGTCTAGGGTATCGAGGCTGTATGATGTAAAATTCATTTAACCAATGGCACTGTACTTGTTGGAGCTGTCTACAGGACTCCGAATGGCAATCCGATGCATGTAGATCCCTTATTCGACTACATGCTTAGCTTTCTTTCTGGCGTAAGGATTATCACGGCTGGGGATTTCAATCTGCCAGATGTGAACCGGAGCTGTCTTAGCCCTGCAAGTGCTACTAATAATGAGATGACGAATTTAATGTTCAATTGCAATCTTACTCATATTGTTGAGACGTCAACTAGTGTTAATAACCATGGCAGTTCGATACTAGACTTAATTGTTGTTAGTGACACTTTCTAAAAAGTATCCCTACAATATAAACCCTTTAAGGTCTATCAGACATAATTTAATAGTGTGTAAACTGGCTTTCATTGATCTTGCTCGTCCATATGCTGTTGAAAAACACATTCTTGCTTTTAATAGAGCTAATGATGATGCTGTCATGACTTACCTCGTTTAAGAATACGACGATTTCACCAATCTTTCTCTTAACAAACAATCTAGCGTTGCCAGGATCTGGTTACGTTTTAAAAATATCGTCCAGTTTTGCGTTAAAATGTCATACGCACTGGTAAGAAAATTACCAACACAGTCGCTGAATAACCTGTGAAATTATTCGCATCAAGCGGAAGGTAAAGAGACTTAGAAAGCGCTCAAAATTTACTGTATCTCAAACTACTGATACCGCCTCAATTCATTAAATACGTGCCTTAAGAATGCAACGAAATCTGCAAAAGTATACTTTTCCAGCACTAATCTACCGGCCTTTATTAAAACTTCCCTGTGTAAATTTTGGCACTTCCTGAAGACAAAGCAAAAGCCAAGTGCCCAAACCTAGCTACAGACGGGAAAAATAAAGGAGATTCTTTTAACAAATACGGTGAAGGCAGCCTGTCTTCACCTTTGACAATAATAAAAACAACCATGTTAGGCAGACTTATCCGTAAGCGCTTCAATGCAAGAAATTAACCACTAGCCCTAAAATTTCTGAGGAAGGAGTATTATCTTTGCTCCTAAACCTTGACGGAAAGAAAACAGCACACATTCCAAAGGACTTTTGAAGCATAACACTGTGCCTTGTAGTATATAACTTTCTCTTGTATTCCAGAAATCCATCGAAGATTGTTGAATTCCCATCGTTTCGAAAATTGCCAAAATAATTCGCGTACACAAGTCGAGGCTAACAGCCTATCGCTCTAACATGTGGGTCATTCGACGCCAAACGTCCCAGACGTCGCACTCGACACTCTCCAATTCTATTTTAAAAAATTGTGGACGTTCATATGAGTGCACTATTTGCCCTCGTAAAGTATATTCTGGAAAAAAAATGGTTTTGTCTGTTACAGTGATTTGAACTTTGCCGTTGTGGGTGAAACCTAGGTTGTGAAAAAATACTCTAAAAAATACAATACTTCACGGAACACCTTAAATATCTTCTGTTTGCTTGAAAAGGAGCGGTAGTATCTTATTATCACCCATTGACGACCACTACTGTCTCACGATGTGCTTTGTGGTGAAGCAATGCTGCAGTTCTGAGCCCACTTTGATTATTTTTTAAAATTTCTATGAATATCACAAACACAATAGGACTATATCACATGGCTGGATAGTTGGCAGTAAGCGTGTCAAAAAAGTATTGAAGTCGACGACCGAGTAGTTTTGAAGTGGAAGGGGCGCAAACATTGCAAAATACGTGAAATGCCCCATGTTCAGGCGCATGTGGAGTGGTGATGTAGTCCAAGTAAAAAATGCACGCTTGGTGTCATTTGGAAGAGTAAACAAAGGAGACTTTTTTGTGAAAGTTTAAGCAGAGTGTTTTTTGCTTTAGGCAAGAAACAAAAATTGACGTTGAGCGTTCACGGCGTGTCTGAACGTGGGCCCGGAAGTCCACTTCTCTGCGTTGCCAAACTTCCTTGGGGCAACGGAAATATGCGGTGCCCACGCGGGTGGCAAGATCATGTACTGCTACGAGTTTTCTTGTTTTGACATGCTTTCTTCGGCTTTCCGCAGTGGCGCCGACAAATTGTCAGGGAAAATGAGATAAGGTTCGTTTAAAATATATTATTATAAAATAAAAGTGCCTACAACAGTAGAATTGTTATCCACAAATGTATGCGAAACAGAAAATGAAGACTGCATGCGCGGCTGCTGTCTTGTGTGCCCAAGCAGTGACGCCCTCAGAAGCATGCTGGGCAACGCGTCATGTCTCGATACCGATAAGATTGACTACCTCCATATTCAGCAATGGATCAGTGGTGTCGCTGCAACAATTATCTCAACTCCAGCCTAATTTTCTGAAAAGTTTGTAGACAGGCTACAACAGCTAAAGTTGCGCCACTTCGTGAGCAAGCACCAAGCAAAATGTTTAAGAGAGTTGAAAACGAACCTCAAGCGCGACGAGTTGATTCGTATTTTGGTCTTCGCATATAATTAAAGTTTCCTTGTGCAAGATGCTCCTCAATCATACCACTGGGTAAATACGCAAGCCACATTCCATCCCTTCGTTGCATACCATCGCTGCAAGGAAACTGGCTCCCTTTGGGCAAAATCATTTGTTGTGATTTCAGACTGTCTCGAACACACTATAGCTGCAGTGGGTACATTTCAAGATGCAGTACTCAAAGTCCTACAACATGAACTTCCTGATGTCGCCCCGCCACGGTGGTCTAGTGGCTACGGTACTCGGCTGCTGATCCGAAGGTCGCGGGATCGAATCCCGGCCGCGGCGGCTGCATTTCGATGGAGGCGAAATGTTGAGGCCCGTGTGCTGTGCGATGTCAGTGCACGTTAAAGAACCCCAGGTGGTCGAAATTTCCGGAGCCCTCCACTACGGCGTCTCTCATAATCAGAACTGGTTTTGGGACGTTAAACCCCACAAAAGAAGAAGAACTTCCTGATGTCAAAAAAGTTCACTACTTTCCCAACAGTGCACCGTCGCAGTAGAAAAAGAAGAAAAATTTTGTAAACTTGTGCTACCATGAAAAAGATATTAGTTTAGCTGCAGAGTGGAACTTTTTCGCAACCTCTCATGGTAAGAGCGCTTGCAATGGGGCTGGCGGCACCGTGAAGCGACTGGAAGCCAAGGCAGGTCTTCAGAGACCCTACAAGGGACATATCCTTACACCCCATGAGCTTTTTACTTGGTGAGAAGAATATCAAAGGTATATTTGTGCTCCGACTGCCAGAGATTAGGCATGAAAAAAAGAAAGTTGAGCTCTCAGCAAGATTTGAATCTGCAATTTCCCTCAAAGGTACGCGCACATTTCACCATTTCGTGCCATCATCACTGACCACTCTTGATGCTGGGCTCAGCTCCTACTCAGCAACACAGGTACTTGAAGTGGCGAAAACCATACGTCGGCAACGGAAGTAAGTACTACAACCTCCGCAGAGATCGAAAACCGGGCACACAACCCAAGCGCTGTGTCTGTCGTACGTGCGCATGTAGTGCCGTGGCAGTGAAATAGTGCTCAGCTCCGACTACTAACCGGCACCCTTTAGTGCTTCTGAAACCTTCTGCCGGCCATGTACAGGGCCGTCCACTCTTAGGGTGAACACGACGCAACGTGGCTCCCTTTTTGGAACGCCAGTGCTTGCGACGTGGGCACGCATCGAAGCTAATAATGTGCAGGCGCACAGAGTGATCCAAGCCCCTCTACGCCTGCACTAGATTAGCGTCGACGCGCAGTCCCATCGCGAGCGCTGGCGTTCTAAAGAAGGCAGCCACGCTGCGCCGTGTTCACCCTAAGAGTGGACGACCCTGTACACTGTTTGCAAGTTTTCAGCAGCGAGAAAACTCGCAGCAGCACGCGATCTTGCCACCCATGTGGGCTCCGCATATTTCCGTTGCGTCAAGGAAGAGTGGCGGCGCAGTGAAGAGGAATTACGGGCCCGTGCGAAAACTCAACATAAATTTTTGTTTCTCGCCTAAAACAAAAAACACTCTGCTTAAACTCTCACAAAAAAGTCCCCTTTGTTTACTCTTCCAAATGACACCAAGCATGCATTTTTTACTTGGACCGCATCACCACTCCACATGTGCCTGAACATGGGGCATTTCACGCATTTTGCAATGTTTGCGCCCCTTCCACTTCAAAACTACTCGGTCATCGACTTCAATACTTTTTTGACACGCTTACTGCCAACTATCCAGCCATATGATATAGTCCTATTGTGTTTGTGATATTCATAGAATTTTTAAAAAATAATCAAAGTGGGCTTAGAACTGCAGCATTGCTTCACCACAAAGCACATTGTGAGACATAGTAGTGGTCATCAATGGGTGATAATAAGATAGTACCATTCCTTTTCAAGCAAACAGAAGATATTTAAGGTGTTCCGTGAAGTATTGTATTTTTTAGAGTATTTTTTCGCAACCTAGGTTTAACCCACAACCACAAAGCTCAAATCACTGTAATAGACAAAAAAATTTTTTTCCAAGATATACTTTCTGAGGGCAAATAGTGCAGTGATATGAACGTCCACAATTTTTTTAATAGAATTGGAGAGGGTCGAGCGCAATGTCTGGGACGTTTGGCATGGAATGACCCATGTATATGCGGGAAAATTCTTGAACATAATCTAATATTTCTTAGTCAATAGGAGAGGATAATGAACTAATCCACTGTTACACAGCTTGTTGAATTTGTTCGTGATCTTGGAGAGATTATCAACCACCGGCCCCAAATTCGCATAACTTTCCTTGATTTTTCCAAAGCGTTTCACCTTGTGTCCCATGATAAACTGATTTACAAACTCGAACAATTAGTTGGAAATGGACCTGTTATGAAATGGATCGCAACTTTTTTAAGTTACTGGTACCAATTCGTCCAACTTGACGGGCACACCGGTGACGTTATTCCAGTACTATATGGTGTTCCCCAGGAATATGTGCTGGCACCTTCTTTATTTTTCTTTTTCTTTATAAATGATGTAGCTTGCCAATAAGAAGCCAAATAGACTCTATTCGCAGATGACCGCATGCTTTACGAGGGAGTCAAACAATACTCAGACCAAATTAAACTTAACAGCGCCTAATGTATTGCAGTTGTGTCACCATTGGGCCATGATCGCTAACAAAGAAAAGACAGTTTCTCTATCGGTTACAAGGACAAAATTCATGCTCAAATTAACCTACGGCTCCGACAGCATTGCATTGCATTTTGTTGATATGTAGTTATCAACATTACATTCGATCAGAACTGGACGACACACGTTCAGTATTAGCAAAAAAGCCATGAATGAGCTATTCTTCCTCCAGCATGCCTTTAATAACTTGCCCCTGAGATAAAGATTCTGGCATATGTTTCACTAACGTGTCCAGTATTAGAGTACATTTTCTGGTACCCTTACACATCTGCCTTCTTAGCTACACTTGAAGTGTGCACTGTGAAGCTGTATGATTTACCTATAACCAATGCCGGCGCACAGATTGACATGCTGAATTACTGCAACACGCAGGACTCTCCCCTTTATCAAGCAGATCCAAGCTATACCGTCTAAATTTTCTTTACTTATGTTGGCACAGTTCATTCAAGATTAAAGCCAAAGACTACATCAGAATTATTCTAGGATCACCCAACACGAACATCCACTCACATTTGATGAATTCTTTTGTAGCAACAACACCTAATTCATTTTTTCCATTATCGGTGTGTGAGTGGAACGCACTAGACGCCTCAACTGTGTTGCAAACGACAGTGCAAAAGTTGTTAGAACTTGTCGAGCCGGTCTGACGAAAGGACGATACGCGAGTGCTAGAGGCCTTGCATTGTAAATACGTTTGATGCTCAAGAATGTTTGAAACCCAGGTAACTTATGTGTGTTTGGTTTGTATGTCACATGCACTTACATTTGCGGTGCAAAGCTTCGGTAGTTCTCGTCCCTTGCCTGTAAAAAGCCTGTATGGGGTTGACAGTATACTGAAAAAATAATCAAATAAATATCCTGAATTGTACGTGCATACCAGACCATTTCCTTTCTTAACTGCGGTGTGACGTTTCGCTTACGGGCCTCACATGTTTCAGTTATTCTGGAATCAGCGAATTGAATATGTAGTTTGCGTTTCTTGGCCCTTCTCGCATTTTCTCAAATTGAAACCTTTTACATTTTCACCCAAAGAAGTCCAGTAGAGTTAGATATTACAAAATTCCGCACTTCGTATTACTACAAGAAAGTGCAGATAGCAAAACACACAACCTTGTTCATTCATATCTCGCGTTCCTTAAATAATGTACGGTCATGAATAATCGACCACGTTCAGCTGTTGTGTGAGAAACCAAAGCAAACCTTTCTCCCTCGCGAACTTCCTACATGAGACAACGCAAAGAACAAATCTAAATGTATTTCAAGATAGTGAAGTATACGATAAGTGTATTATTTATTCTGTCCGATGCCAAATTGTGTACGTTATGCATAATGTTTATTGACTCCTTCTCTCTTATTCATGCAACACAGTTTTATTCACCACCCATGATTCTTCAATGCTCACAAACAGACGCTTCCCCAATATTACCTCAGTTTATAATTTTTGCATGAAACTTCACCCCCATCCCCATTAATCAAGCGTACATTCTCGTTATTCACAGAATGTATGTCTCGGTCATGTAAGCGTAACCCTAGTAAGCGCGGAAAGATGGGATAAATGCTGCCGGGCGCACGCTGCGAAATAGCGTAGTGATTTCATGAACAGCCAGCTGACAGCACGCGAAGGGACAACCTGCGTTTGTCCCTTCGCTTGCATATGGTGCGCCGAATTCTTGCTCTCTGATCATTGTACAATCCTGAATAAAATCTCGTGTTTCCTTTTATCTTAAAAGCTTACCTTGTGCTCGTTAACAGTATGAAAACATGGGAGCTATGAGCACCGATCAGCTGGCTCAATGTAGCATGTGTATACGATACAGGAGCAAAAATAATAGTGAAGCCAGCGTGGCTAAACAAACAAAATGTTGATGAAATTTTACGCAGTGCTATATTCCACATTGCGAAATTTGCTTAAGCGGAGAAGGGCTGGCACAACGCAGCAAAAAAGTTAAAGAATGGAGACTGTGCAGGCCGTTTTGTCTTTGCAGCGGCGTACACACTTTTCCCATGAGCGCTTGCGCGGCCATTGGCGGTGCTCGCGTGCGTTAAAATCGTCTTTTCTATTACGATCTGTCATTTGAGAAATGGCCGAGTTAACAGGCATGAAGCGCTATCTTTCCTCCATCGCATAAGTGACTAGTCTAACAACTTGTTTTTTTTCTTGTGCGTTGTACCTTATCCACTGCTTCTGCTTTTGTGCTGACAAAAATTGCAACCAAAGAATCTATGCCCGACCGTTGTACAGTATTGTAAAAAGATGAAGTGCAGCATTGCCATTATATAGTGCAACGGAACCTGATGCAGTGTGTGGGCCGTGTTAGACATGTACCATTTCATCCTCCTTCCTTCCGAATTCCCTAAAAAGCTTGCTGTAGAATTTGCTATCATAACAAGGCTATTTCTCAACTGGCCTTCTCCTACCATTTCATAACAGTGATCCTTATTGTTCTAGGTTATTTCCAGTTGTCGGGCACTAGTCTTGCTGTTCAAACAGCTGCTGGTGTGTTGGTCCCTAACTTGTGAAGCTTGAAGTGCTTAGGTGTTGTAAAAACAGCTGCCAGCACTACATTGAGCACAAAAACAACCCTCCAGTTTTGCAGCAATTACGTGCATTTCCTTTTTTTCCAAGTAGAGTGCGCAGTGCACTACTTTGTCGAGGTTACAATACACTCATTTGCCCGTATACACCAATGCCCAGTTGCATTATACCGATAACGTATTGTCATCTTTAATTGTTCATCTGTCAGTGGCAATGCTTTATATTTCTATGGCTACAGTATATTTTTATGACTGCAGTTACGGCTTCCGGTGCTGTTCTAAGTGATGAAGGGTGAGTCCAGCCGTGCCTGTGCCACCGGCCAAAGGAAACATCGCAGCTCCTGACGTGTACCTCGCTATTCGGGGTCAACGTCTTCTCATCTGCTTTCTCTGCCACTTGACGCAGCCGTTTTCGTACCCAAGGCCTGCGCCGCGTCAGCGTCATGTGGTACCGAAGCTTCAAGTGGCGCAGAAGGTGAGCGTCAAATGGCACCGCAATTTAGTCGGCGGTCCATCGCCGAGCAACGTCGTCAACTTCGGAGAGAGGTCACTGGTGGGCCTCTTCAAGCGCCAGTGATCACTGCGCAACCCGTTGACAGCGGATGCCGCCAAAGAGGCGTCCTTCAAGAGGATCTTATCGTTCTGCTTCCGTCGAGCGGCAGCTGCTCTAAAACAAGGATGCGCCTCCCGGCATCAGCGACAACTGTGCTTTCCTGCGCATGTTCCGCTTCGACAAGGTCAAGAAGTGAGGCCACCAGGAACCCGGCTGGAGACGCGTGCCCGATTCCGTGGTGACCGAGGCGCCATGCAAGTACGAACTGTCCCGGTGGTCCTCCGTGCCCCTGGACATGGGCGCACCACCCGAGGCGAAGCGTTGCCATGAGGCCGTGCTCGTCCTGCAAATGATGTCCCCGGCGGCAGCGACTTTCCAGATGACGCCGACGAGGGCAAGAGTGCGATCTGGGAGCTTACATACTGCGACCTCAAGGCAGATGTGAACGGTGACCTCAGTAGGCTGCCACACGCCAAGTCCCCGAAGAAACCACAAGTCTCGTGGTGGCAAGGTGTTCTCCGACGCGGTGCTCTCACACTTGCTGGCTCCTGTTCACGACCTCTGCCCTGGTGAGCTCGAGTAAGAGGACATGAAGCGAGTGCTGAAGATGTTGGTGTTGAATGGAACTTGCCTTGCGGCGGATGTGCGGAACGAGAACGCCGAGAGGGCGTTCACACTGTTACCAACAGTGCCATCCTCTCCCGTGGCCAAGAAGCACTATCCGCCGATTGTGGCCCACCATTGGAAGAAAGCATCTAGGCAGGCTCCGGTGTTGGTTGATTGAACAAAACAAAACAAAAACAAAAAGTGAGAAAGCATAAAAAATAAAACTCAATAGACTCATTGTATCAAAGCAGGTACAACTTACGTTTCTGTTTTTTTCTTTTGTTTCAGACCTTTTCATAACCCCAAAATGAGTAATCTACAAATAATGACAAAAGTTTTCATATTATTGCTATTGCAATAATAACTACAAACAATTAAAAACGTATCCGTTTTGGTGCTTCAAAACAAAAAACGGCACATTGCATCAAAGATGTCATTGTGGCTGTAACCCACGACTGATACACCAAAAGTCAGAATTATTTCTGTTCACAAGGTTTGCCCAAGTTTACAAAGCTAAGTGTATTTATTTATTCATGTTTTGTTTATTATTTCCAAAAATACTGCCACTGAATGGCGATACTTTTGGGCAGGAGTGAGCGATACATTGAAAAGGGCAGAGTGCTGAAAGTAGAAAAGCAGAAGGGAGAGAGAAAGCCACACTTTTGCCAGAAGGGAGAATCAATGAATGTGATTGCAATGCATGTTATAATACAGAGACTAACAGATTTAGGGCCCATCTGTACTGGGCCACGATATGCCCAGCACAGATGAGGGGCCCACAAGAGGAACAGCCCTCGTTGGCAGGCCGTCAAAGGTTATTTACGTTCCATGTGGCTGATGCAGGTTCAGCATTACGTGCGTACCGCTCTCTCTAAATGAGCAGAGGAATAACCTTTCAATGTACGGCACGGAGGAAGAAAGTGCATGAGAGATAGACCTCGAGCGGCACCTTGCGAACAACGCGCCAATCTCAAACACGGTCCTCCTCGGCGGAAGCCAGCTCGAGAACATGTCCCGTGACATTGCAATACTGGATTTTGGGTGATCATGTGACATGTTCTCGCCAAAATCGTAATGAAATGTCACATGACTGCTAAATATAGGCGGCCGCAGTGGAATTATATAAGCCATCGTATTTCTCTAACCACTTTAAGGTGAGGAGTGTTTTTGCCCATGTTCCTATAGTCACTGTTTTGAGAAATCAAACCGTATTCCTTTAATTGCCGTTGTATTCGGCGGCGCTACATTCATAATATAGATCTATTCCATGTTGGTAAACAGTGGTAGGCACCGGCGATATAACCAGGGCTTGTGTCGACGTCGCGGCGCTGAGGCCCCGCCCACCGCTTGTCGCGGCCCTGCACGGTCGCGCCACCGCTGCCGGCGAAGCGCGTACGAAAGCTGCCCCCGAGCACGGGGCGTCGGAGCGCCAACGTCGTGTTTACAACAGTTTGCGAGGGATAGCCGTGTGAGATGAAGTTGCGTTAGCTCTGTACAAAGCATTCAATGAATGCAGAAAAGAATGTGCCGACGCCCAGCTATGACAAGATGTGAGAAATTGATTGAAAGAATAAGCACCTTGCCACATGATGCGAATGATCGCGAGCTGTCATGTCGGCATCCCTTCATGCGTATGCTTTAATTCGGTAACTAGCGCAAGGATGAACCACTTGCAACAGCGAGACTTGTTTAAATACGACTTGAAGATGCCTCAGCTAGAATACTGTTTCGGACTAAAGCCTCTAATCCCTACACGAAATCCTTGCGCAAAAACAAATGTAACAGAATAGGTACCCAAGCATGCGATATTGGTGACGCTATATAACCTATGTAAATACGGCTGTGATAACGCACACACACGAAAAAAGCAATAACGTGCCAAGGACAAGGCTCTCAAATAACCGCCAGCAAGGCGCATAACCGCGGCTTGCGGCTCTTCCCATCGCTCAGTTCCGTTCGTGAAGGCGTGAAGTCCTGTAACGACGCGGCAAATTTCAAGCGTGTAGTTCGTTCGAGCAGTCTGACAATCGAAAAAAACAAATTGAAAGCGCATCACAACTACTACAGCCAGCGCACCCAGGATCTCTGCCGGGGGGGGGGGGGGGGGGGAGGGTTCAGTTTTTTCACGACGGGCCGGGCATGCGATTACACAGTTGTTGCGCGAGTGAAAAAAAGTAAATAAAATGCCAAATAATAGTAACATCAATGATGATGATTATTTTTATTTTTTTTCGGCGTTTTGCAGAGACATTAGCGCCCCATTCTTCTAAGACATAAGAACAGTTACGGAGCGTGAGGGGGTTAGGTCGGCCTCAGGGGGGAGGGGGGGTTACAACCCCTGAACCCCCCCCCCCCCCCCCGTGGGTGCGCCACTGACTACAGCATTGCCAAAGACACTTCTCGTGTGTATGCTATCGCAGCCGCAAGCAATTTGCAAAAGCGTCGCTGTAATCAGCCTTTCGCTCACGGCTACGTGAATTTAAGCTCTTATATATTTGTTTCATTTGAGTGAATGAAATTTGTATGACGTATACGTATAGCTTCCCCACTTCAATAATACACGGCGACCGCGATTACTTCTACACATCGAGCTAAGCTAACGTCGTGCGCGCTCTGCGGTAAGCGTCATCGCTATGCGTCCGCACTTTGTTTATGCCAAGAAACTTGGTGCCGAGCATTACACTTGACAAACTTGTGACAATGCTATTTCTCTCAAATGAAACAAGCCGCACTAACGCTATATAATTACACATATGCTTAGTCGTGACGAAAATGTTTGGCGCATAACCGATGCGCCAAACAGCCGGCATTACAGGTTCGTCCCTTTCCTTAAGACAGACATAAGCAGGAAACCGAGAAAAACCTATCGCACGTATTTTGTGCGTTGCTGAGCAACCAACCCATGGCGCAGGTCATCGGTGAACACTTTTTTCTTCATTTCACGGCGGTGAGAAGCGCCCGCACCAGCGAAAACGCAGCGGCTGCTACGGCAGGCGCGCCGGCGGATGCCTACCATGCGAAACCAAAACTCCCGACGACAGCGCCACCGCATCTTCGTGACGTAGGCCCGGTGGAATAGGTCTATAGGCCCAACGCCTCCAGTATTTTTAGATGCCTGCTGCGTCGCCCGCTTCCCCATTGTCCTTCCTCGGCGCGACCGTTTCTCGGGTCGACCACTAGGTGGCGCCAGGTTCTGACACTACCTGTTCAGTCAAGGTGCACTTTCGTGGCAGGGTGGACAGCGGGGAAAGCCCGTACTTGCCAGCTTTCTTTTTTTTAATTGTATAAGCGAGGTCACCTGCATAACTGGAGTACATTTTCGGCTCGAAAATGCATAAAGCGGAAAGATCCAAGAATGTAATGAACAAAACATTGGAATGAGGGCAGGAAAGAACCAGTATCATGAATTTATTCAATTCAATCCTAAAGAGTAGGCTACCATCCAAAATTGTGCGTATTCTAAAGAAATGAAAATTGAGCACTGTACCCAAAACAAACATAGTCTTGTAGGAAGGAAACTTAATTAAATACTATTAATAAAGAAAAGCAGGAGCACCACTTTCATACAAATGAGCACTGAACACAAAACAAACGTAAACACCGGTTTGTAGGGAAGGCACTGTTGATTAAGCACATTTGCATTAATAAAAAAAGCATAGAGAGAAATTAGAGACATCACTTTCATACAAACAATTCAAAGTTTAGGCACTTTGCGCGACAGTGGCCTTCTTTGATAGAATTTAGCCACTGCATTTCGGTCAGTGATGTCCAACCCAGTCAAAAAAACCAAATGGGTCCAATTGGAAAATTTCCGATGGCCACCAATTGGTGTTGGACCAGTTGGATTTTCGCCACCCTTTGGGTGACATACCATTCATAACCAATTGGGAGCGCCAATTGAATCCAACTGGCGCCCCAACTGTATTCAAATGGTAGCCAGTTCGAAATAACTGGCAGCCAATTGGTAAGCCATATAGATCTGATGGGTTGCCCAACTGGATTGCTTTTGCAAACCAGTTCGATCCAACTGGTCACCCAATATGGGATATTAATAATTTTTTTGTGAATTTGGGTCATTAACACAGATCTCATCTGTCACACCATAGAAACCATGCAGTCGACGCAGTCTGACTGCGCGAGAGAAAACTTCCAGTGGAGAAGTGCAAAACGGAAAAAAAAGACGCTCCACCGACGTTACTACTCGGATATGATCACGTCCATCAGGCGTATTCTGACCTGCATGGTAGTGCCACGTTTTTACAAAAGACAGGCAATTTTTTGGCAGATCCGTTAAGGCAAAGATGAAATAAATGCTGTGGTCTTATGAACGGAGTAAAGTACAAAGATCTTTTATTGAATCAATGTTGTTACAGCTGCAAAAATATTTATATGGGCTATTTTCTTGTTTCAAAGTGTTTCTCATTTCTGTGTCTTCCAATTCCAATTGAAACCATTTGGGTTGTCAGTGAAGACCCATTGAAACCAACTGGTTGAACCAATTAACTCCCGACTAGACATACAAAATGATGAAAAAGTGACTCCCAATTAGAAGTGCCCTACCAACAACTCCTATAATGTCAAATTCCTATAGCGTAAACAACCAGACTTAGCAATCTTCAAGCATTCTGATGATGGAAAAGCTTGAATCAACCGTAATCGGGCATCCAATTGGACAATCTAAATATTCCAATTGGAAAACGGCTGTCCCAATGGGTTCTCAATGGGTTCCCAATCGGACCGTTTGCAACCAACTGGACTACAGGTATTCCGATTGGCAGGCCAAATGGAAAATTCTGTGCCAACAGGCATGGCCAGTTGGAACTGTCAAGTCCAGTTGGACTGTCCCATTGAAGGTTACCACTCCAGTTGGATTCCGGTTCACTCCATTTGTGATCCCTTTGCTAACAAATGGTATATCCAGTTGGACCAATTGACTTTTTTTGACTGGGAATGCCTGGTTGGAAAGCAATGGCTTCATGAATTTCTTGCAGATCAATTCCAGAAAACTTCTTCTGTGGCTGTCATCACATTGGTCGCATTGCAAGATAGGTAAATTTGTTACAACAGTGACGCTGTGCTTCATACACTCCTCAAGAGGCTTTCGCAAAGATTTGCGGTCAGACAGCATCATGTCAACGTACCGCTTAAGAGCATGCAGAACTCTGATGAGCTGTTTTGTTGGATAGAAGAGACCACCCCTGTCTTGGTGTGCGATCAGCCCATCCATACCAAAGTCCCCTTTGGGCTTTTGGACAAGAGATACACAATTGTCACACACAGTTTTTTCGCTCACAACACGAGATATGTATCCAGCGACAAGTGCAATGGCAGCCATGTCTGGAGTTCGTAGGAAGCTGCTTGCTGACATACACAGTTCTCGAAGTGCTTGCTGAGCAAGCTTGACATTCACAGATAACGTGGCTGTGCTGCCATCCACTTGAGCGACAGTTACTCCCCGTGAAGAACAGAATGATGCAGAACTGCTCACGTTGCTTTTCTGTGATGCTGCAACAATTCCGGTCTTCAGCATCTTCTCTACCCCACAAAGGGCACTTCGCACATCCATGATGTCATTGCAGCCTGCCGTTCGTCTCAAAAATCCAAAAAAGAATTCTATTGGGTCACTAGAAAACTTTCTTGTGAGAACAAACTGAAAGTTGCACTCGTTCAAAAGAAATCTTATGCACTGTATATTTGAGACGGTTGTAAACACTAGTGCATGGTATGTTTCCTTGCTCAAAAGGTTCTCCTGTGAGCTGGCCTCCTTCAAGTCTTCCACATACTCCAAAAAAATAAGTTCAAGCCAGTGCAGCCTTACGTCTTCGGGGTCATAAAATTCTTTTGCATCAGGATTGTTTTGGTGAATGTGCTGTTGGCAATTGCTCACGTCCATTAGCACAAACCACCTGTACATATTCGACATGAATTCCACGGTCGGACCTACATTTGCGAACTTTAGATGACAAGTGTGACCTGCCTGATCCTTCATGTAGCGCAAGGCAGCAGTGACAGGGGGCGAGAGCACTTGGACGGTTGTCCTCACTCCCATTTTTTCGATGTTTGTGGGAAAGATATGCTTCCTGGTAAGAAAGCGAACTGGCTTCACTGTGGATCCTTGCTGCATCTTGTATAAGTCTTTCAGATATACAGAAGAGATTTCTTTATTCCCACCTATTTCTTTTGAAAGGAACTGTGACCGGACGTTCTTGATTATATGGCTTTGGTCAAAAGCCAGAAACAGTTGCCTCGAAGCATCAGTTGGGTGGGATATCTGGGTTTGCAGTTGTCCTTGTGACAGAATTTCCATTTCGACAACGTTTATCTTGTGGTTGTCTGTCACTAACCGCAAAATGCGGTATCCCACTTCTTCAGTTTTCTTTATGATGAGCTTTATTGCCTTGGCAAGTAGCTCACCTGAACATCCTTTAGTAAAGAAGTAGCCTACAGGAATTTTAAACCTGCCACGCTGACCACAAAGCAGGAAACATAAAAGGGAGTTGGCAAGCTGACTTTTTTCTGACGTAGGCAAAAGGTGGTTTAGGTCAGCACCCAAGTCAACATCTCCCAGAAATGCATCCCTCTGCTTATTACACTGAAGTTTTTGTCGGATACGCATCTCATCCACGACGAGGCTGCAGTGCTTCGACTGCGAAGATGTGAGGCACTCCAGCTCAGTGCTCAGCCGTGCCTTCACCAAATCACTGAATCCGACCTCGCCTACTGAATTTCCCAGGTATTTCTGCAGGGTGGCTCGGCAGGGAAGGGCAAGCAGCTTCTCTGTCCTAATGTGCTCATAGGCTTTTGTTTCAGACCATGTCGGCTTTTTTGCCTTGTAGTTGATCACTTGACCTAAGATTAGCTTGGCCTTAGTGCTTGGGAGTTTTGAGTCTTCAACAACTTGCAGAAACTTGCTTACATGGCACTCGTCTTTCAGGCGATCAAGCTCTTTCTTATAGCGATCTACCGTAAGGCGCAACCTTTCATTTTGTGCCTTCAAACTTTTCTCTTTCTCGCGCCACTTCTTTTTTTGCAAGTAGGCAGCTAACGAGTTTGACCAGTTCGTTTGTGGGCCAAAAGACCTCATAGCGCGCGCCGTATGCGTGTCTTTTGGCAGTTGGTGATCTTGCAAGAACTCATTTCTGACGCTGGAATCGCCGCATCGCGAAGTCACTGCCTTTCCTCCTGCTGTGTCAGGTGCAGAGACATCCAAGCAATCAACAGTCGCAGTGTCGGGAACACTTGGTTCTGTACAGAGTTCTACATCAGGAGCGCGAGTATACGCTCTAGGTGTAGCTGTCTTTACCGGCGATGGTTCGCGCTTGCGTTTAGTGATGCTCGTGTTACTCCGCGGCTTGGGTGGCATTGGCCGGAGGTACGAGGGATAGGACGGAAAAACGCTGGGCACGCTACCTTGCTTCAACATGCGCCTCTTGGTGTCTCCTCGGAAGTCGCTCTCGAGGAAGTGGAGACTGCAGACAGCAGAATAGTTCGACGTTGAATTTGGCTGCCAGTTTTTCCTCGATATCACTTTGAGCCATTGGTCTCTCAGCGTTGTCTCCGCGGGGATCTCGTGAAACGACACGCCGGGTTGCTTCTTACGTTGGCTCGACGTGCAAAAGGGCACGCAGCAATAACGCATGTTCCGTAAACACGAGGCGTGCAGTAAAAACACAAAGAGGCACACCAGCACACACGCAGAGAGAGCAGCAACGTACTGTACTAGCACTAGAAGAGAACATCCATGGTACTAGCGCCCATAGAGTTTCTATGCTAGCGCCTAGCGGCCGCGTTGGTGGTAGTGTCAGAAGGTTGCGCCACCTCGCGGGACGCAAGCGCGTGAAAACGAGAAAACAGGAGAGGGTTTGGCCGGCGCGCCGACGCTCACGCAGCAGGCATCTAAAAATAGAGGAGGCGTTGATAGGGCAGTCTTTTTCGGTATTCTATTATACACTGCCTTATCCGGCGCTATAATGCGCCATTTTGATGTAGAGTAGTGTCACTACTAGAGTTAATATTTATGTGTCTTACTAGCTGATCAATACAGAGCAAAAACCCAGCATGAGAACACCATTTGCTCAACTCCCAACATATGTCTCCTGAGAAGGTATTGCTGCGAAAGAATAAATAAAGTGTAGACACTCTGCAGTCAGCAGGCATGTAGTCTTAATCGTACGTGCAAACAGAATGTTCTAGAATGGTTTATACGCAATCTATCTTGAAACACGACCGGACTGGGTGTACGCGCCTCCGCCACCAGGTCGGACAGTTGCTTCGCTGGTAACGTCACTGCTCGTCATATGTGATATTTGGCTTTCGCTCAACCAACGCCTCCCGGTAGGGTGGCTAGGATGGGGAGGTGTGAATGATGATTGTGGTTCGGTAAGGAAAGGACGCTAATTTCTGCAGCCCATGTAGGGAGCACGGCTAAGCGTCCGTGGGGCTGGGGGAAAGGGAGTGAAAGAGATTGAGAGGAGAGAAAGGCCGTAGTGGAGGGCTCCGGAAATTTAGACCACCTGGGGTTCTTTAACGTGCACTGACAACGCACAGTACACGGGCCTCTGGCATTTTCGCCTCCATCGAAAATGCGACCGCCGCGGCCGGGATCGAACCCGCGTATTTTGGGTGGCAGCCGAGTACCGGAGGTGTGAATACCGGCGGCGCTTGACTACGGGCGCGCGTGACCCCTCCTCGCACCGATGCCACCAGGGGGAATGTGGCGCTGCCGCTTCCTGCGGGGTAGAGTTACTGTCATGGAGGAAAGAAAAACTCGAAGCTTCTAAATGAAGGCCGTTGATCCGTGACGTCACCAGGTCATGTGACCCCAAACCTAGGGACAGGGTTACATAGGGATTTTTTCGCGACGAGAGCCACGGGGAATCTTCCGTAAACGTGTTCCGTCACGGCCGCTGGATAAAAACGCACGTGCGTTGAATCCAGCGGCCGTGGTTCCGTGCCTCTGCGGCTCTAGAGTTCTCCGATGGCGATCGTCGTCGGCACCGATGGCCACCGTTAGCACGCCGACCGGTGTGATCAGCGTTTTGGCGCGTGATGTTGAACGCGGTGAGTCGCCGGCGCATCTGTCTGTCTACGTCTTTACGGCGATTCCAGTCGCGCGACGTTCGGCGACGTAGTACGTAACGACTTCGCAGGCTTCGAGAGTGAAGTTCTTGCAGGTGTGCCACCTTCCAAAACATGCAAGTATGATCTCTCTTACTTTTAGCTTTGACCTGTACAATTTATGTCGCATGCAACAGTCAGAGATGCTAGGCTTCCACGCATATCGGATATCGTGTGGATATCCATGCTGCCGTTTTACTACGAAGATCGATTCTGATCGTCAACTATAGCGGCAACAATCGCTCCTCACGGGTTTCCGCTTGCCGGGATCTCATTAGATGAATACTACCGCATAGCAAGGTATTGCAGAGAAATTGAAAAGCAGATAAAAAAGGCATGCCTTCCACTTCTGGGAAAAACTACGTAAGGATGGAGTACATGTGAGCTACTCGAGGCAACAAAACACACGCATGTGTTAGCGATTCGTCGATCGTACTTGCTGCTTGTCAGATGCAATCTCTAAGAATAAGACTGTGACGGCAGTGTTGTTTTGATTTGAATGGCCAATGTCTATAACATACCACTTCCATTTTCATTGTGTATATGTTATTTTCACTCTGCATTTGTGGAAGTTAGTGTAAATCATGAATATATACATGTGTCACTTTCACTTGTTTCCACGGCAAATTCAATGCAGATAGCAGCCAACAGCACCGCGTTTAGAGCTAAAATATCTGTTACAAGCATGACTGTTGACAAAAATTCAAGAATAATTTGTTGTTTACAAGTGATCATCTTTGAGAACTGTTACTAAACAAGTGGAATTAATGGGAGAGTTAGGGTATCAACTAAATTTTTCTTGTGATATCGATTTGTACTTCATAGGGCTGCTGATACTACAACAGGAATCTACTGCCAAAGACGTGTGCGCAAACGCATTGTGCCATCTGCACCTACAAGAGCAGCTGACCACAAGTACTGTGATTACATCACCTACTCCAGAGGCTACGTAAGGATCACCTCAGCCGACCTGTCATCCAATTGGAAGTGTCACGCTGTACAAGCAACTAACCATTGCCCGTGCTGTTGATTTGTGCTTCGCAGGTGAAAGTATCCGTGTCTAGGTGTTTACATCTATGTGTGTTATTTGCCACTGCCGACTGGGTGTTATTGTCATTTTTTTTACAATTCTACCAACATTTTACAAGCCATTGAGTATTCCACATGCAAAACACACACCTAAATACAGACAGTTCATCAGATCATATTCCTGTAACATTGCATTTATGATGATTTTAATGATGCTCTAGCATAACTGCAAACTTTGACTGCTCAGGTCTAGAGGACAAAGGAGGACTGCACTGATTTAAGGCAGGGAAATAGGGGCCTAACTGAAGTGCAAACTCAAGCTCAAAGCCAGATGAATGAGTGAATAGGAGAGCCCGTCAATAGCTGGTGAGATGGACTTGCAAATTGCTCAAGTCTCCCGTGTTCCTTTGACCTACGAGACGGTGACATCGCCCATGTTGCATGAAAAGAAAATTATTTATAGTGCTTTCCATTAAATATGTAAGCTTCTTGATCCAGTATTCTATGTTTGCTTGTGTTAAAGAACAGGCTGAGGAGGTTTTTGCACAACCTTTAGCCATATGGCTGCGTTCAGTTTATGATTACCTAGTGAAATGCTGTTGAGTCCTCCTTAGAGCTTTCTTCTCCACAAGATATGCAGTGGCCGGAAATGCCTAGCTAGCTCTTCATAAGAGCTCCATATTAATTATATAGGTGTTGGAATGCAAAGTGCATCTTTTTCTTCTCCAAAACACTGCAGAATGTCAATTTAGCTGTTACAAGGTGCTTCCAAATTCCAAATAACCTGCTCCAAAGCGCTCCAAAATGAAATTTCTGCTGCTTCAAAAATTGCTCCAAATCAGATTGCTTGGTAGCATCACCAAGATACTCTTAATGGGAAATAGTTGGGGTGGTAGGATGCAGTGTAATGCTTTCACATAGGCATGCTGTGAAAACTGTGGCAAAAGCAAAGCTGTGCTGCTATCGTTGATTGTGGAATAACTGGTAACGGTATCAAGTTCACTCTCACTGTCACTTACACGTGGCAGTGGGCTAAGGGCAAGAGCGTGTCTGCTTTTCTTTTTTCTGCATCTTGAGACAAGAGACAGACGGAGGCTCTTTCCTTCTTTGGTTCTTTGTTCCTTACTTTCTTTCTCTCTGTGTTGCCCTCTGAACCATCACTATCATGCAAGTAATGGGCTTTTATTTGTGTCTATATTGTCTCTATCGTAGTCACAGTAATGGAGCATTAGGCTGACCCAGCTGAGCCTAACAAGCAATTTCCTCGCTTAGTGCTTCGCACAACACAGATTTCCACAATGCGTGGGATCTGCAGGATTTTTTTGTTCTAAGTTAATCAGGGTATATTTCACCGAGGTATGTGTAGTAGTGAGTGTAAGTTATAAAAGCATGTTACATTTCAGATTAACTGTACTTAGCCAGTATAAGCTTATATAACCCACCTTAAAACAAAAAAAATCTGTTAAATCAGGGTATAGGTAATATACATACATCGCCAATAAGTGTGGCTTCACAATAGTGTGCATATCCCCTGCAAGAGGTGTTTCACGGTATAGTGTAGCCAATGTAAGCTCATATAACCCACACCACTCTAAGACTCAAGAAATGTTCATTTGGGGTACAGGTAATTTGCATACTTTGACATTGAGTATACCTTCACGGCAGTGTGTATTTCCTACGTAAGGGCTGTTTCACGGTGTAGTGACGCTATGCTGCTACGAAACCACCTTTACAGGTTGCTTACGTGTGGAAAGAAGTCTGTTCTTTTCAATTGCTTGGAAATTTTAGAAATTCTGGTAGACCATGTGATGCATTCACAGCTCAGTTACACTTCGTGGCCATACACAAATGATTACAGGCATCTCACCAACGTGAAAGCTGCACCTGCAGGTTTGACAAAGCATAGTGCAGTTCAGAACTTTACTATTCCTCCCTTCATATTTTAAATGAGTATTGGAAAATCCTCGAATATCTTGTACACAGTCTCATCTCATTTAATTAATTAATTTTAGAAATTATTGTGATGACCTTGTAGCTGAGATAGTAGGTAACCTATCTTTTTGGCCTTGCAAAAGAGCATGCCTGTATATGTACACCTCATGAATCCAACAGACAGTGAGGCAAAGGAAGGCATAGGGGAAACTATTTGCATTTTTTGCCTGTACTGTAGTAATTGAGACATAAATATAAAGGAATTAAAATGGACGAAATTCATCAGCAGCCAACCCATGTTGAGATGGTCATGTGCTACATGATACCTTTTGGCAAAAAAGTGTTCCACACTTGCCACCATGGCTATAAGCGTGGAACCCATGAATAAATTTACAGAAATACCCATTATAGGGGACAAGGGAATTCCCGCCATTGTAGCTCATTTGGTAGAGCATTGCACACATTATGTACAAGTCAGAGGTTCGGTTCCTGCATGTATGTTTTTCGTCCACCTCAGGCACTTCCTTTCATTTCATCATCATCGTCAGCCTATCTCATGTCCACTGCAGGATGAAAGCCTCTCCCAACACTCGCCATCCTTGCTTGTCCTGCACAAGCTGATTCCATTTGATGCCTGCGAATTTCTTAATTTCACCGCCCATCTTACCCTCTGCCACCCACGGCTCCGCTTACCCCCTCTTGGTATCCATTCCGTCGTTCTAACTGTCCATCGATTATCTAGCCTTCTCATCACGTGCCCTGCCCATGTCCATTTTTTCTTAGTATCGTTCGTGACATCAGCGACCCCCGTCCATTTTCTGACCCACTCGGCTGTCTTCCTATCTCTTAGAGTAACACCTATCATTTTTCGTTCCATTGCCTGCTGTGTGGTTCTTAAATTCCTCTCTAGCTTCTTTACAAACAATTTAACAAAACAACAAACATTGAAGCCTAGGAAAACATAGGGGAAGTTATTCCAATTAATAATTAGTAATTTTTTTAAGGTAAGTAGAAAGGAATTAAAGTGGACGAAAAGACAAACCTGCCTTCGGTGGGAACCGAACCCACGACCTTCAGATATCGCGTCCGATGCTCTACCCACTGAGCTACGAAGGCGGTCATCCCTCCGTCCACATTATTGGGTATTTTATGTATATCAAATCATAGGAGCGTTAGGCAGCGCCACTCGTAGCCGTTGTGGTGAGAGTAGCACACTCTTACTGCCAGGAGGCGTCACGTAGAACGTGATCTTATGTCGAGGTGGCTGCTGCCCAATAAACCCTCATATGCTACCTAAGGCACCAAGTCTGCCGCGACGAGACCCAAGCTATGAAATAACGGAAGGAAAGGGGTCAAAGCCCGCAGGCATCAAATTCGCAGGCACCATATTATGATATTGTAAAAAATTACAATATCATAATTACTAATTGAAATAACTTCCCCTATGTTTTCCTAGGCTTCAATGTTTGTTTAGTTAACTTGTTTGTAACAAATAAAGCGAGCCTTTGACCCCCTTTCCTTTCGTTATCTCTAGCTTCTTTGTAATTCTCCAAGATTCTGCCCCTTAAGTCAGTACTGGCAAGATGCAGTAGTTATATAGTTTCCGCTTGAGTGATGGTGGTAGGTTTCCGTTTATGAGTTGGGAATGTCTGCTCGTATGCGCGCCATCCCATGTTTATTCTACGGTGGATTTCTCTTACATGGGCAGGTGCTCCTGTCAGTAGCTGTTCTAGATATAGGTATTCTTCTATGATTTCTGATGCCTGGTTTTTGGTCGTGAAGACACATATTTTCGCCGTGCCACTTAGCATTATCTTCGTTTTCTGCATGTTCATCCTTAATCCTACCTTAGCGCTTTCTTGGTTTAAGTCTTCAATCATCTTTTGCAGTTCGTCGCCATCATTGCTAAAGAGTGCTATGTCGTCTGCAAATCGTAAGTTACTCAGATAATCACCATTAATCCTTAGCCCTTTCTCATCCCAGTCTAGGCTTTTGAAGATTTCTTCCAAACATGCAGTAAATAGCACTGGAGATTTTATCTCCTTGTCTGACACCTTTCTGTATTGGGATTTTCCTGCTTTTCCTAAAGAGGAATAGGGTGGCTGTAGAATCTTTGCAGATGTTGGCTGTTGTGTTTACGTAGCTATCACATATTCCTTGATGGTATAATGCTGCCAGAAGTGCTGGTATCTCTACCGAGTTGAAAGCCGTATAGAAGGGTTTGTTGTATTCAGCGGATTTCTCGATTACGTGATTGATCGCATGTAGGTGGTCTATGGTGGAGTCACCTTTTCTGAACCCTGCTTGCTCTCTTGGTTGATTAAATTCAAGTGTGGCCCTTATTCTGTTTGAGATAACCTTTGTGAATATTTTGCAAAGTGTTGAGAGTAGACTGATTGGCCTGTAGTTTCTCAGGTCTAACATCTCCCTTCTCATGTAATAGGAAATGTTTGCATTTGTCCAGCTGACTGACACACTTGAAGTTTTGAGGCATAGTGTGTATAGTGTCGCAAGCTTTCTAGTTAGGAGGTCTCCTCCACCTCTGATCAAGTCAGCGGTTATGCCATCTTCTCCAGCAGCTTTTCCGCGGGACATGCCCTGAATTGCTTTCCTAACCTCGTCCGCAGTGACGCATGGAATTTTGCAGTCCTGCTTGACATTTAATACTCTCATGGTGGCAGGCGCGTAGCCAGGATTTTTTTTCGGGGGGGGGCTTGAAGAGTCAGTGTATACGGCCGTTCAAGCGCGTAGCTTTTTTTTTTAGAGGCCCAGCTCCTTAAGGCGTGCGTCGTGCGTCCCCGCTGTATGTAGTAGGTAGCCACCGGCGCGTGCCTGCCGGGAGACACGCACGCGCTCGTGCCTCTCTGTCTTGTGAGAGAGAGACAGAGAGAGAGAGAGAGCGAAAGGCGCGCGTTGATGAACGCTCTACCAGCTCGCAAAAAAGGAGAACGCGCCCTCACCCGCGAGTGACAACGTTGGCGCAGGCAGCGTCTCCTAGCAAGTTTCTTGATTGAGAAAAATACCGACTGCTCGCGTTGGAGAAGCGTTCACCGGCAACCCATATATATATATATATATATATATATATATATATATATAGGCACTGGAACTTGACTTGGAATGAAGTGCCGGTGGGAGATTTCACTTGTGCATAGTTGAACCATAATGGTTCGTAGCGTGCGCGTTAACTAAATTAATCCGGAACTCGGCACGATCTACGATGAACATCCCGAGCTTCGCCCACTCATCATCATTCACTCCGTGGATATGCTGTAATTTTTTTATTTTTTTTTGGGGGGGGGCGGGGTAGGAGGGGCTTGAAGATTGCATACGACCATTGGGTGGTCTTGGAGGACCTGTCAGGTCGCTCTTATGATTTTGGCATTGTTTACTGCCGTTCTGTGATGTCAGGTCAGGTGTGTAGGTGAAAACTGGAAGCAAGTGGAACTCCGCGCAGAGAAAATTGCCGTGCATGGTGCTCACACAGACTCCTTGTGTAGGCAGAGGCATTACATTGCTCGACTATATTTCCATGTGGTTGCTTACTGCAGGGCAACGTGTGGATTATGATGAGCTCTATGTTAACCACAAGGAAACACCATAGAGTGAAAGACCATATTTTTTAATGCTTTGTTTTTATTGAAACGCAGTAAATCACATAACAAATACTTCGCACATACAAACATTTTGGGTCCGTACGTCAGCATTGATTATAAGTCCAGTCGAGGCCATTCAGCACAGTTAGGATCAAAACTCTGCATGCACCACATGTAGCACAGGTTTCTTCTTGAAGGACGCTGCGACACTTTTTTAACATTGTCTGAAAACGGCGAGCATCAAAAGGCGCTCCAAGGAGCACTGACTCCGTCGCTTGATTTAGAACTAACAATGGTGATCTCGCATGAACCTAATGGTCGTAGCGTGCGCGTTAACTAAATTAATCCGGAACTCGGCACGATCTACGATGAACATCCCGAGCTTCGCCACTCATCATCATTCACTCGTGGATATGCTGTAATTTTTTATTTTTTGTTGGGGGGGTCAGGGGTAGGAGGGGCTTGAAGATTGCATACGACCATTGGGTGGTCTTGGAGGACCTGTCAGGTCGCCTTATGTTTTGGCATTGTTTACTGCCGTTCTGTGATGTCAGGTCAGGTGTGTAGGTGAAAACTGGAAGCAAGTGGAACTCCGCGCAGAGAAAATTGCCGTGCATGGTGCTCACACAGACTCCTTGTGTAGGCAGAGGCATTACATTGCTCGACTATATTTCCATGTGGTTGTCTATGCAGGGCAACGTGTGGATTATGATGAGTCTATGTTAACCACAAGGAACCCCATAGAGTGAAAGACCATATTTTTAAGCTTTGTTTTATTGAAACGCAGTAAATCACATAAAAAATACTTGCACATACAAACATTTTGGGTCCGTACGTCAGCATTGATTATAAGTCCAGTCGAGGCATTCAGCACAGTAGGACCAAAATCTGCATGCACACATGTAGCACAGGTTTCTTCTTGAGGACGCTGCGACACTTTTTTAACATGGTGGAAACGGCGAGCATCAAAAGGCGCTCCAAGGAGCACTGACTCCGTCGCTGATTTAGAATAACAATGGTGATCTCGCGAACGCGGAAGTACCTGAAGCAAAATTATGTTGCTTTGAGTTAACACATATACAAAAACTATGTATGTTTCCGTCAGAACAACAAAGGGTTAGACGACGTAAAGGCTTGACTTAAAAGTCGTACCACGTCTCTCCTTGAGTAGCTGAGGCGTTTCCTTTTTTTTGTGTGAAACGGGTTGTTACGTAAACGCAGCAGCGTCCGCCTGCCTTTCATATTCGCCACTGGGGCCGAAACAAGAACCCCAACCGCGTATATGTCACAGTGACTGATGAAATTGCTACAGTTTCAATAAACAGTAACATGGGAGTGATGAGTTACTACGTATCAAAGGAGGCACTTGCATTTATGGCACAGATCCAAAACGTGGAATCTAAAATAAGGAAGCCCAACATGAATATGTAACACACACAATGGAAACGGAGATTAGCGTGCTTTTACAGTTTCAGCGGTTTCAATAACTTATTATTGTTTCGGACAATGCAATGCAGTACAAGAAATAACGAACATACAAGGGTCACATAGCACTGCACCAGGATCCTTGATTAATCGTTACACAAAAGGCGGAATACAGAGGAGTAAAAATAATCAGGAAACCGGACACACGTAAAAAATCGAATGATAATATACGCAGACGTAGCAAAATACATGGCTACAAGTGAGCAAATAATGTTATCCAAATTTCAATGCAATAAGTAAGCGAATAACTTCTTAGCTGGAGTTAAGATAAGTATGAAGTGGAAGACAATTTTTTGGCATATGCTAGACTATTCCAAAGTGCTGCTGCACAAAAGGAGGATAACATTTTACCGTAATTAGTATGATGTATGGGTAACAGAAGGTTTTGTCGGGCTGCAACCTTGTGCTAATAGGATTAAGAAGTAGATCAGAACCGGTGAAGTCGTAACCAACTTGTTTAGTTACTAATTTGAGAAATAATAGCGCTACACGATAGTTAAAAACATCTCCAACTTAAGGAATGTGGTTTTTCTTTAGCTCTCAGGAGGTGTTGGAAGAAAAATGGCCTATGAATATGAGCGATGGGAAGAAATCTGACAGTAGGTTTTAAAGCATTTACAGAGCCGCATGCAATCCTTAGAGAAAAGCTAGAGAACAAACCCCAAACGGCGGGGAAGCTTTGCGAAACGGTCGATGACATCAGAATGATTTATGTTTATATCCCTGTGACAGTAGAGGAGGGCTAGGCCAACCAGCCGCTCCTCGGACATTGTTGAGCGCAAGTAGGTTTTTAGTCTCCTCGAACTGGAGAACGATCTTTCTGCTGTGGCGGTGGTTAGAGGGAGTGTTACCAATATTTGCAGCAACTTATAAATATTGGGGTAAAATGTGCTGTCACAGTGAGGAAGGGCGTCGAGCCCAGTGCTAGGACGCAAGCTTGGTCCTGTTGACTCCCACTTAGTCCACCAGAGCCTAAATTCACCGAGAGCAGCAATTTCATCCACATCGTTAGAGAACGCAAGAATTAGTTCCTTCGCTTGCCTTAGGCGGGCATCATGTGATGGAGGAACTGCTGCGGGAATCAATGCACCGAAACTTTCTATCAACCGCCTGTGATTCTCAAATCGCTGCTTTAGCTGAGAAAGTATAAAATCGATGAAAGGTATATACACGGATCTGCGGAAATATTCCTCTGCACTTTCTGCGTGATCATTTCCGCGATGTTGTTGGAGGCTCCTAATCCTTGGCTTTGCTATTTCAACGTTGTGGCGCTCTCCACACTCTTGAGCCTTGGAGAATACTTCCCCAAAGCACGCCTCGGCGTTTGTTCGGTATTGCTCAATTGTGCGTTGCACAACATCTATGTGACCAATCGCCGTACACATGTCCGAATTTTTTGCCTGAAGTTGTCTCGATAAAGGCAGGGTCACTGCCAGGACGTGCTCGGCGACATGGAGGCCCACAATGAAGGATGGTGATAGCAGGGCAGATATCATATTGTTCGCCTGGGCTGCATTCTCGGAACTCCCATTTAATTCAATTTCAACCAGCGCCGCAATGACACAGTCAAAAAGAGAAACAAAAGAAAGAAGCGCGTCATGCTTTTCCACCCAACGAGTCTCACACAAGCCGAGAAGTCGCTTGCGCCTTGACTCGGATCGCACGTCAGCGATCTTTGCACGCAGCACGTTTGATCGGCTTGCCGATTTGCGAAAGAATTTCGCAGTCTCCTTGACTGTTCCGAAGCAGTGCCTAATATCAGCTACAGAACAAGCAGCACAAAGCACTAAGTTTAAACAGTGGCTGGCACAGTGCGTATACAAAGCAGTTGGGTATTTCTCGCGAATCGCTGCTTGCACGCCATTTGCTTTTCCAGCCATCGCACTTGCGCCATCGTACCCTTGCCCTCGAAGGTTCTCCATATCAATCCCAACGTTCACTAAAAACTTCACAATCTCCCGTGCGATATTCCGGCCACTTTGGTCATCTACAGGAACAAAACCCAAAAAAACTTCGTCAACCTGGTTGCTTCCCTTGTCCAAGTAGCGAGCACATATGGTGAGCTGTTCAATGCCAGCAACATCTGTGGTCTCATCCGCGAGAACAGAAAAACAGCCCGCATTGTTAATTTTTGACACGAGATTCTCTCGAATGAGGGTGCCGCAGATTTCAACAATCTCATTTTGAACTGTAGGACTTAGATATGACGCATTGCCGGAGCAGTTCTGTATATGTTCTTTAAGGTAGCTGTCTCCGCAACTACTCCGCATGCGTAGTAGTGCTCTGAAGTTGCCTTCATTCTCTGTTGGAGCACTGTCGAGATCTAGTGGCCCGCTGTCATTATGACCACGAAGAGACAGCCCTTGTCTTCCGCAAAATATTATTGTGTCGACTATAGGGGCCAGTCTCTTTCTGTTTTCTTTTATCTGGAGCTTTCTGCTGCTATCAAGCTGTTCAACTACAGTAAGCGCACCACTCGAGAAGGCCTTTATAAAATGATCAGCCGCCGATTGGCTTTCCCGATGGTACACCGTGTTCTGATGTGAATCGAAAAGTTCCAGTGCGTGCTTCCAATCTCGGCAAGCTCTAGACACGAGTGCGCCGGTGGACGCATGACGCCCTTTGCCAACTTCAGGGCGGCAAAAGAGTGCACAAACGCGGTAGAATGAGCCCTCACACAGCGCGGAATAACTCAGCCATGGGTATTTGTCAAGCCACGCCAGCTGAAATTTCCGCTTCTGCTTTAAGTCCTTGACGCACTTGAACTCATAGCTTCTACCAGGTCGCCAGGGGGACGTGAGGAGCTGGTGCTTTAGGACATTGTCAATTTGGTTGACATTTTGGTACAGGCCAATGTCGAGTCTGCTGCACTCTGTCCCTTGGTGTTCTGAAAGAGTTCCATTATTTAGGCGAAGACCTTATATGTATTATGCGGAGTTGCGGACGTTACCGTAAAGAAAAAATGAAGAACAATGTTGCGGAAAACTATATATGGTACAAGAAATGCGGTACAGAAAATGCAAAACCTGTTAAACATTAATGCCCTGAAAACTTCCCTCACCACTGCCACGGCTGAGAACACAAGGTGCCCGACCAGGTGGTGGAAGTCAGGGGTGGCTGGAAGCGCTCAATCAACAAGCTGGCTCATTGCCGCACTGGATAGGCAGGCTGGGATACGCGGCTATGAGCCATGTCAATCTTTACAGCCTGTGCGAAATTACCCACTTGACATTCGATAACCAAAGCCACTGGCTTTCACCTTTACGTCTCTTAAGTGATAGTCCTAGGATTTTTTTTCTTTTTTAAGTGTCCCACTCTTCTTTCATAAGAATCAACATAACAGTTACCCTGAGAAGGTCCTTGGTCTTCCTGAAGGCGAATATCATCCTGTGCTTGTTTGGGGCTGACATTCCCGGTGGGTCTAGGACGCGTTCCTGCATAAGTAGATCATTAAATCATTGCAAAATTCACCACTGTGTGTCACATTTAAATGTAAAATTAGCGAAAATATAATACATTAACGCAAAGACGACTTTATAGCATGGTATGAACAATTGCAAAGCAATACATATCTTATTTTTGAAGGAGCATTGGGGCTCATCAAAGGGCCCATGGTCTGTAGTATGTTCTAACTTCGACATTCATTTGTCCCGGCCGACTGAGCGCGAATACAATACAATCTTGTGGAGACAATACTTTCCCAGGTGGCAAAGAAAAAGAGCTGATAAAAAATCTACCAGAGACGCATTCGTTTCCTCACCGTTAATACAAAGGTCCTTCACTTGCGCACACTAATGGCGCAATGATAATTTTAATATAACTTGTAACGATGCCGCGATGCTGCGTAAAACTTCCGCAATACCAAACTGTCGCTAAGGTGCCTTTTGTGAGTCCATTTATGCATTGATGTCCACGCCATCCTGATAAACTGTGGAAAACCCTCCTGAACATTGTATCATTTTATGTATTTAGTATTTACGGTTTTCTCACCAGCACTTATATATTTACTACACTATGGGAGCTTATTCTAACAACCAATCAAAATAAATCAGTACGTCTGCATGAAAAGCGAAGACTCGTCTAGGATTTGATTCCAAGTATATAGCCTCAGTACATCTCGGGTTAGATACAGCTACACAGCTGTATCAGTTCTGTGTACTATTAACACCTTTTTCGAAATACTTATTTCGTTACAGTTAAATGCATTCGTCCTGAATAACATCATACTACGGCCCCAGCGATATAGCTTTGCCTCTGGCAAATCTGTAAGCACCGCCATCGACCTTTCCGCAAACAATTATCGGCGCATTTTAAAAGCTGGGCAACGAAGTCGATATTTTTTTGAGACACTATGAAAGCCTTCGGTATGGTTTACCACATCAAGATCAAAGTAAATTTAAAATCCTAAGACATTGCCTGAAACGCGCAGGAACTTTTTTTTAGTTATCTTGTGTCATGCAGTCCGCCATTTGACCATTTGCAAAAATTGACTTTCCTGCAAAAGTTGGCTTTCCCGAAAGCATATCTCCGAACCAAGACTTCTCGTCCACAGATTGCCTTCCTGCTCTAAGCGTGTGAACTTGGTCCCGCTATTCATCCCGTTCAACGGCCGTCCCCGCCTTTCCTTTCTTTCGCTTCTGCCCCTCTCTGTTAATCGCTGAACTCGCTGCGAGACGGCTCGCCCCCCGCAAAATTTTGAGAAGCTTTCGTGGTGCTCGTTCACGTCGGATGGAGTGTGCAGGCGTGAACGCGCTTAGAGCACAAAAGCATTCTCAAGAAGGCGAGAGCTTTTGGTTGTAATTCGGAATCTGCCGAAAGTAAACTATGTAATGTCAGGATGATTGCTATTAGTCGCACGAATATCGAGTCACATTATGTCTCCCACGACACCTCGCGTTCATTCCATGAGGTTAAAATGTCAAAAAAGATGTCAACTTTGCGAAAGAGTACAGAGGGTGAGTTGACACCCAAGGGTCAATTTAGACTGGCATCTACATTGGAAACAGCAAATCAACAGTGTTCATAAAAAACTTGACTATAGTTCTTGCATCTTTGCTGGCGCTAGGGGCAATATGTTTACCGTGACTTACCTCAGGCCTCGTACTCTTCTTTTTTTTTAATTTCGTTGACACTAAGGTTACTCTAGCAGAATAGCGCACGTAATATTTTTTACTGCCTTACTGTGGTCACAAAAACGAGCTCTATGAACGTATTTTTTATCCGTCGTACAAGTAATCATACGATTTCGTTTGCAACTGCAGGCAACTAGACGTACACCTGCTTAAAACACAAGATAGTGCACACATATTTCTCCTTTCCTAATACCATATCTACATTCCCCGCGTCTGCGCCCCAGGCAACCAAATAATAGCAGTATAAATCCCCCCCTCCCCAATTCTAGCGACGTATATGATGAACGATCGCTCGTGTATTTCGATGATATAACCCGGAATGATATGCGCATTGAAACAAAAGTCGCAGGAAACATTCATCATCCATGAAGACGCTTTTTTTTTATTTACAGTAGAGCACCTCGATCAACTTATTCAAGTGCTTGCTTGCAAATGCACCGTTCTCTGCCTCACTTGCTTTTATTCAACTGTACAATATTAAGAGGGCAGCGGCGGACTGTCAATGCTCTTTTGGAAGTTGATCTGATACAAGCTAAAAATGGTATCAATTCAAATAGTTTCGTATTCATTTTCTTTGCGCATTATACAATAAACCATTGACTGAGTCTGATTGATCATCTCGGCGACAGTAGCGGCTTCGGCTATTATGGCTAACAAGCGCAACTTGCTACTCAAGAAATGAAATTAACGATAAATTTCCTGGCAATAACCATGAACTACGCAAACATTTAAAAGGCATTATTTAAACATTTTCAGATAATTCAGATATCATCCATACAGGCCAACTTAGCGCCATTGCAAGGTGACTATATCGATTACATCAGTTAACATGCAACGATGCAAGTTGAAAGACATGACTTACCGCTCGAGGTCTCGCTCCTATGTTGGCGTTTCGAAGATGAGCTTGCCCAGAAGTCGGAGAGTCGCTTCTGCCCTTGGGACATATTTTCGTGAAAGCGACGATCCGCAGATGACCATCGGGTCTTCAAAGAGTGTCGCGACCTCCGTCTGCTCGTAGCGGGGCTGGTGACCGTGTAGCAGTGGTCGTGGTTGTCGTAAGGAACGCTGACGGTGAGGATAAAGCCGAGAACGCGCTCGGCGAACCACAGCACAGCTTTTTTTCGACTCGCCATTGCCCGTTTTTAAGTTGTGGATAACACTGCCAAACAATGCTGTCCAATCGCGAGGTTCGTAGAAAGTTCCTCTCACTGCAGCACAGCCTCCTGAAGGGGACATGCCGGGCGCGCTCGTTGTGAGCATATCGAAGGGATCAACAAAGATGACGAAGAAGAAACTACATTAGGCCATCCATGAGGCTTCAAAGAAACAACTATCCAACCCATTAGGGACACTGCTCAAAATGACACAGCGGAGATACTGTAGATATGTTCCCTGCGGGAGCGCAGAAACCGCACGAAGTACGGCGTCGCTGGCCCCCCAGCTGCAACAGGAAAAAGAGAAAGAAGCCCGGCTGCTGCATACAACGCATACCATGAGTGTTCCCAGTCGCAGCCGTGGAAGAAAAGTCGTGTGATACAAGGAACAGCGGCATACTTTGCTTTGAAGTTCGTTCGCTAGCTTGATAGCTTTCGCCCGCAAACGACCTTCCTCCAGCAAACTGCACACGTAGACGGATACGCAGCCTGACCGCTTCCTTTTGTCACATAGGACAAAAGTACTGCATTGCATGAGTGGTACTACATTGCGAAGGTGTGTCTGACGCCGTCGTTGTGCTGCTGGGGGTGAAGATCGCCGGCTCCCCTTCAGGCCGTTTTGTGTTCCCCACTGCCGCCGAGCACCCACTGGTTTCTCTCACTGGGAGTGATTTAGTCACACCTGGCACTCGTTGCCGCCAGTGATCTCCAGTCTCGTTAAAGTGGCCTCTCCTTTCCACTCTCTTCGTTCACTCCCCTTTTCCTGTGACTGCTTCGGCTAAGGCTCCTCCTTGTGCTTTGAACTTTCTTTCTCCTTCCTGTTCTTTCTTACCCCCTTCCCTTTGAGTGTACCGGTTGCGGTGTCCTCTCCGGAGAGACAGTTACCGTGCACCCTCCTCCACCATTCTATCTTTCCGTGCCATCAAGAATATATCATCTCCTAAGGTCTCCTCAGTCGAGAGACACTTACCGCGTGAAGTCCAAACCGAATTTCCTTTCCGAAGAATCTACGTCTTTAAGGCCCTTATCATAAAACCGATCAATGACAGGCGTCTTTCGTTTGCCGCCGTTGCTTTACTGCAGAAAAAGACGTGACTTTCCCTGCTATAGCGTGGCGAGTTAATCACCTTTGCTCCGTTGAACAAGCCGCGTTCTTCCTTCTTTCAAGCCCCTAGACGTCAGGCGGTCGTTGAGAGGTGAACTCCCGTAGCCACACGTTCCAAGGATATGCGCCTTTGTTCATCGTGACGAGTCAGCATAGCCAGCCCGGCGCCGGCTCGAAAAATTTCGGGGGGGGGGGGGGCTTCAGCCCGGTCAGCCCATGCCTGCCTACGCCACTGCATGGTGGGGAGACTCGTATTTGAGCTGTGTAGTTCGGAACAGAAATCCTCGGCCACCTTGGCTATATCACTGAAGTTAGCAAATGTTCTTTCCCGCACAAAGCTTCCTTTTAGTTGTTTTGATGCTGACTCCTTTTCTGACGGCTGCTTCTATTTCTTTCACGTTGTTGTTACGTATGTCCCTGACTTTACTATTATTGATGAGCTTAGACAGCTCGGCAAAATCTATCTTGTCTCTTAAGTTAGTTATTCTCATTTGTTGGCATTGTTTGATTAAATTTTTAGTAGATTCAGATAGCTTATTCACATCTTGTCTCAATGCTTTGCCCCCAACTTCAATTTCTGCTTTGGTGATCAGCTTAGTAATGTCTTCGTTCATCTTCTCTATATTCTCATCTTCTTCCTGTCCTAGAGCCTCATACTTGTTCTTAAGGGCAATTCTAAATTCTTTCGCCCTGACGCTTCGAGGTTGGCCTGTTTCCGCATGATGAACTTTGTCCTTGCTCGCTTTAGATTGAGGGTTATCTTCGCCCTTACTATTCTGTGGTGACAAATTTCTACATTGTTAACTACTTCCGTGTCTTGTACTATGCCTGGATCACTGCACATTGTGAAATATATTTTCTTTTTCGTTTCTCTGTTGGGGCTTTTTCACGTCCACTTCCTTTTATTGCGTTTTTTAAAGAAAGTATTCATTACACGGAGGTGATTTTTTTCTGCGAACTCCACTAGAACCTCTCCTCTGCTATTCCTACCTCCTTCTCCGTAGTTCCCGACTGCCTGTTCTCTTAGTTTCTTTCCTAATTTCGCATTGAAGACCCCTATAACAATCGTATATTGGGTGTGTACCTTGTTCATTGCTGTTTCTACAGCCTCGTCATTGCGGCTGGTCATTGGTGTGTAACCTTGTACTGGTTTTAGTTTGTATCACCTATTTAACTTTATCATGACACCTGCTACCCTTTCATTGATCCTATAGAATTCTTCAATGTTACCCGCCATGTCTTTGTGTATAAGGAATCCCACACTGTACTCGTGCTTCTCTGGCAGTCCTCTGTAGCAGAAAACATGCCCTTCATTAAGCTATAAGTATCCTTCTCCTGGTTTCCTAACCTCGCTAAGGCCAATGATATCCCAATTAATACCCCTTAATTCTTCTAGTAGTTCAGCTAGTCTGGCTTCACTTGAAAGAGTTCACGTGTTAAGAGTCGCTACGTTTAATTTCCAATGACGGCCTGTCTGAGTCCAGAGGCTTTTGAGTCTTTTGTTCCCATACCCGTGTGGTCACATCCGCGACTAGAAGCTCCGTTGATGCCGTCGTAGGTCCAAGGTTTGGTTGGTTCGGTCACTTGGGAGGTGTTGGTCATGGTGTTGCACTAGGAAGGCCAGTTCCTGTTCTGGTAGTCATCAGGTGAGTTACGCAGATGAGCCATGATGGTGGTGGGAGCCCGAATGCATCATTTGTCCAAATGCTCCATCGGGGGAGGTGGTGCAGTGTGTGGTTAAGTCAGGCGAGGGTATAATTGTTAAAGGGAAGCAGGGGAAACGAAAGAAGATACCTCAGGAGCGTAGAGAAAAGACAAAAGATACAGAAAAAGAAATTGCACTCGAGGATTCGAACTCGGGATTCCTTGGTCTAACTACAAAAGCATGGCCAAGTCATCTGGATTGCCGGGTTGCCGATGTGTTTAAGAACAGATTCCTGCTGCGCCCTCTCACGAATGGTGATGCGATGAATTTCAACATGTCCACGATGCAGCACATTTGCCGATTTTAAATACCAGGAAGGCATGGCTAATCGTCTCGACTGTGTCGCGTCTGTTTCTGCCATATTCTTCCCGCCATCATGCTTAGTTTTGACAGTGCGCGTCTTGTCTTTATTTTTCCCTTTTTTTCTCTCTCTCTCTACCGCGGCAAGGTGGTTGTTTCAGGGAGATAGAAAAAGGGAGGGTGCAAGCGTGCAAACATGTTACTTGAGCGTGCAAACATGTTACTTCTTTTACACTCTGAAACCAAGTTACAATGACCATTGTGATGTCATTTATATTTTGTCGCTTCAAGAAATGGAACCTTGATGGGCACACCAATCAGTGGTAACTTCTAAGTAATCATTGCCCTGATATTCTCGCATGCCTCAGGCATTGTTTCACCATTCAGAGACCAGTAGGTGGCTTCTGCAGTGAGAAGGTCTAAATAATGGTAGAATTTTACATTTATTGAGCTTTACATTTACTGCACAGCAGCACTGGTGCTTTTTGTGATTAAATACACAGTGTTTTTCAAGCAATTATGGTTGCCCAGTTACATTTTACACCTTCTTTTTCCTGCAGAAGTGCCATAATTACAAGGAGCTTTCCCACTTGGCAAAGAGATCAACATTATTCAAGAGGGAAAACTCCAGAAAAGGGCTGAAGAAAAAGACCCATCTCATCTGCAGCACGAGAGAGCATTGCTGCAGTGATCACAAAGTATCGGAGAGAAATAAAGTTCCTGCATTTTCACAATGATCCATTAGCCAGCTGGCTTTTCTGAAACTGTGAAATAAAGTATTTATGGCAGACAGTGATTCAAGGGTTAATTTAGAATTTTGATTTAGCGGAAGAATTTTGGGCGGGGGGAGGGGGGCGTATAAATCCCTGCATTCGTGACATTCCACTAGATCACATGCACACATTATGGGACAACTTAAAATAGTGCTGCGAGGACTAAAGGCTGTCATATGTCACATGGGTGGTAATGTGTAGCTTTCCAAGGAAATTAAATTTAAGCAGGGTGAACATATGTTTTACATCTAATGTGGAGCAGTTGTAGGTATAGCGCTTAGCAAATGAAATACGGTACTCGGACCACGTGGTGGCCAGTGCACTTTGTGCTACTGGGGCGCACTGGATGATCACAGAAAGACCTAGCTGAATCAACACTTCAAACAGTGTCCCACTTTCACCGAGCACTGCAACAATTAGTTCAGTGTCCCCAGCGCAAAACTATGACGTAGAAAGTATTGGCAGCCACGTGCTCCGAGTATCGAGTTTCGTTCACTGAGCACGATACAGTGCTCTCCTTCAGTTGATAGTTCGCGTTCATGTTGTCCGCTTCTGTTCTCTTGTGTCAACGTATTTGTACCTTACCCAATGTTAAAACATTGGGATAAAAACTTTTTTTGCTTTTATTACAGATATAGAAAAAAAATGAATGCTGACTAGAGTGAGTTATTTCTGGTTCGGAATAAAAGGCTGTTGTACAACAACGACAGGAGTACACCATGCTGCTTCCTGACAATTCGCAAACATTGACATCAAAACCACTCCCCTAGAAAAAGACATGAAATGCACCAATTTGAAAAACATCCATTCTGACTAGACCCAAAAATGTGGCTTCGAGTTGATAGCAGAGAAATTGCTATTTCAAGTTGGTTAAAAATGCGAACCATTTTGATTGCAGATGCAGTATAAGGCAACATATTTATCCATGACATCAATAAAGTGGCTGCCACGACGCAAGATTGAGGCATCAACTTGAAACTGTGGGCACCAGCGGTGAACTACTGTACATGTGATTCTTTTTGTAAATCCATCTTGCAGATTGCACTGTGACAGAGAGTGGAAGCCAGCACTGCTGGTGGACAGTCTCATTAGTACAAAATGTAGTCTTTTTCAGTCTTACCTTGCAAGTGATGGTGAGTGAAAAAGCATGTCGTCTCGTCAACAAGGTTAATACCTTGCAAGTGATCTCGATAGGCCACAAGCAAAGTGCCGTTGCTTGTTTTCAGATAAAGGTAGAGTAGGAAGAAGCTATCTTTGATTTGCATAAGGAAATGGTTAACAATCAAAAGCGTGCTACAAGGAGTTTTGAATTCGTGTAGCTGAACGATTTTTGATAGCTCTTCACAGTTACCCGTGTGACCACCACTTAAAGATCTCCTCACCAGGCTACATGGCAAATTTTTGTTATACACTGGAGGTTTTTAAGTGCCCCGTAGGGAGTGTTCTACCACAAGAATATTTGAAATTGGTCTATTATTAGCAGACACACAAATGTTTCAACCGTGCGAAACCGGGATTTCAGGAGGCGAGGGTCACCACCAGTACGATGCCCTCACCACATACAGATTATGTGGGGTGAAGGAAGAAAAAGACAAAAAAATTAGGCGAAAAGCGCGATGCTGTTTGTCCTCTCCAAGGACTGCTGCTTCCTGATAGGGAAATTCATGGTTCAGGCTGCCAGCATGGTTTCTAGTAGTGCAGAGGTGTTCTGTGGTCATGCAGCGACACGTGGCAGTGTGGAGCATAATCCTCTCCTCTTGGCGCATGATGCATATGAGAAGAGAGGAAGTGACGCTGAGTTTGAAATTCAAGCACCTTTCGCGGTGCATGGCAATGCAGTTCTTGGCAGGCATGATCGTGAGCACACAATGTACATAGTGCATTTGTCAGCTCAAAATGGCCAGACCTGGTGAGGGGCCCTTGAAGTCCTGCAAGCTGTATGGTAAAACCGAATTGCAAGGTTCCTTTTCGACGAATACATAATGGCAAGTGCAGTACAAGGTGTTGGTTGATTCTTTGAACCTTTACTAAACACGTCACAAAGTAGAAAATCTGGTGGCCATGACAATGGGTGCCGCAAATCTCTGCTCCCACAAAGGGCATGCCACCTACGTGAATGCAGAGATGGAACTTTTGGAAGCCATATGTAATAGCTGTGGATACAGAGCCAAGAGAAAAATATGAAAGTACCCAAACACACAGTTGTACACAGCAGCATCTACAGAACTTCAACCTGCATAATGTGCAGGTGTGCACTCAATCTGATCAGCTTGATGACCATTTATTTTTTAGAAAGGCAGGACACAAAACGGCTGTTTTCACATCTACACCACGTTTGGGGTGCACTTGTGGCTTTGGTCCAGGCTCGCTGGTGATCTTGATGGGGCACTAGGGGTGGAAAGTCCTTGGCCGTGGGCACTGCTGGCCTTGGTTTCAGCTGTTTGTTGTGGAGGTTGGTGTGGCCTTGTTTTGCACGAGCCTGTGCCAGTAAGATGATCCCCACGACAAAGAGTGCACGTTGGCATGCAAAGGGCCCATTGCATGCTATGCTTTATTGCCAATAACAATCCAGTTTTTGGGAGAGGGCACACATCGTACATGTGAGCTGGTTTCTGGAAATTAGTACAGGCATGACGGCTGCCCTTGCACTTGGTGCGTCACTGTACCACAGACATGTATTTTATGGTTGGTGAGCATAGGACCGGAGGTGAACGTTATCTGGATAGAAGCTGCTTTCCCCATGGATTGGGATGCTATGATTTTGGCTTCTGGGTTGCAACACCTTAGGTCGCTTATGAATCCCTCTGGCGCCTCGTTCCAGAATGGCCTGGAAATCCTGACTGCGCCGCTGGTAGGGCCGAGATGTACGCAGGTACAGGGTGCTGTTGATGTGTGGTTCGGCGATTATTGTGCAGCTCCGGTGCGGCATTCAGTGCTTGTCGAATACTTGGAGCTGGGTGCTTAAAGGGGACAAGCCCGCCTCACGGGCGGAACACAACGCGGGACGCATGATGCAGCACGCATGATGCATCACGCATTTGCTGCATCTCATCGAACGCGTCTCGAACGGTCGCAGAAGTAGCGTCGGGCGATCGACGTAGTACGTACGTACGTACTGGCGTTGCTAGCATATGGATGCACCGGAACAAGGTCGCTGAGAGGTGAAGCACAAGGTCGATAGTCCCGCCGGTCAGTCCACTGGCTCATTGTACTGGCGAGTCGGGAGTGCAGCACGTCGGCATGGCCCGCTGCGAAGAGGTGAGGCTTGGTGCAGCGTCGTGGCCGCCAAAGGCGGTGTCACGTACTGGACAGATCACCGGGTTCATTATTGTGAAACGGCGCCACGAAAGTAAGACGAAACACGGAAAGAAAAGACACAAACACAAGCGCCGAACTCAACTCCCAGTTGAGAGTTAGGCCCAGGTGTTTGGCCTTTCGGCGTTTCGTCTTACTTTTGTGGCGCCGTTTCACAATAATGAACCCGTGCCGACTAGCCCAGTTACCAGCGCAGATCATCGGAAACATCCAAAAGATGGTAGCGGTTACGTTGGTAGGTTTCTTGTCACATCCTACTAGATCCGTTGAGCGGTTTGGTGAGTCCTTGGAAGGATTTAGCGGGGCACAGGAACCAGAAATTGATGGAAGCGATATTATGAACGTCCATTCACTCTGGCACAACCAGCGAGAGATCCGTCGATCGTCGAAGGATACCGTCGAGCCATCCAACAACCGAACCACGCTGAAGATCACGCGCCTGGCACCATCCGAACCTCCGAACCACGACGATTCGAACTCGCCGTACCTAGGGAGCCTACATGACAGGCAGTCATGCTGGCTCCCTAGCAAAGCAAGCGTGAAAAATCCCCAGAAAGTTTTGTCCTTAGGTTTTATGTCACGTGAGTTGATGACGTCACGGATCAACGGCCTTCATTTAGAAGCACGCAGAAAAACTAGGAGGCGGCGTCACGTGACTTCGCGAGCTTCGGCAAGCCAACCTCCTCTGTCGCCGCTCCGAGGGCCTTGTGTGCGGTTACAGTGTACTAGAACATACGGGTAGAGGGCTCAGAGAGCGGCCGGGAGTGACGCTTCTCACGTTGACGGCACGAGATGGCGCCAGTAGAGCATGGGCTGGGGCTGTATGCAGTACGAAGCTCGGGCAGGCTCGCGCACCATACTCGCGCTGTGCGTTGCGTCGCAGCATGGAATTGTTGCTCCGCATTTCAGTGCATGTCCCGTGAAACAGTTACTGCTGCCCGCAAGAATCGCCGGACTAAATGACATACGTAAATGATATTGTGGCTTGTAAAACCGTACAGCATGGCTCGATGGGACCGGATTTGCTCAGAGGCGCTCAGTGCATCTTTAAGTGTGCGCTGTCTCTAAACGACGATCTACTTACATAGAGAACATTCCTATGATAAACGCTTTGTCAACAGATTGAGAGCTGATTTAGGGAGCTCGGCGCGGTCTTGCCAGGGTCAGCACATGAAAATTTTTACTGGGCATACAAAGGAGAAACCGCTGCATCCCTATACATAATAAGTTTCGTCCTTGCATCATTCCGTACGCGAGAAGTCGATGTTAAAAAGTGAAAATTTCGAACCATCAATGACGTGAACGATCATTCCCAGATGATATGTAACTTTGCACAAATTTTCGGCCACGATTTGCAGAAGTCCGCCAAAAATAGGTGTTAGGACTTGGCAGATCTACTCGTAGGTTTTTCCGAATAGACCATTTTTATCATTCGATGCATCCTATGATGTTTCGGGGTTCGCAAAGGACAGACCTGGTGGTGCGACCTTCTAGCTAATTCCAAAGTCCGGTGCTGTCATTGATAAATAGCGAGGTTCCCTGGCATGCAGAGAGCTACTGAGCGGTTTTAACATATAACTTCCTACCCTCCGAAGAAACCAAAGCGTTGGTGAGTAACCAACGCTTTGGTTACTCACCACTTGCGTGTTCTATAAGAGGGAAGTACAAGAAAGACATGTTTTGATGGCATACCCATTATTTATTTACAGCCGTGCAGGTGTTTTGTGTTCCCGAAAGTGCATAATTAATATGGCGTCCCTTCATGCACTAAATTTCTGAGAAAGGCAAAAGTTCTAAAAAAATTTCTCAGCTAAATTCTTAGTTGCAGTAGTCGTACGTGTGTACTTACAACGGCTACATTTTATGACTAAGTGTCAATTAATATTCCTTGTAATTACTTGACTTCATAGATATTGCTTAATTTAATCGCTAACAAGTCCGTGCAATGTAGTAGTCCGCCTCAGATAACCCGGATATCAAGCATTTCGAAAAGAAAACAAAAGTCGCGAAATACGTGTTATAATGAAATAGACGCGTGCTTGCGCACCTCTGCTCAAGCGTCCCGATGGGATGATTTGGCAAATGCAAGGCTGCATGCGTTTGTCGTCGCAGCGTACATGTCTTCGCCATGCAAGGAGGTTCGAAAAGTGTCACGACTTAAATGGCAGCGAGATAGGCGTAAGCGTGTTTCACGATGCATCATGCATGTAGCTATGTAACTACCAAATATCGCTTGCAGCGCGCATTTATTTCGCATTCCACGTGTACTTCAAGGCTGCTTGTCTTTGCTGGTAAAAAAAAAAACAAATGTGACAAAGTTCAGCATGAAGGGAATCATTCCCGGTTTATCTGAAGCGAGCTGTAACTTTCTAACTGAAATATATAAGGGATTAAAGCGATATTTAAAATTTTGAGTACGTAGAAAATATGTAATTGATACTTACTGATAAAAAAATACTGGTTCAAAGTACACGTCACTGCCCGGTATGTGAGACTATTTCGCTCCAGCGGTCAGATATAATAAATTCTTTGTGCATGGTTGTTGAGACACGACCCCGTGGTGTTCTTTCAGATAACATATAGGCCGAAGAAACAACTACGAACGCTCACTCAACTTCGCGTGCAAGTTTTTTTTTTTTGCTTTGGTGCTTTCGGTGACACATTGCCTTTTACAAGAAAGTGAAGCCTTCTGGCAGCACCAAACTTAGCGATGTTGGAAGTAAGCATCAGGGTTGAGCACTTCGGGGTTCTCGCTGCATCCTAAACAAGGAGTCTGAGCTTGCGCAACATCACATCGACTGTGCTGTAGCTGCAGAACAGTGAAGGAAACGCGCGTTACTTCATTCTGCGCTGGAGGTAGCGGAGAACAACAGCACACGACACAGCGACGCAAACAGGACAGTAAAAAAAAGCAAACGCAAGTCGCTGCTACTGCAGCAGGCGGGAGTGCTGGGGATATTGCTGAGCGCAGCCGCCGAGCGTACAGCCCACGCTACCACAGCGCCGCCGCATACATACGCGACCCGTCAACACTCTCCGCCTCACGCTGGCGCGTGGAGCGTGCCCTCTCCTGAACCCACTACCCATATTCTAGTGCACTGCAGTGCGGTGCCTCTTGGGTAGGATTAGGCCCACAAACCACTCGAGGTTGTTTGTTTGGCACCCGGTAACTTTTAGTGGAGCATGCCGCTTGCAGCAGCGTTCGCGGCATGGGCCCCGATGGAGGAAGGACGGCGAGAGGCCGACGAAAGGCGTGCCTGACCCGTGTCTGTATAATTGATAAGGTGCCATTTACGCATTCTACTGTTCTCGATGGACTTGCCAGCGCTCTCGTGTGGAAAGCTGTGCAGAGCATCGGACCGCGATCCATTTTTGCCACATTAAGGTTTGAGAAATCAGCTGTTGTGCCCTATAGCAGCGGTGTGTGTTTTCTAGCAAATTTTGGCCTCGCTGTTTTGCACTTACAGATGTTTTGAGGAACATCATATGTCGCGTTTCCATTTTGTCAGTCTCCGATGTGTGTCCTTCGTTTTGAGACAAATAAACAGCATTAGCCGGCTCGACACGCCGAGGTCGTCGCCGTTTATTCAGATTTACGGGCTGTTTTCTTTAGCAGTGTGGGGTGCCACGTCGTTACGCTGTCGAAACGCTCCTCGGGCGTCCAGTCTCGTTACACATGTAAAGAAGCATTGGAACCTTGTACTGGGCCGTCCTCTCCAGCGCCTTACAGTGGGGTTAGTTCTTCTGCGCTCTGTTGAAAAAGACGCCGCTCGTGCTCGAGGTCCGTACCCGTTTGGACAAGACCGTTGCCGCAGGGCCGCGTCTAGTTTCATCTAATAAACACCTTAACGCACAATACAGCCAGTGGACGGAATTCGTGCGTTATGTGAACTAGTCCATGGGCGTCGGCAGGATTTTGTTTTGGAGGCGGCGAAGCCTGTTATTATATTCACCCCCCACCCCTCCAAACGTTGGAGGGGTGACGGGGTGAATATAATAACAGCAGGACTCCACAGTGTCCCAAACGCAAAAAAGTAACTAAGCAGGAGTGAAGAATGGGGACATTGGTGATAGAGTAAGAGTGGCTGGTGTGACTTGGTGGATGTAAGTGCCCCTCTTGCACCCCCCCTGCATTAGTCCGCACTTTTCGAATGCGATATTAGCCCTGCAACAGCTCCTTCAACGTTGCGGTAGGGACTGTTCTTTCACCGCTGATGTGACACAACATTGGAACAGCCATTTCCATGATATACGCGAGCTGTTGGCTTGAAAACTGGATACACAGCACCAAAGGGAAAGCATGGAATTCATGTGGGCTTGTGGACTGATTGTGCAATTGCCACCGTACTTGGATGCACACTCTTTACAACCCTGATTGTTTTGTTATTTAGTGAATGCTCATTGCACGTTTCACAAAAATGCAGGAAGAAACAAGATAACTGGGTATATTGTAGACGGTAAAGCAGTAAAGAAAATTGCAAGCATCACATAGAAAAAACTAATCATGCTACTGGTCCATGGCAGCAGTATTAGTGACCATATTTGAATGATAGAGGACATATTAATAATAATGTTATACAATAATGTTACACAACAAGCACCCCTAATACATTCATGTAAATAAGACAGTAGGGTCAGGTATTCTTGCGTGGTAGCTGCATTTTTGCTTACAGACACACTGTATCGAATCTTACCCCTACAGGCCATAATGTGTGCTGTAATAACAAACACTTGGAGGCTTTTGTGATGGTACTGGTTACAAAAATAGGCAAAAATATGCAATCATCTCAAAAGGGCACTTGTAGGTCGCAAAATTAAAGTTGAAAAAAAAAGGTGCAGTGAAAGAACAAACAAAATCTGCAGCCATTAAACTACACTGGCTTTTGATGCAAGTAAAAAGCAGACAGAGAGCTTATGTTTTATTGCACACCTAGAAAAATGTTACCACTGTTCAAGCACAGCCAAAGCATTGCAACATTAAAAGTCAAACAGCTTTAGTAAGCTCTGATCCCCAAATGAATGCATATTTGACAGAGTATAAAAACAGTGATCAAGTTACACTTCATTTAATATATACACCAACTGTTCATTGTCACAGTGTACACAAAATCACAGAACGCTATTGTAAAGAGAGTACACTAAACCCAATGAATATTTTGGTAGTAAAACCATCGTGTTCCAGGTGATGAAAAGACAAATTTAACAAAGATCAGCTGAAGGATGTGCCGGAGTAAACATTCAAAATGCATTGCTGTCCTCTAGGTTACACTTGTCTCATGAATAAGGCATTGAGAGCATTCACAGAATGTCCACATCAATATACAGTATGCTCTAGCGATGCATAGTCATGGTTCGTACAGGTTGCTTTGATGCCATGCAAAACAAATGCTTTAGCAGAATTTATGTGCAAGTGATTAAAGCTAGAACTTAAAGCAAAACAAGAAACATGCTACAGTAAGGCATCCGATTTCTCCCCTGATGTCTGCACACTGTGCTCATGAGCTTGCCACGAGTGCTCAGTGGTAATATTGTTTTATGAGTGCAATGTCACAAGTTTGTTTTCTAGAAGTAGTCACATTCTCGAGAAGGAGAAATGCAAAAGTCATTGTGTGCCTCAGTTTATTTAGGCAGATGTTGAGGAACCACAACTATGACACTTAGAGCTCAAGTCTTTAGGATTTTGCTTGTTTGCATGAGTAGCGAAGCACCTTTTACCTACAATGCTACGTGCCAATGACAGATTCGAAAACTTCATGCATTATAACAAAGCTTTTTCAGTGCGCCCACAGGGAAAATGACCAAAATGAATGGTAGGCTTGCATTTGGACACATGGGGCACCAGCTTGGTTCACCATGAGGAAGCTGCACCTACTGACTGCCATCATGGCCCAGTGCTCTTAGAACTGTACAGTCATGTTCGTAGCAATCTCGTTTTAATGAGATTCCTTTTTGCACTCCATTAGTGATCCATGAAGTGTATTTTATCACTAAAACCAGTGGGTCCTCGCAGTGAATGCTAAAACCAGGAAGAGAATCAAGCAAAAAGGACCCTGTTTCTCGGCAAGAGGCTGCAAACACTATGATTAACTTAGCTGCCAAACACTGTTGTGGCAACATTAAAAAAGGCCAGTGTACTCTTTGGATGTGAAGTGAACAAGCTCTGCAATACATTGTTGAGAAACTACTGCTTGCCGACTTGCTGAGAAACACAAGTTTTTTTTAAACTTTGCTTTCATTTAATAAAGTAATAGTGGCCTTTGAACCTTCATGTCAATCGTTTGTTCGCACATAAAAATTTGGAGTAACTGAATAATTATCCAGTGTTACCACAAAAATTCGCTACGTTATCTAGACTTATTGGTCCTTAAACTGTGTCAACTTTGTGTGCTTTTGCCCGATTCTTTTTTGGCGGAGACCCTCTGTTGTCATTTCGGCAACATAGCGCAGTCTAACATCAAGGTACTTGTCTATCATTACCCTGGTAAGATGCGATGAGTGCCACTCATGTGGATGGTTTTTCTAGCATGTGTTGATTCAGCACTTTAAAGAAGTCCTTTGTCAGCAAGGGTTGTCATAGTGGCCACTGCAACTTTAGCTGCAAGCCTTTGGAAAGGTAGTGGCAAGCACACCAGCGCTCTACTCAGGTCTCTCTCACATTGTCGGGAGATGTTCAGGACATCAGATGAAGCATAGATGAGCCCGGGTAGTTTTTTTTGCCAAATCAGGGAATATTCAGGCATGGATGGGGGAGTTGATATCTTCAGCACGAAAGCACATTCATCACACTGAAGGCGAAGCACTAAGCTGCAAGCCCCACTCTGCCGACCCTCCCTGGGTCGGCAGAGTAGCCATGATCTAGCAAAATAGCTTCCGTAAGTTGTTCACTGCTTGCAGGCCTTCTTACGCAGTGACATGAGCTCATTTTCTGGACAGAGTGGCTTTTCCCATCCTCCTTGCCTTGGGTACCTTGAATTTAAGATATCAAATGCATTGTTACCATGTGTTATAAACTGTTCAGTTGGCAAGCAGTTGTAAAATTTTGGTATTTTTCTAGCTCTACATTCTCCAATAGCATCTGCTACTTACTGACTAAACGTTTGAGCTGCTAAGGAGACTTTCATGGGTTGGTTTTTCCAATTGATGCGTGCCTGTCTAAGTTTGTTTGCCAGATGTAGGCCTTCTGTGTTCTTAATGGAGCTCATCAATGTGTTTCCGCAATGTAAACTGTTGATTCGCATTGACAGTAGCCTTTTTATCACACGAGGTGTTCCACAGCAGCTTCAACAAATGACAAGGATCCAATAGGACAAGCACAGGCCTTTTGATAACTGGGCGGGGAAAAGAAGCATCCAGCTCAGTCAGGTCCATCTAACAGCCAAGGCTCCGCAACAGTGATAAGTTCCATCATCACAGCATCGCAGCACCATCACAGGTCAAACTAACAATATGTGCCTTTTTCGTGAGCGAAGCTAGCAGCCTCCAGCACCAGGTTGCTTCTCTGTTCACTATCAAGGCCATCAACCAGAAAGTAGCCAATTGGTAGCGTCCATCTGCCATTGATGGCAACAAGCATTAAAACAAATGCATCTTTGGCACCTGGAAATGCCCAAATCAACACATCCATGCATCTTCTTCCGTCCTATTCTACATGACTTCGTATAGCCATCTCATCCAGAACTAGACTGCATAATGTGGAGTACATAACCATTTTGTGAATTTTGGTTTACCTTCATCGACAATGCAGTCAGCGCCTCCTTTGAAAAACCAGCAGCCCCATCAATTGATCGATACCATTTGCATAGTGTCCTTGATGCCAAAGGCATGTGTGAAACACAGCTCGCATGTATCGATAAGCTCTTGGAGAATAAAAGTGCAGTGTCAGCGCAAATGCCCTGAGCTCTGGTGAGTAAGTGAGTGAAGATGTCTCGCCAGACATACATGCCAGCTGGCGCTCGAGCAAGTCGCTTTTCGCCCCACCAAGATCTACAGCGTAGCGACATCCTCATTTCCTAGAATGCTATTCTCAACTAAATCATTAATGACGTTTCGGAGGTGGGCAACCTTTTGAAAGAGCCGGCGACGGGCTTGCTGCAGTCTCTTTATCTTCTTCTTGGTCGTCGCTTGCAAATTTGAATAGCACCTTGCTTCACACCTCAGAAAGGCTTTTTCAGGTGTGTCCTCTGCTAGCTGTGGCTGCAACAGATTAGATGTACAAAAATGGATGCCAGGGCAAACACCATGACACAGATCACATACCCAGAACAAGCTAGGAAGAAGATGTTCCTTAAGGTGTTACTTTGCTCAAAAAGGTTTCTGTGTACATCTTTGTGAACTTGAAAATTGCAACAACATAAAAACTGTCATGTATAGGATCCTTCTAGTGCAAGCTGACTTAAGCATTTATTTGTTACCTTATTTACAAAACACTTCAAGCTCATTTGGGCCCAAGCAGGAGAAGTACAAAGCACAGGAAAGGTCAGTGCAGCGTGGTTTAATGTGGGGTGCTTCACAGCGACTGTTAGGTTTTATTCAACAAAAGATAAGCATATGCATGTACACAAAAGACCAGTTTTGTTTTGCATGTATCATGGCTCATCATGGCAGGTCAAACAAATACAGGGCATAAAATGTTGTGAAAAGCCTTTGGGTTATATTTGATTATGTCAATTAGATGAAAAAGAGAAACTGAGAAAAAAAACATTCGTCCCACATTGGTGTTTCACCAGACATTGAGTAAACTTGTATTGCTGTGTATGAAAGTTGATATATTCAACTATTAATTACACTACCTCCATGACCACATTGTCCACATGCATTCTGTCTTTACTATGATTCAGCTATAAAACAGATGGCACACAGATAATTGCTACTTGACCTGCACTAACTAAAAAAACAAGCTTGGAAAAATTGTAGTGGCCAAGTAATGTTCTTACCATTGGCCTGATTTAAAATTTAATCCTCGTAAGGACAAACAAGCAAGAAAATTATTCTAGTGCCCCAAAAATGATAATTGATCAATATTGCCAGTGCAGCATGTTATTAAATTTATTACAGTAGTTAATGGTACAGGCTAGCAAAGGAATTATTTACATACTTGATGATGGGCCATGGCTTAATTATAGTTCTGACAACGATTGGCTATTTTTTATGCATATACTGAAAAAGATACGAGAGGTCTTTAACCTCTCATAACAATGCTCAGCTGCACTGTTTAATTTTCCCTTTCTTGTACTTCACCTAGATTGCTTAAAAGGAAGATGTGGCGTTCATTCAATTCATTTACAATCACTCAGTTTCGTGAGGTTATAAAGCACCATTTGCACACGCATCTTACACGTCTGTCGTCGGTGTAGAAAAATGGCAGCTGCTGATACACTCAACATTTTTTTTTACTATTAGGTATTTTAAATCTGCCAATCTTGCAATACGAAATACCTGTGCAAATGGCTCGCACGCATATGTAAAATAACTACCTTAAATGTGAAGTCCATAATTGCAGCGAAACGCTTAATAAGAAAGCCTTGTGATCATTAATACAGGCGGCAAACATACCGGTTCATACTGGACTTGGGAAGGCGTCTTCGGATGTAGCATCAGCAGATGTAGCAGCACCTTTGCCGGCACATTTCTTCAACATATTAATATAGCACGCGTGCTGGCGCCACTGCTTTTCAAGTAACCCCAAACCCGAAGAATTGCCGTCGCAGATGCGGCTTAATTTCCTTCAGACATTTGCAGGACGAAAGGCTTCCCCATTTCGATGCTGGAGAACACACCAAAACGCGCGAGTCGTCCTCGATGCGGTACTGGTTGTTGGGCACAAAGCCGCTCACCATGCAGACAGCTTCGTTCGCTGCAACCCGGTGTCCGCAGCGGCGAGCCGCGTGAACGTAATGTTCAGTAGTGCTGTAGTAGTTAGATGCATTTCCTGGATGACATTACACAGCATCACACGTTGCAACCTTCGACAACTTTGGCCAGCGCGTTGCCTCGGCGTGCGCGTTTGTCACGCCGCATATGCTACGTGCAGAAACATACGCCTGCCTACGCCGCCTCCGCAGCAGACGCACGAAAAGCGAAACCCCCCAGTCGACTAAATCGACCGCTTCCCTATCACGTGATCAGGACCCATTTCCCATGATTCTTTCCTTTAAATTTTTTATGACTAGGCTTCAAGATTGTCACGTGACGCCCACTCCTAGTTTTTCGTTCCTCTATGGTTACTGTATATGCTCCCTACGGGAGCACAAGGGGAACATATACAGTAACTCTACTGCGGGCTAAAGTCTGTGGGGTAGCTGCGGCCGCGCCGGTAGCACCGGCCTCTCCAACGCTACCGGCCCTGTGAGCTGGGCTCGTCGCCAGTTTTGGACTGTTTGACGGCGAGATGTAGTCGACAGCGAAAAAGAAGACTGAACGTTGGTGCTCTGTGCCTGGTTGCGACACAGGGCACAGAAAAACACCGGCAAAAATTCACAGCATATCCACGGAGTGAAGGATGATGAGTGGTCGAAGCTCCGGAGTTTCATCGTAGATCGTGCCGAGTTCCGGATTAATTTAGTTAACGCACACGCTACGAATCCTCATGGTTCAACTACGCACAAGTGAAATCTCCCACCGGCACTTCATTGTAAGTCAAGATCTAGTGCCTATATATATATATATATATATATATATATATATATATATATATATATATATATATATATATATATATGGGTGGCCGGTGAACGCCTCTCCAGCGCGAGCAGTCGGTATTTTTCAATCAAGAAACTCGCTAGAAGACGCTGCCTGCGCCAACGTTCTCTCGCGGGGTGAGGGCGCGTTCTCCTTCTTTGCGAGCGAGCGTTCATCGAAGAAAGACCGTTTCCATAGTCAACGCGCGCCTTTCGCTCTCTCTCTCACAAGACAGCAGATGGAAGAGTGAGAGAGCTCGCGCGCCGGGAGGAACGCGCCGAGGGCGAGAGCGAGCCTCCCGGCACGCGAGCTCTCGAGCGCGAGCCTCCCGGCGGCGTGAGGTGGCTACATACTACTACTACAGAGGAGGGAACGACCCACACCCTGAGAAGCTTCGCCCCTAAAACATTTGTTACGAAGTTATACTGGAAGCATACTATCCTTACGCCAGTTTCACAAGGGATAAGTTCCTATCCACGCACATCGTGCGGGTGTACAAACGACCGTATGCTCCCTCTTATCTCGCCTAATTTTTTCTTCCTGGATGCGCTCATTCGACTCCGCACGCGCATCGAAGCAGTATGTGTGAAATGGTGCCACCATCCAGGATAGCGATATGTGAAGCACTGCAGCTCGCGCATGCACCAAAGTTTTCGCCTGCCCGCTGCCGCTTCTGGTGTGATCGCCGCGAATAAGATGACTGCGTTATTCGCCGCCGTACGGCAACGCCGTTAACGGGTCAATGTTGCGCGAGTGATCGTGTGTTGTTAGGTAAACCAGTTCTTACGTAAACTGCCTGAGTTAGCACAATGTGTTGGTCAGGGTCATAGACCTTAGCCGTCGCGATGGAGGTGATGCGCCACAGTCATCACTGTTGGTCGATCCATATCGAATGGTGCGGTACCTTAGAAACACCGCTGGTAAAGCGTAAGTCCATCTCGAAGTACGGTAAACACTCAGCTACAACTCTCAACATATATTTTGATTTCGTGTTATACCGATTCCTATAAAAATGGTCTATCATCCACATTTTAACAAATTCTGTCCGGGCTTCATCACCCGCAGCTGCGACGGCTTCTATAGACAAACACATGCTTCAATAGGGCATATCTCCCAACTCGGGCATATCTGCCCAATTTTTATAACCGTGTAGGGCCCTTCATGGGTTGTAGATGCCTGACGTTGTATGTGAATATTTGTGTTCTGATATGGTGCCCTGTATATGGTAGCACAAACGGAATACAAATGCAAGATGCGCCTTTCACGTGTCTGTTTCATTTGCCAGCTAAGTTTTAATTCTGTATCGTTGCCTTTTTTTCTCTTTGCTTCTCAGCTCGCTGACGTTTCCGTCCACGACTGAGATTACGATCGAGCTTTGGCGCTGTGCTCAAACCTGGTAGAAAACGCCTTTGTATGAGCTGTCAAAAGCAAAAACACAATCGGAACATGAAATTACTATTTATAGATTCGGCGCCGATAAACAACTGGAATAAAGCGTGTGCGCAGCTCATGGCATTATTTATCTGTAAATGCACGCATTCACGTAAGCACCATGAAAAACAATGAGAAAACGTCGGAGGGGGCCGGGTCCTGAAACCGTCCTCCATTATGGTGTCTGCACAAAGTGATGCTCGATATGCGAAGCAGCGTAAGTGCACACGAGCTCACTCAATGTCTCAGTTTTTTTCCTTGCATATCCAAGAGAAGGGAAGTGAAATGCTTGCCTCTTTTTTGTGAAAAGCGATTCATGCGACTTTAGTTGCAGCTGGTCACGTAGAAAAAGAGCGTTATTTTTCTTTATGCCATGACCAGATTGTTGACCAGTTGGGTCCATTCGTCGGAAATAGTTATCAGTTATATAAATGTTATGGTGTGATGTATGTGTCGCAAGGAGAAGAGGAAGACAGACTAAACGAAGGTGGAAGAAGAAGAGATTTATAAGCGCATAGCTACATAGCTTTTTTTCTCCGTTTTACTTTTCTCTATATTGCTATGAACGAGAACGGCCAGTCACGAGAGGTGCCCGCGCGCTTTCCTTCGTACGACCTTCGCTAGCAATTCGAACACAATGGGAACGCTTCTCCACTGGTATCTTCGCTGCTCGACGCGCGGCGCGCAGCGTCCCTTCAGTAGTTGTTGGGGTTGAAGGCCGGACTGGTACCTGCGTGCGTGCCGTGAAATGCGACCTGCCGTCTTTGCTCCTTCCTTTTTTTTGCGTTTTGTGTTGCTTGGGAAGCGCGCCATACGGAGGCTTCTGGAACTGCTGGCCTGATGCGCTGTGATTCTAAGGCGCAGTGCAGCTAATTGAGTTGTGGCGCTTTAACGTCCCAAAGCCAGCTCTCATTATGAGAGAAGCCGTAGAGGAGGTCTTGGGAAATTTCGGCCACCTGGGGCTTTTGACGTATAGTGACATACCATAACGCAGGGGCCTCTTGAAGTGCTTGAATCGACCAATGTTTAGCCATGAAGATATCACTACGTGTCCTGCATTTGACACACTTTCTGGTGTGGGCATGCCTGAAAAGGTAATTGACGAAGGAGCTATTAAATGCGAAGCATTTCTTAGTGAACTTCGGAGACTTTGAGGGTATCTATCTATCTATCTATCTATCTATCTATCTATCTATCTATCTATCTATCTATCTATCTATCTATCTATCTATCTATCTATCTAGCCGCCTACGACTTTGCGCTTTCCTGGCCGTTTCGTTAATCGGGTGTATATGAAAATTGGTATGCCGCAACATGACCACATGACGAACATAAATGACAGGTCATAACATGAAAATCATGACATGCATGTCATGAGCGGCATGATTTACATGCCACGGTCTTGATGCTCTCCTGGCCGTTTCGTTAACGGGATGTATACGAAAATTGGTATGGCGCAACATCACTGCATGACGAACAGAAATGACAGCTCATAACATTAAAATCATGACATGCATGTCATGAGTGGCATGATTTACATGTGACGGTCTCGGTGCTCTCCTGGCCGTTTAGTTAATGGGATATATACGAAAATTGGTCATGACTGCACGACGAACATAATTGACAAGTCATAACATGAACATCATGATATGCATGTCATGAGCGGCATGATTTACATGCCACGGTCTTCGTGCTCTCCTGGCCGTTTCGTTAGTGGGATGTATACGAAAACTGGTATGGCGCAACATGACTTCATAACGAACATAAGTGACAGGTCATAACATGAAAATGATGACATGCATGTCATTAGCGGCATGATTTACATGCCACGGTTTCGGTGCTCTCCTGGCCGTTTCGTTAATTGGATGTACACGAAAATTACTATGCCCCAACATGACTGCATGACGAACATAAATGACACGGCATTACATGAGAATTATGACATGCATGTCATGAGCGGTATGATTTACATGCCACGCGTTTCGTTAATGGGATGTATACGAAAATTAGTATGCCACAACATGACTGCATGACGGACATAAATGACAGGCTAAAACATGCGAATCATGACATGCATGTCATGAGCGGCATGATTTACATGCCACTGTCTTGGTGCTCTCCTGGCCGTTTCGTTATTGGGGCGTGTACGAAAATTGGCATGCCACAGCATGACTGCATGACGAACATAAATGACAAGTCATAACATGAAATTTATGACATGTATGTCATGAGCGGCATGATTTACATGCCAAGCGTTTTGCTAATGGGATGTATACGAAAATAGGTATGCCACAGCATGACTGCATCACCAAGATAAATAACAGGCCATAACATGAAAATCATGACAGGCATGTCATGAGCGGCATGATTTACATGTCACGCGTTTCGTTAATGGTATGTATACCAAAATTGCTATGGCACAACACGACTGCATGACGAACGTAAATTACAGGTCATAACATTAAAGTTATGGCATGCGCGTAATGAGCGGCATGTTTTATACGCCACGGTCTTGCTCCTCTTGTGGCCGTTTCGTTAACTTCATATGTACCAAGATCGGTATAGCGAGGCAACAATGCAGATCCATTTTAAGTTCTTGATGCGTGCTTCGCATTTCCTTGATTCCCACTGCACGTGGGATCTGCCATTTTTTTTTTTCGTTGACGAGCCGACTAAAATTATCATCTGCGTGTGATCACAATGGACTCAATCACAACATTCTTAAAAACACAGCTGAAGGACTATCGCGTATACTCTCCGCCATATTTTCAAAATCCTTGTCTAACTCAAGCATTCCTAGCGATTGGCGAATCGCTAAGGTCATTGCAGTGTTCAAGTGCGGGAAGCGTTCTTCACCCCTCAAATACAGACCCATAAACACGTACAATCTGCAATCTATTAGGACACGTTGTACATTCGCAGGTTATCAATTATTTGGAAGGGCACAACCTAATCTTTAAGTATGAGCATGGTTTCCGCAAGAGATATTCGTGCGACACTCAGTTAGCTGGCTTTATTGATGACCTCCATTCATCCATAAATGCAAGTATTCAGGTCGACGCGATATTCCTTGATTTCTCGAAGGCTTTCGATCGTGTTCTCCACCATCGTCTTCGAACAAAGCTAGCAAGGTGTGTGACGCCCCGAGGGACGTCAGTGGGGCGAGAGAGGAGAACGTAGGAAACGGACATTTGAGACATCGCTATTCCTGTTTTTCGGCCGCTGCGGCGGTCGGAGAATCGGCGGAGCGTTCATTGTCTACAAGTTCACAGAAACCGCACAATGACAGCAGAGGCGACGTTTGCACGGTGGCCCCACACGCACGTGTACATGGGGCGTCGGCTTCGCGCTCTCCCAGTGTTCATGGCCGAAGGGACGGGTACGCGTGCACCCATCTGGAGGCGCACACGTGCTGGCCGCTCTTCTCACGCACCGGCCACTTGAGGAAGTGCGCCCGGGGGTGCTTGGTGTCCCTGCTTACGCGGTCGCACGCAGACAACAGTGCACCACCGGGGCCACGGGAAATAACGAGGCGCCAGAGAGTCGCACCCGCACCTGTGTCATGTCGCTCTCGGCACAAACCGGCGACGAAGGGTGGTCAGAGAGAGAGAGAGAGAAAAAAAAACTCGTCTCGGGGCCGGGGACGAAAGAATTTTAGAGATTAGAGGGACGCGAAAAGACGCGGCGGCATCCCGTCATGTTGGAGTCGAAGAAGTGAGTCTCGTATGCAGGCCCTCGTGTGAGCCGCGCCGTTCGGCTCTACATCCTTGGAGAGATGTAGTCATTGCGAGAGCCTGATGTGAGCAGCAAAGCAATGATCGGAGATGATCCGTGAGCTAGAACGGCTTCGAAGATGACATCTGAACCCCCGAGCCCCTTCCGAGCCAGCAGTCCACAAACCAGCAACGAGAACTACGCACCGATGGAACTCATGCAGATAAGCGTCCTTCCGTTGCGGCTGCAAGCGTATTTGAGACATTGCGCCTGAGTTTGCTAGCCGCTTTGTACTTTTTCTTTGTCAGTAGTTTATTGATTAGTATATTAGCGATGTTGATTGCTGGATTGCAAAGTGAATTCTTTTTGTTCCTTGATGGCCTTGTCCCTTTGTCATTATGTTAGCCACTAATTCTTAATTGTATAATTAATCATGTTCACACATTAAATTACTTGTTTTGTTAAATTAAAAGAGCCTGTTGTCTCTTTTCTTCCCAGCCCCAGCACGAATCCGGTTTTGGGGTTAAATGGTTGTGGAGATGAGTGGCCAAAGGGGGATGAGCAAGGTTGGTTGTGATGTTTTGTTAGACGGAGGTACGGTAGAGGTGATAGTTGAGAAGGGTTGTGTATAGAGCGTGGAACCGCCTCCCCCTTTGCGCGTAGTAGGGACATCTCAGGTGTAACATTCATCCTCTAGTTCTCGCATGAATTAAAGACTTCTTATCTTGCAGGAAGCAGTTCACATCGGTAAACAATTTTAACTATTCCTGTGGCCAGGTGACGTCAGGCGTGCCGCAAGGCAGCCTGTTTGGGCCTTTACTCTTTCTTGTATAACGATTTAGCAGACAGCGTTTCGTCCAGAATCAGACTTTTCGCAGATGGCTGCACAATTTACTGTAACATGTCTTCTGTAATTGATCAAGAGGCTCTCCAAACTGACCTTAACTCTGTAAGCGCTTGGTGCGATACTTGGTTAATGTCACTAAATGTCTCAAAGACTAAATTTATGTGTTTTACTAATCGACCTACTAGACTTCAGACTTCCTACGTATGAAACGACGCTAACGTTGAGTTAGCTTGTTTAGTTATACGTACCATAGGGCTCCGGTTCTGCAGTGGTCGTAAGTGGAAAAGCCACATTGAAACCATTCTAGCATCTAGTAACCGCTGTCTGGGCCTCATCAAACGTCGTCTAACAGACGCCTCACCCCACATTAGGAAACTAGCATAGAGTACATTAATTCGACCAAAGGTTGACTACGCGTCAGCCTTATGGGACCCAGAACAAGAGTACCATGTACCAATGGCAAAACTCAGTACCAATGGCAAAACTAGATCGATAGGTAGATAGAGAACAGGCTAAATTGCCTGTTTCAGGGCGAAATCAACATCGCAAGCGCAATTAAGATATACGTTACTCCTTGAGTACTCCTTGCGTAAGTCGAACATGGAATGCCGCTGGAGCCAACGTTTTGAGAAGTGGACTTGTCTTCGTCAGGACTCTTCCTTTCATCAACACTTTCATGCCGGGAGGCGTCACGGAAAACGGGACGCCTCCCGGCAAGAAAGTGCTGAACACTCGCCATCGTGGCTACGAGTAGCACTGCCTAACACTTTCAAGATTATATGTACATAAATACCCAATGAAGTGGACGGGGGGACGACCGCCTTCGTAGTTAGGTAGTAGGGCATCGGACGCGTTATCTGAAGGTCGTGGGTTCGGTTCCCAGCGAAGGTAGATTTGTGTTTTCGTCCACGTTATTTCTTTTGTATTTACTCCACAATTACCATTCGACAATCACGAACTTCCCCTATGCTTTCCTAGGTTTCATTGTTTGTTGGTTCGTTAAGTTGTTTCTAACAAATAAATGAGCCCCTGACCGCTTCGTAATATAGTTATGTGCTTTGAAATGATCACCCTTCGAATTTTAAGGTCAGTACGGCGCGCTCTCGGCATTTACAACCACGAAAGCTTCCTCGCGATTCCTACGCAGAGACAGTTGTTTCTGCTTGCCTTGTCTACACCAAATGGGCCACAAGCGTGTGAATCCCACTGGACAGTAACTGAGTATTTAATTTTTCGCGTATTCTTCGACAAGCCTGTACAAAAACCCATTTCTACTTGCTAAGAGTGGAGTTCATAAGAACGACCGTTCAGTGTAATTATCGAACAGAAAATTATCATCATCGTGAAGAAAGTACATATGAGGAAGAGGGGAGGATGAAGGGAGGGGATAAAAAATAGGATAACGCAGTATACCCGTGTATACAACGGCATAGAAATGGGGCACGTAAGGCAGTGAGCGTTAGGAAGAGTGATGTGAGGGAGAGCAGAACGCAATCTTTCTTCACACGGTGAGCCACAATCTCAAGAATGTTGTCAACAAGTACGCCGTTCCTGTTGTTTTTTTCTGCGCCGAACAAATTGTCCTGCCTATGCACCTTAATTACGGACGGGCCGTGCTGCGAAGACGTGCAAAATCAAGCACGGAAACCCCTCCACGCAGTGTACCACCGCAGTGGTCTAGGAGATTCCTCTAAGTTACGGGAAAAGCTATATCGGCCAGACCGGGCGGTGTGTCAAGGACCGCATGAGGGAACATGCAAACGATGTTCAGATTTGAGTGCCGATCTTCCTGAGCATTGTAGACTATGCTGTTGTGAACCAGGGTTTCCTGAAGTAAAGATTCTGGGCAGAAGCAAGGAAAAAACCGCGCGGGAAATATTTGAGGCCTATCGGATTTGTATCAGTGGCCAAAGTGCCTTAGCCAGACATCCGTGTCACTATATGACGCGGAAAAGAAGATACTGAGCCTGTCCTTTGCTTAATAACTTGCGTTTATCCGGTTGTACACCCTGGCTTCGAAAGTGTGTGCGCGTGTATATAAGCACCTGCTTTGAGCGTGATAAACTATTTGTAAGTGTGGCGCCTTTTTTTGACTTCTCCTGTTTTCCTCTCTGGCTTTTTTACAAGTTTTGCGCTGTAAAATAATTTCACAATTCCGTATCGTCACCTTGGTTAACCTGGCGTCTTCTGTAACACGCCGTAAAGTTATTCTTTTTCTTGCATACGTAGCAAGTCTTTCCCCGAGCTAGGAATTCTTCAGGCGCATAAAGTCCTCCACACTGACGACATCGTGACTACTTGTTGCTTATTTTTGAGTTCTTGTGTACTCCACTTGCAAGTATTCTTTTGACCACGCTGCATTTTGCTACGCAGATACTTCGATCTGGGGAATGTTGGACTTGGCGGCCATGTCTACAAATGGATCTGCAGCTATCTGAAAGACAGAACTTTCTTCGTGCAGAGGATGGCGCCACAACGCACCATTTCACCTGTCGTGGCGTGCCACAAGGCGGGGTCCTGAGCCCCACACTTTTCAACCTTGCACTCCTCGGCCTTGTCGATGCACTTCCCCGGTCTGTCCATCTTTCGATATATGCTGACGACATTTGCATCTGGGCGTCAGGTGTTACACGTGTGCACGTACGGGCCCGGCTTCAGCGAGCGGCCACACTAACATCGAATTACCTTCATGAAAGGGGACTCGAACTGTCATCTGAGAAGTGCTCCTTAGTTGCCTTCACACGGAAGGATATGGGACGCTACGTAATTAGAATTAATGGACAGGCCATCATGTATGAGAAGGCTCACCGATTCCTCGGAGTAATAATAGACCGCGACCTGTCTTGGAGACCTCACACTTCCTATATGAAAAGAAAGTTGACCAATATCACCCACGTGCTCAGGTTCCTTGCGGGAAAATCGTGGGGTGTATCTGTAAGAGCGATGCTCCAGCTTTACACCGCGTTATTCCCTGGATTCATTCACTACAGCCTACCAGTGCTGGGCGGAACACGTAAAACTAGCGTGCGTGTTCTCCAGTCGCTTCAAGCTCAAGCACTGAGAATATGCCTTGGACTGCCGAAGTGTGCATCTACAGCAGCGACAGTCGTCGTCGCTCGTGATCACCCAATCACAACATATCTTCGTGTGGATGCCCTACGAGTACACCTAAGGCATCTCTCCCGAATTCCATCGCACCACCTAGCCTCTCTTCCCGTTTCTAGGCCAGACTGCGAATTCAGCGCCATTATTGCTGATCATCGTGCAGTCCTACCATCGAGTTTCACGCCTCCAGCAAGACCATCATTACCATTGTGGTGCCTTCACCCCCTCGATAAACTATGGAAGCGCACACACAAAAACACGGACTCTAAAGACACGGACGAGCGCAATTTTTTTTATTGCAGGGAGTTATTGCAAGGGATTTCATGGGTAAAAGTCAAACCCTTTCCGCACTGCTGAAACGCGTCAAGGATACAAAGAACAGACTTGTCAAGATTAAAATCAGTGGGTTTCTTTAAAAGAAATAAAAAATCGTCTACATATCTAAAAACTTTAATAACATTGGTTGCCTCTAGGATGCTAGACAGAGCACGATACACGTCTGATAAAAATATATTACACAAAGCAGGCGCCACACAGGACGCAATACAAATCCCTTGACGCTGTAGATAAAACCGGTTCTCATGGGTTACAAATGTAGAACGAAGATAAAATTCAAGTAACGACATGAAGTCATTCACCGACAAACCAGCGCTGTTTTGAAAGTCAATGACTCCACCGGCTTCGATGCACTCACGTACCGCTACAAATAACTGTCCACGAGGTACTGAATAAAATAAATCTTCAACATCAACGGAGAACATATAGTCAATACGAATCTCCTCCTGTAGAAAACGCACAACGTCCTCATTTAAATTTTTTGAGCAGGAATTGGCTTACTAGATGCTGCCAAGAGCCCTTTTCACTTATTATTGTGCTCGTCCGTGTATAATTGCGCTCGTCCGTGTCTTCTGAGTCCGTGTTTTTGTGTGTGCGCTTCCATAGTTTATCTTCCAAGTATGAACCAACTCGCCCAACAGCAAGTTTTATTCACCCCCTCGAAGCGCTCCTGACCATTCCCGGCATTAAAAAGAAAAATCACATGTCAACTTTAGCCTTACAGGAAGCCACCCTAATGTTCCTGCATGAGCAACACAGCGGACGCCTTCACGTTTACACGGATGGGTCAGTTTCCTCTGTGAGCGCAACAGGAGCAGTGATCATTCCAGCCAAGTCTGTCACCATACGATTCAAGACGTCCCACTTCACAACTTCGACGGCTGCAGAACTCGCCGCTATTCATGCAGCAGTAGAAGTCATGACTGCAGAACCTTCTCATGCATGGTCCATATTCACAGACTCCAAGGCAGCTCTTCAATGCCTTATATCGCCATTTCGTCATCGACCTCACGAGGTCGCTGACATAATTCTACACCACCATGCCGTCGAGCAAGGACACAACATCACGTACCAGTGGATACCGGAGCACTGTGGGATCAACGGCAATTACCTTGCTGATAAATCCGCCCGATCTGCCCACGATGATAACCACTGTAGAGCAATACCATTCTCCAGGACCGACGCATCTGCAAGGCTTCATTCCCTAGCATGTGAACTTACACGTACACATTGGAATTCGTCAGGATTCACCAATGCTAAAGTCCATAGTTTGCACCCAGACCTTCAGTTCCGCCTTCCGTCAGGAATACCTCGAGCTGAAGAGGCACTTCTGTGTCGCCTGTGGCTTGGCGTTGCCTTCACAAACGCCTACTCATTTCGTATTGGAATGGCAAACGCCCCTATGTGCGAGAACTGTGGCTGCGACGAAACGAGAGAGAGAGAGAGAGAGATAGAGAGAGAGAGAAAAAACATTTATTTAAATGAAATGAAGGATCTTCCTCGTAGGGTGGAGCCCTTAGTTCAGGGCCCCATTGGCTCGCGCCACTCCACGTGCTCGCTGGATCAGCCGACGCTGCTCCCGCGGCGCTGAGCTGGTCAGCGCAGTCTCCCAGGAGGAATGTGATGGTGATGGGTCTCTCATCTTCTATGTGAGTGTCCCCGTTTCAGTGGGCCCAGGAGGGAAGTTCGCGCAGCTCTAGATAGACTTGACAGGAGCCCTTTGTCCGAACAACGAGTCTTGGGACACTGGCCAGGTCCATCGTCAGCACGGAAAGCACTCAACGCGTTGTTGCGATTTTTAAGGACGAGCGGCCTACGGGACAGACTTTAAGCAGTGTCGCGTTTATTTTATTTTTTTCCTTTTTTTGTGTTTTTTCTCTCCAATTTCTTTTCTTGTCGTGTCTCCTTTCTGCTATCTTTCATTCCCCTTACCCTTCTTCCCCTGCACAGGGTAGCGAGCCGGTCTCAGCACTGGCTAACATTCCTGTCTTTCCTCCTTTCCTTTTCCTCCTCCTCCTCCTCCTCCTTCGATTGATTTGTGGGGTTTAATGTCCCAAAAGCAGCTCTGATTATGAGAGATGCCGTAGTGCAGGTCTCTGGAAATTTAGACCACCTGGGGCTCTTTAACCTGCACTGACATCGCACAGCACACGCGCCTCAACATTTCGCCTCCATCGAAATGCAGCCGCAGCGGCCGGGATTCGATCCCGCGACCCTCGGATAAGCAGCCGAGTACCGTAGCCACTAGACCACCGTGGCGGGGCTACGCAGACACTTCGGCTGATTTGCACATTTGCTCAGCTTTCTGCAAGGTAACGTCCTCTTCGCTAAGCATTCTCTGTCTGAGTGTTTTATCGCTGATCCCAAATACCGCATGCTCCCTTATCATGGATTGTTCAAGCTTTCCGAAAATGCAGTTTTGCTTCCTCATTCACGTCGCTCAAAAATCTTTGAAATGGTTCTCCCTCTTCCTGTACTCGAAGGCGGAACACATTTTCACAAACTTTATTGCACTACTGGACGCAGTACTCTTCGAACTTTTTAACCGAAGTTTAATAATCTTCTTTGTTCTCACCTTCGGCAAACACGAAGTTGTACACTTCCACGGCATCCTGACCTGCAGCGCTAAAAAGTATAGCCGCTTTCAGTGCTTCATTCCTTGGCTTTTCTGACGTCGTGGATATCAGGAAGAGCTCCAACTTTTGCTTGAACTGCCAACAGTTTCTTGTGAGGTTTCCTGAAATCTGCAGCGGCTCCGGTGCCTTGACGACAAAAGTACTGCTGCCGAGACAATCCCACTTCTGACACCATGTATCGTGTTTGACGGAACGAAGCGAGGCAACAGCTCGCTGAGCAAAGAATGACCGCTTGGTCGTTTATTCGTAGTGCTTAGGTAGCTGCATGGGCAACGAGGGGAAGGGAGAGGCAAGGAATGAAGTGGCAAACGCTATCTGCGCCCATGCGCAATAGCCCTATCGGATACAACCATGTTGATGGAAAAAACTCCCGGATGATGAATTATTTCTCCGGCGACACCCCAAAATACTGCAGGCTACTCATTTTCTCTATGAAAATACTCATAACGGAAATGATTCAGCCTGTGTCCACTAAAGCCGTCGCACATACTCCATAAATTAACACTTGTATTTTGTTGCGGAACATTGCAATTGGCGGACCTCATCTCCATCGGTCGCACCGGATAGTTTCCCGGCGATGGCGCTGGTGGCAGCCGCCGTCGCAGTGAAGAGCGGCGCAGCCGGGTAGGCGGAGGTGTCAAACTACGGTCTGACGCTGGCGGACTGCTGCGCTGGCTTTCTTGTCGTGCGGTGCTTTTTGGGATGAGCGGACGAAGCATTATTGTTGTGACCATACCCGGCGCAAGGAAACGGTGGTAGATCATATCGTGATAAGTCTCGGCGTCGATGACAAAACTGAGCTATGTGCCTGGTGGTGCTACAGCGGTAAAACACCAGAGATGGGCGATATGTGTTGAACTCCAGGAAAGCATCGTCATGATGCAGTGTCGCAAATGCGTCTTCACTCGGGTCCAGATAAATCGAGGCTGGCTGGCGAGGATAGCTGAAGCTGTGCTCATACCTTAATTATTGGTAGTGATGCCTCTGCGGCCTTGGTGGTGAGCAAGAACTGCAGTTGTATCCCTCGGCACCAGTTGCCGGCGTAATAGCTACGTGCCGAGAGGGTGCCGGTGTTAGTGGGGCATCACGAAGTAGCGAGTGACCCTACCTGGTCAGCTCTTTCTGTACAATTTTGCGTACTGTCGATGCGAGGTGAAAGGAAATGCAATTAGCAACACTTGCAGTTGTGGTCACATAGGCGTGATGCGCCGAATCTTCAGAGCCTCGAACGTACTGCAATGCTGCATGACATAAGCCACTGTTCCGAGATTCTCTTCGCCAATGATCGAATGATAGGCGTGCTCGACAATGCATTTTAAATGGTGGCCGACATTTTTTTCCTCTGACATGCGACGGTTGACTGTCTTGCAGAGGTCCCGCCACGGTGGTCTAGTGGCTATGGCGCTCGGCTGCTGATCCGAGGTTCGCGAGATCGAATCCCGGCCGCGGCGGCTGCATTTCGGTGGAGGCGAAATGTTGAGGCCCGTGTGCTGTGCGATGTCAGTGCACGTTAAAGAACCCCAGGTGGTGGGAATTTCCGGAGACCTCCACTACGGCGTCTCTCATAATCAGAGCTGGTTTTGGGACGTTAAACCCCACAAATCAATGTCTTGCAGAGCTTCAGTACAGCTTCCATATACGTAGGGAAAATCTTGACTGGGACTTGGGTTCTTTGCAGCAGCGTGTGTTCGGCCAGCTCCCTCTTCGCGATGGAGAGCCCAGAACACTCCGTTATCTCGGACACGAACCGATCCCACGTCCTCATAGTTGTCAAACCACACAAGTGCGTTGTCCCTTAAGAAAAAAAATGGGAGATCCCACGTGCAGTGGGAATCAAGGAAATGCGAACCACGCATCAGGAACGTAAAATGGATCTGCACTGTTGTCTCGATATACCGATTTTGATAATACGAAGTTAACGAAACGGCCGCAAGAGCAGCAAGACTGTGCCATGTAAACCATGCCGCTCATGACATGCATGTCACGATTGTAATGTTATGACCTGTCGTTTACGTTCGCCATGCAGTCATATTGTGCCATAGCAATTTTGGTATAGATCCCATTAAGGAAACGCGTGGCATGTAAATCATGCTGCTCATGACATGCATGTCATAATTTTCATGTTATGACCTGTCATTTATGTTCGTCATGGAGTCATGTTGTGTCATACCAATTTTCGTGTACATCCAATTAACGAAATTGCCAGGAGAGCACCGAGACCGTGGCTTGTAAATCATGTCGCTCATGACATGCATATCATCATTTTCACGTTATGACCTGTCAGTTATGTTCGCCATGCAGTCATGTTGCGGCATACCAATTTTCGTATCCATTCCATTAACGAAACGGTCAGGAGAGCACAAAGTCGTAGGCGGTGTAGCAGAACTGCGCCAGCGTGACGCCACCAAGCAAAACATCAGGCACCATGTACACGTGACCTCTGCGTCACGGCTCTACTAATAGAAAATCACTGTAACCACACCAATAAACGCTTTTCACTGTTCGACTACCGGCCTGCTTACATGGTGGCAGCGGTGCCCGTACGCCATGTCGATTCCATCGACACTGCTTCCTCCTCCGAAACCCTTGGATACATCCGGTGACGCATGGGTAGGATGGACCACATGGAAAAGTGAGTTCGAACTGTTTCGCACCGCTTCTCAGTTAACAAAGCAGCCGAAAGAAGTGCAAGCAGCGACATTACTCGTAATTGTGGGAGAAGATGGCAGAAAGGCATACAATACTGCTACGAAGCTAGCGTGGGATGGCACATACCACCTATGGGATGGCACATATCGTCTACGGAAGAAGACAAAGAAGACGGGACTGTCTGGTGCTCGGCTGTCCACCATCTTGGTTAATGCTGTACGCCTTACTGTAAATATACGTGTAAATAGTCTTCCCTTGTGTTATTTACGTAACATCTTTGTGGTGGAGGTGCGGGGTACGCTGTATCTATCCCGGAGCTCCGCAACGGTCGTCTCATCGGCGTTCCGGCCATGTTAGACGACGAACGCACACCACCTTCCCGACCTGCCCCTTCCGCGGCACCCATGACGTCCACCTACGTGGTTCTTCCTCCTGCTCGCGATCCTGGCGTTTTTTCTGGCCAGGATGGTGTTGACGTCGACAAATGGCTCAACCTTTATGAACGAGTCAGCGCCAGCTACAGGTGGGACCCGACTCTTATGCTTGCGAACGTTATGTTCTACCTCGCTGGCGCCCCAAGGGTGTGGTTCGAGACGCACGAAGCAGACATTACCAGCTGGGACTCGTTTAAGGAACAGATTCGCGACCTTTTCGGTGACAGCACAGGTCGGCGGCTTGCCGCGCGGAACGAACTTGCGACTCGTGCACAAACATCTACCGAGTCGTACGTGGCGTATATACAGGATGTTCTCGCCCTTTGTCGCCTGGTTGACGAACACATGCCTGAGACCGACAAGGTTTCTCACGTTCTGAAAGGTATCGCAGACGATGCCTTTAACCTACTAGTTTACGGAAATGTTGACACAGTCGAAGCGATGATCAAGGAGTGCCGGCGATTCGAACACGCCAAGAGTCGCCGTATAACCCACAAATTCACGCGGCTTCCCAACACGACCGCGACTTCATCATGCGATGCAATACGCCAGCCGCCCGCCTCTGACAATGTTACACGCATCGTTCGTCGCGAGCTCGAAGCAGCCTCTCCAGCATCTGTGTCACCTCTTTCACCGCCTGTTTTCACGATGCACTCCAGTGACCCATCGCAGCCGTCGGTGTCCCTCATTCAGGCTGTGGTCAGGCAGGAGTTCGCCAACCTCGGCTTACCGCTAGCGTGCCCAGTGACTCATCCTGCTACACGCCCTTCCTCCACAGGACCTGCTCGCCGCCCCTTCACTCCTACTTGGCCCTCGCGTAACCCAGCGGAATGGAGAACGCCCGACGACCAGCCCATCTGCTTCTCCTGTCATCAGGCTGGACACATCGCTCGTTACTGCCGTCGCCGTTGGACCTATCCACCTCACCAGACCTTTCCTCCCTATATGCGCTCTACCGGCTCCAGGCGTTCGGCTGCTCCTACTGCTTACTCGTCGTTCACCCCCCAGGAGCCTGCTGATACTGATGCCACTTCTGTTCACCGCTACTCCCGCTCCCCGTCGCCGCAACGTCGCCAATCCCGCTCCCCTCAACCTCGCCGCTTTTCCTCTCCGACCTCTTCTGGACGACCGCAGCCGGAAAACTAGATCGTGCAGCTTATGGAGGTGAAGCTGCAGTGCCCTCGTCGACCGAAAATCCTCTACTGACGCTCCCGACGCACCATAGCCTTCTTGAAGTAAAAGTGGACCATATACCTGTAACCGCCCTCATTGATACTGGTGCACACATCTCCATTATGAGTGCTCCTTTACGCCGCCGTCTGCACAAGATTATGACACCGTCTACGACACATACAATACGTGTTGCGGATGGTGGTGCTGTTCAAGTGATAGGAATGTGCACTGCGCGTGTAACCATTGCCGGTCGTCACACCGTCGTTCTCTTTGCCGTTCTTGCTCGCTGTCCACATGACCTAATATTGGGCCTTGACTTTCTTTCCGCCCACTCCGCCTTGATTGACTGTTCCTCGGGTATCCTTCACCTCGACCTTCCTCTTCTATCAGATGCCCCAAAAGTGCCCGTCAGCCGCTTAAGCCCTACAACATTTGTTCGTCTACCGCCGCGAGCCGTCACATACGTGTGTTTGTCATCGACACCACCCGTTCCTGACGGCGACTACATCGTCACTCCTTTACCCGACGTGCGACTTGCGCGAAGTGTTGCTGTCCCACATGTTGTAGCCACAATCGCCGATAACTGCCTGTTCCTTCCGCTCCTAAATTTTGACCTGGTTCCCCAAGTGTTGCCCCAAAGGATGTCCCTTGCCCTACTCGCTCCTGTAACCGACCATGACGTTGATGTTGTCACCGTAACCAAGCCTGCTCCAGCTGAAGATCCACGGCAACCAGGTCCTGACAACAGCATCTTTACAAAAATGATTGGATCTGATCTTCTTCCCGACCAGGCTGACGCTCTCTGCCGAGTTTTGGCTTCCTATGCCGACATTTTCGACATCTATGATAGACCCTTGGGCCAGACAAAGATCGTCACCCATCGAATCAACACAGGTGACTCTTCGCCCATCCACCGTCGGCCTTACCGTGTGTCCGCCTCTGAGCGAGAAGTGATTCAGAAAGAAGTGGCCAAGATGCTTGCGAAGGATATCATCGAACCATCGTCTAGTCCGTGGGCATCTCCTGTCGTATTAGTCAGGAAAAAAGACGGCTCCTGGCGTTTTTGCATTGATTATCGCCACCTCAACAAAATCACCAAGAAGGACGTGTACCCCCTCCCTCGCATTGACGATGCTCTTGACTGCCTCCATGGTGCCACATTCTTTTCATCTCTGGACCTCCGATCTGGCTATTGGCAAATTGCAGTTGATGACATGGACCGCGAAAAAACCGCATTCGTTACCCCTGACGGCCTTTACCAATTCAAGGTGATGCCGTTCGGGCTCTGCAACGCACCAGCAACCTTTGAAAGAATGATGGACACGCTCCTTCAAGGTTTTAAATGGTCAACGTGTTTATGCTACCTGGACGACGTAATCATTTTCTCACCGACTTTCGCCACACATCTCGAGCGGCTGTCAACTATTTTGGAAATATTTCGGCGGGCTGGCCTTCAGTTGAATTCTTCGAAGTGCCACTTCGCCCTTCGTCAAATCACTGTGCTTGGTCACCTTGTTGACGCTTCCGCAGTTCGACCAGACCCAGCTAAAGTCAGTGCTGTCACGAACTTCCCCGTCCCACGCTCTGCCCATGATGTTCGCAGTTTCGTGGGACTATGCTCATACTTCCGCCGTTTCGTCAAAAACTTTGCGACACTCTCACGCCCCCTCACTGACCTTCTCAAGCAAGACGTTCCGTTTTCCTGGGGTCCTCCGCAAGCGGACGCATTCTGCCGGCTAATCGCCGCTCTGACGACTCCACCCATCCTTGCTCATTTTGACCCAACTGCCCCCACAGAAGTGCGCACGGATGCAAGTGGGCACGGCATCGGTGCAGTTTTGGCGCAGCAACAAGGAGGTGTTGAACGTGTCATTGCCTACGCGAGTCGCCTTCTTTCGAAATCTGAACGCAACTACTCGATTACGGAACGTGAATGCCTTGCCCTTGTCTGGGCGGTTTCGAAATTCCGTCCTTACCTGTATGGCCGCCCTTTCCGTGTTGTCACTGACCATCACGCTCTCTGCTGGCTTTCTTCACTGAAAGACCCAACTGGACGACTCGGCCGTTGGGCGTTACGCCTTCAGGAGTACTCCTACTCAGTCGCGTATAAGTCTGGCCGCCTCCACCTAGACGCCGATTGCTTGTCGCGCTACCCTGTTGACCCTCCAGATGGATCAGACATCGAGTCTAGCCCCTGCGTCATGTCTACATCTCGGTTTCTCCAGATTGGCGACGAACAACGTAGTGACCCTTCCTTGCGCTCGCTCATTGACCGCCTTGAAACTGCACCCCACGATGATTCCCTGCGCATGTTCGTCCTCTTGAATGGCACACTTTACCGCCGTAATGTCCAGCCGGATGGCCCTGAGCTTCTTCTCGTCGTACCTAAGCACCTGCGCTCAGTGGTCCTCCATGAGCTTCACGACGAACCAACTGCTGGCCACCTTGGCGTGTCTCGCACGTACGACCGTGTGAGACGCCGATTCTTCTGGCGTGGCCTCGCCAGGTCTGTCCGCCGCTACGTGTCCTCCTGCGACAAATGCCAACGACGGAAGCGACCTGCCACACTGCCTGCTGGACTGCTTCAACCACTCGCAGTCCCGATCGAACCATTCTTCCGTGTTGGCGTGGACCTCCTCGGACCTTTTCCGGAGTCCAACTCCGGCAACAAATGGATCGCTGTAGCTGTAGACCACGCCACCCGGTATGTCATCACTCGAGCTCTTCAGACGAGCACTGCTACTGACATCGCTGACTTTTTACTGCACGACGTCATCCTACACCACGGCGCCCCTCGCCAACTGCTCACAGATCGCGGCCGTGCATTTTTGTCCCGAGTGATCGACGACCTCTTGCGCTCCTTCTCCACGCAGCACAAGTTAACTACCTCCTACCACCCACAAACAAATGGCCTTACTGAGCGTTTAAATCGTACCCTCACGGACATGCTCTCAATGTATGTTTCACCTGATCATCGTGACTGGGACCTGGCGCTACCTTATGTCACCTTCGCCTATAATTCATCGCGTCACGACACCGCCGGTTATTCACCCTTCTATATGCTCTTCGGCCGTGAACCGACGTTACCACTCGACACCCTCCTTCCGGATGATGCAAGGCCGCCTACCGAATACGCACGTGATGCAATCGCTCGTGCTGACCACGCACGTCAGATCGCCCGGTCGAGGCTGTCTGCCTCGCAAGCCAACCAGAAGCGTCTCTACGATCGCCGCCATCACGACGTTCATTTTCCACCCGGTTCCCTCGTCCTTCTGTGGTATCCATTCCGACGTGCTGGCTTATCAGAGAAGCTCTTATCTCGGTACATCGGTCCCTACCGTATCGTACGTCAGGTCACGGAAGTCACCTACGAGATCGTCCCCGTCTCGCCGCCATTGACACCTGCGACTTCACCAACTGACATCGTTCACGTGAGCAGGCTGAAAGCATACAACCCCCCTTCTACCGACTAAGTTTAAAATGCACCGAGACGGCGCTTCTGCCACCGGGGGTAATGCTACGAAGCTAGCGTGGGATGGCACATATCGTCTACGGAAGAAGACAAAGAAGACGGGACTGTCTGGTGCTCGGCTGTCCACCATCTTGGTTAATGCTGTACGCCTTACTGTAAATATACGTGTAAATAGTCTTCCCTTGTGTTATTTACGTAACAATACTTTCAAGTTTGAAGAGGAGGCGCATAAGAACGACATCGATGTACTGCTGCTGAAGTTCTAAGAGTTCTACAAACCTGCCACTAACCTGACCTTCAATGAATTCCGCTTCGGCTCGAGAAACCAGAAACATGGCGAATCCTTCAATGAGTGGCTGACAGAGCTCAGGATTTTAGCGAAAAATTGTGAGTTTGGAAATTTAGAAGAGCGTTTGCTTAGCAGCCGTATAATCCTGGGCATACAGGACAAAAGCTTGCAACAGCGGCTAATAGGTGAAAACCCGTCGTACGAAAAAACTGTCGAAATTTGCCGCATCCATGAGCAAAGTCAGGAGCAGTATCGCCAGATCAGTGAAGCGGCAGTTCTATCACAGAATGCAGCCATCTGCGCAGTTGCCACACGAGCACGGCCATGTACACGGTGCGGTTATCCTAATCACCGCGGTGAAACCTGTCCAGCGATAGGAAAAGCATGCAAAAAGTGTGGCGGCTTAAATCATTTCGCGCAAGCGTGCAAATCAACAGCGCCGCATCGAAGACAGAAAGACGAAGGAAGGAGTTACGCGAAGTACATGCTGAGGATAATGAAGACTTCTTTTTGGAAACCTTGACAGTCAGCACTATAGCAGCAGACCACTGGAGTGCGGTCGTCAACATTGAAGGGAAAGCATTCACATGCAAATTAGACACGGGCGCCAACTGTTGCGTGATATCGCAAAACGATGTTAGGGAGCTACCAGACAAGCCACAGCAAGCTTGCGATGCGACATTGACTGCGTTCTTTGGGCACAAAACATCGGCAAAAGCTAGCATCCGTCTGCGTTTGTTGGCCAATTCACGGATGCATGAGGAATCCTTTTTTTGTTGTGGAACAGGACGTACCCATAACCTTGAGTGGATCAGTAGCAGAACGCCTCGGTTTTATCTGTCGCATACAAAACGTTCATTCTGAAGAACTTTACTGGGCAGCACAACCTTATGCAGATGTCTTCTCAGGACTGGGACAGCTAAAAGGTGTGGAATACACTATGAAGCTCAAGCCCGGTGCCGTGGGTGTCGTCGTTCCGGCACGGAGGGTCCCGGTAGCCCTTCAAGACAAGGTGAAAGAGGAACTACACCGCATGGAAGACCAAGGAGTTATAAAACAGGTTAACTGAGCCAACTGAGTGGTCTAGCTACATGGTAACTGTCGTAAAGAAAGACAAAGTTCGCATCTGTTTGGATCCAACTGCGCTAAATAAAGTCCTGCTGCGGGAAAATTACCCCATGCCAACCCTTGAAGACGTAGCGCCAAGGCTTGCAGGAGCTAAGTTTTTTTCAACGCTTGACGCAGCTTCAGGTTTTTGGCAAATCAAGCTCGCAGAATCGAGTTCGAAGCTTTGTACTATGAGCACACCATACGGCCGCTATCGCTTCTTGCACATGCCTTTCGGTATCGCTTCGGCGCCTGAGATATTTCAGGCCGCGATGTACCGTATGCTAGAGGGACTGCCTTGCGTCGCAGTTGTCATGGATGATATCTTGCTGTGGGGGAAGACTAAACAAGAGCACGACCAAAACCTAGAACAGCTATTGTCCCGCTGTCGTGAACATAACTTAGGGCTCAATTTGAAAAAATGCTCCTTTTTGCAGACCGAGGTTCGCTACCTGGGCCACATCTTCACCACTGAATGTTTGAAGCTCGACCCACAACGCGTTCAAGGAATTCTGGACATGACCCCGCCGAAGAACAGTAAGGAACTAAAGGCTTTTCTTGGCACAATGAATTTCGTGCAGCGCTTCATACCCAACATGTCTGTCGCAACGTCCCCTATCCGAACTTTGCTTCGCAAGGATATCGCGTGGGTCCTGACTGAAAAGCAGGAAGAAAGCTTTCACAAGTTGCGTCAATCTCTACTAACTGCACCAATCCTGAGCTATTTCGACCCCGAGAAGCGAGTGACACTTTCGGTGGATGCAAGTCAATTGGGAGTGGGCGCCGTTCTTATGCAAGATGGCCACCTCATTGCGTTTTCTTCTAGATCGCTCACAGATACTCAGGTTAAATATGCACAGATCGAAAAAGAAACCCTTGCAATCGTGCACGGTTGCACAAAGTTTCACGACTATTTGTTTGGTCAGCACAGCGTAGTTGTCGAAACAGACCACCGACCTTTAGTTTCTATATTTTCCAAACCTCTGCATCAGTGTCCGCTACGGCTGCAACGCATGCGTCTGACACTGCAGCGATACCCTATAAACGTGATTTGCAAACCTGGAAAGGAGATGTTTCTTGCTGATGCTCTATCAAGATTCCCTAGCAAAGAACGCATGAAAAAAGAATCGGAGCGTTTTCAAGTAAATGTGCTTGATTGTGTTTCAGGTTCGGAGCAGCGCTTGAACGACTTGCTAGCAGCAACGAATGACGACAGCGCCCTGACAAAGCTTCGTGAATACGCAGAGACTACATGGCCCCTTAGGAAGCAAGAAGTTCCTGATCAAGTGCGCGCGTACTGGCCATGCCAAGAGGAAATACATGCGCAGGACGGCTTGCTATTCCGCAGCAATAAGGTAATCGTACCTCTGTCTAAAAGAGTGGAGATGATGAACCTTCTTCACACGGCGCATGCGGGAGCACAGAAAATGAAAGCCAGAGCACGAACGGTCATGTTTTGGCCCAATATGTCAGGCGATATTGAACAGTTTTGCAAAGCGTGCAGGATGTGCCAGACATATCAGCCGAGGAACGTAAAGATGCCACTTTTATGCCATGAAGTTCGAACTCTGCCGTGGCAAATTGTAGGAATAGACTTTTTCTACTGTGGTGCACGCCAGTTTGCCCTCATTGTTGATTTCTACTCTTTCTTTTTTGAGGTACGAGAAATGCGCATCACAACTGCGCGCACGCTCACATCGTGGTGCTCCGAAGTTTTCTCGGTACATGGCTTACCAGTCAAATTGTGCACTGATAACGGTCCACCGTTCAGCAGCACAGAATTCAAGGATTATCTGAGGAAGCTTGGAGTTGCGCATGTTACTTCAAGTCCTTATCATCCACGTTCCAATGGCTTGACGGAACGAGCGGTACAGGAAGCAAAGAAGCTGTTAAAGAAGTGTTCCTTTAACATGCATAACTTTCATACAGCTCTGCTCGAGTGGCGCAATACACCCCGTGATGACGTGTTGAAGTCTCCCGTGCAGAGGGTCATGGGACGCCAGACCCGGACCCTTTTGCCAGTACCAAGCAGCCACCTCGAACCCCGGACAGTGCCCAGCCGCATGGTCCACGGACGACTTCGCGACATACGTCAGAAGCAGAGGATCTACTACAACCGCGGTGCGAGGTACCTACCACCACTGTCACGTGGCCAGGAGGTCACTACCTACGACACTATCTCGCGGTCCTGGTCACCAGCAGTCTTCCTGCGGCCCGCTGACGAACCACGCTCTGCGGTCTTGGAAACTGAAGATTGTAGGGAAGTTCGTCGCACAAGAGAGCATATCAGGATCATACCACCTCAGACGGCCGCTCCTACCCTTCCACCGCAGCAAGGAGCTGCAGGAACTGGACAAACTCTACGACGTAGCACAAGGCAAAGACGCGAGCCTTGCTGGTACCCGCAACCCGAGAGACGTTAAGGCTTCATGTTCGTCCAGGAAGGGGAAGATGTAGCAGAGCTGCGCCAGCGTGACGTCACCAAGCAAAACATCAGGCGCCATGTACACGTGACCTCTGCGTCACGGCTCTACTAATATAATATCACTGTAACCACACCAATAAACGCTTTTCACTGTTCGACTACCGGCCTGCTTACAGGCGGCTAGATAGATAGATAGATAGATAGATAGATAGATAGATAGATAGATAGATAGATAGATAGATAGATAGATAGATACGCTCAAAGTCGCTAAGTTCGCTAAGAAATGCTTCGCATTTAAAAAACGCTGCGCTGAGTTGCCGCATCCCAATGATAATAGTTGCTCACCCGCTTTTAGTGCATCAGCCACTCTTCCAGTCTTTACTGTATTTGCGTCCGAATGTGCGAGGCACTATTAGGTGCTAACGCTGCCACGGACCCGCGGCGACCGAAACGGGTGTAGAAGGAGCCGCTGGAAGTTGTGCAGGGGCTGCCGCTCCAGCAAAGGGCCCATTGCGGATTTAGTTTCCATCGCGAGACATCTTTCCTATCGTCGGAGGCAACGGGGGCAGTCAGCGAGGCGGCGGCTTTGGCGAAGAACTTGCGGTCTAGCCTCCGTCTTCAGGTGTCGGTTACCCTGCACTTCAACCGCAACTGTTGCGAAAAGTTGCGAAAAAATGACCTTATAGGTGATGGATGAAAGGAAAAAAGAGTCCCTGACTGGCTTTGTTGGTTGGTTGTAGGTGCTTTTAAGCTTTTGCGCAACCGACTGAAGAGGATAGGCCATCAATCCAGAGATTTGTTTTGAAAAGGAGGACTAGTAGACAAGACAAAAAAGGCCATAATATGAATTTACTAATAAAATTAAGGTTGAAGGAATAATTGCCCGTAAAGGTTGAAGATATAAAAAATTAAAAATTCTGCTCCACAACGCACGACACGTCGTCGTCCTCTTCTACATTTCTTGTTTCAACAATCTTCCGCTAGCGTGTATCTTTATTTCTCGTGCACCTTTTTGGTTGAATGCATTTATTTTTATTGATATTTTTATTTTTTTTGTCCCACACACTGTCTGTTGCTGTCGTTTAAGGGGGCTGTCACCCCGTCAAGCTACTCATTGCAATAGCGTTTTCGTGACTGCTCCTTTCTTTCTTTGAAAGATAAGTAAACATTCAAATCGAAATTGTAATTGGTCCCAGCGATGACGCGTTACAACATTTCTTGCTTTCGGCTCATTCAAAATGCGGAATATCATACGCAACTAGGCTCGCTCGTTCATTTTACCCACGTACACACAAAAATAGAAAAAAAGAATCACCGCAGATGGGCTCTCTCAGGCTAAGGTCCTTTCGCTAGGATTCGCTTTATCTGCAGTATTAGACGAATTCACGCGGGTTAATTTGGACCATCTGCTTTAACTAAAGGTATCTTCGCGAATGTAGCGCGTCATATATGAAAACATCTGCATGAGCGACGAATATATAGCACGTGAATGTCACGCACTAGAAATGTGATGTTATTTCTTTGGAAAAATTGTACGTGGGAATCCAAAACGTACAAAGAAGCTACTTATTTTCGTGCATAAAAAATATACATTGTGAGAAGCGTCTATGAGACGCAGTTTCAATGAGGAAGGAATCGCAGGAAGGTTTACGAGACGGGCATCTTGTTCGCTATGCTACGCTGGGGGAAGGGCATGAAAGATACAAAGAGAGGAAGAAGAGGTTCTGTCTGACCGCGCGAAGTTCACAACAGTGCTGCGTTCCCGCACATCAGGAACAATCAGATGTGGGACCTTAGGCCAACCACATTCTCCTCTTAAAATCGACGTAACTCTGAGCATCATAGACATCACTGAGAAGTTCCGATGCCAGACGAGCCACCACGTGTACTGAAAGCTGCCGAGTACTGCACTAAGGGGATCCAGCTGTTCCGAGCATATAGAGCACATAGAACGATGGCTTCATAGCCTCCTGATGAGCGGACCAAGCATGCCTAACAATGACTGAAGCACTGCGTTGATGTCTTTGTCCGCAACCGGCTGCTTGTCAGTCTGCTTCAAAGGTCAAAGTTGCTGATGTGCTCCGTGAACTTGCGTGTGGCTGTCACCTAAGCAGCTCAGTCCAAGCTGTATCAGCGGTTGCGAAACACAATTTACAACCGCATCCGTCCTAGTTGTCCTATTGTCCACTTGGATGAGGTTCAAATGCTTCTCCGCTGGATAGAAACCACCGAAAATATGTTTAAAGAATATGAAAAAAAAATGCCTGATCATGTGTTGTCACGAGTGTACGGATGTTTATGGAAGTTTTTGTTCTGACAAAGTTAATGAGTGCTTCTGTAAAGCGACAACAAACTGGCATATTCCAGTACGCATACGAAACGTGTGTTAGGCGCTGGCATGCAGGTTTGTTCTTGTACTCTATGAGATGTTTGCAACGAAAAATCTTTTCCTTTCGGTCGCATCACTGTGATGATTCCGTCTCAAGTGCTGCGTGATAATATCGAGCCAAGGTACTCGTCCTCTTTCACTATGCCAAGTAGGATGCTATTTTATTGCACTGGAATTCCTGCCATGCTTCCTTCTCGTAATTGATAACATAGATAATTTTTAAAAATGTTCGTGTCATTTGCGTATCGTTGAGCAATTTTTATAGCACTGTTAAGCGTTGATTAGGACGGAATTGTAATTTATAACGGCCAATTACTTCATACATAATGCAGTCCTCAACAAAAAGTCTAACGGTAGCAGGAATACGTATCACATAGCAGGTCCTTTGGTGTATAAGAACCAAACTGTGAATCAGAACGTTATCTTGTGAAACCCGAGACCGCATGCGATATTTTGTTGACTATATTACTGATTTATTGTATGAATTCAAGGCAATTATTAAATTAGCATTCAACCCGGTCGAGAATACGGCTATTGCTAAGGCAAATTTGAGGGCTGCGATTAATTTTGTGTGTGCTACGTGACCGATCGCTTTTTTATACAGGAAGATGAGGTCTGCCTGTTTCTAAATATATGCTAACTGATGCGTCCTGTACCAACAAAAATGGCTGTTTGACCGCGAAAAAGCCTGGGCGAAAACTGTGCATGCTGAAAAGTGGTATATGCTTGCCCTTGTTCATGTTTCTTGTTTATGTGCTTTCACACAATGTCTTATAACGGAAAGAAAAGAATGAAAGAGGAAAGAGGGAAATGTAGGAAGGTTAAGCAGCGTAAGTAATCTGGTATGCTACGCTGCACAAGGAGAAGCCAGTACCCGATAACAATTGTGCGAATGTCCTAAATGATGTGTTTTCAAGTTGCTTTTCTACCCCTTCGTTCGTTGAGTTTCCCACTTTTTGCGATCATAATTATTTGCCAATGTACCCGGTGGAGATTGAACCTGACGGTGTTGCTGAAATTATAAACAACCTGAAATTATTCTCAGCTGCCGGCGTCGATAATATCAGTTCCAAGTTCTTAAAAAAGCACCAAACTATATTCATCAATCGTTTTGACTAAAATATTTCAGCAGTCATTAAATAACGGCGGAGTGCCATCAGACTGGAAGATAGGGAAGGTGGTCCCAGTGCACAAATCTGGATCCAAGCACTCTCCTCATAACTACAGGCCCATATCGATTACCAGCGTACCCAGTAAGATATTGGAACACATCCTTTTCTCGCAAATTGTCACGTTTCTGGAATCTAACTCATTTTTTCACCGCGCTCAACACCGATTTCGTAGGACATACTCCTGCGAAACGCAGCTTCTTTTGTTCACCCATAAGTTGCATGCCATTCTCGACCGCCGCTCCATTTCCGACTGCATATTTTTAGATTTCGCCAAAGCATTTGACAAGGTATGCCACCAGCTACTACTGCTAAAAACTCGCATGATCGGACTCGATACTAACGTAATAAAATGGCTCGAGTGTTTTCTAACCTCTCGTCAACAGTTCGTCACCGCCAACGACGTTAGTTCCCCCCTGCATCCTGTTATCTCCGGTGTGCCACAAGGTACTGTGCTTGGTCCCTTACTTTTTCTAATCTATATTAACGATCTGCCGAACTGCGTTTCTTCCTCCATCCAGCTATTTGCCGATGATTATGTTCTTTTCCGCGAAATAACATCTGCTAATGATACATGCGCTCTGCAGGCCGATATTAACAGCATCGACCTATGGTGCAAAAAATGGCACGTCACTTTAAACGTAAAAAAATGTAAACTCATGCGCGTTTCCCGCTCATCCTCAAACTTAACTACGTATTATTTAGGTGGTAACGCTCTAGAAGCAGTCGACTCGTATAAGTACCTCGGCATTCACATCACTTCCACTCTTTCTTGGAATACGCACATCGATTACATCGTCAGCAAAGCTAATCGCATGCTCGGATACCTCAAACGCAACTTTCATTCAACCCCCACTAACACGAAGCTGTTTCTCTACAAATCTATCGTTCACTCTCAGTTAGAATATGCATCGTCAATATGGGACCCAGGCATCGAAATCCTTACAAATCAATTAGAAATGGTTCAGAACAGGTCAGCGCGCTTCATTTTATCAAACTTTCATCGCACCGCCAGTGTGTCCATCATGAAATCAAACGTAGGCCTACCACTACTAACCATCCGTCGCAAGCTTGCGCGACTCTGCCTTTTTCACAAAATATTTTATCACGATACACTGCATGACGAATTGCTCCTGCCACCCACATACATATCATCGCGTCTTGACCACGGGCACAAAGTTGGCTTAATTTCGTGCAAAACAAAAGTATTCTCCGACTCATTTATACCACGTACATCTGTGGACTGGAACCACCTTCATTCTTCAATTGTGAAAATCAGACAGCCATCATTGTTTCAGTCATCAGTGTCCAATATTTTTCTGTGAACCGTAGTGTTTTAGCACTTGCACTTCAATGTACGATGCCTTCGCCGCATATGTTATCTGGACAGCGTTCTCTTTGCTTTCACCACTTGTGTATTTCATATATTTTTGTGTGTGTACTGTATTACATTGGCAAATCCCACTCCCCTCTGTAATGTTTTACCTTGAGGGTATCAACAAAATAAAAAAAAGGAATGGGGGAGATTGAAAGGTAGAGGGAAGAGAGAGAGAGAGAAAGGAAGTACATATACCTTACTGTCACCGTCAGTGGCTCTTGCGTGGTATGCGACATCACTCTTACAGTCGCCTGTGCAAGACTGTTGTTTTCGGCAACTTCAGAACTGCCATCATCGCCTTCAGCTGAGGAAATTTCTATGCATGTTACTGCAGCTATAGAGCTGGGCCTTGTTTCCTGATTTATGAACTCTTATTATTGCAGCTACTCGTCATTTCCCCGAGAAAGAGTGAGGAGGTCAATCACTGGTTGAATAGATGTAACAGGTATTTTCTACTCCATTCAGCATGCTTTTGAGCTAACGCGTCTGATGTACTATCAGCTATAGTAGACCATGTTTAGGCGATTAGGCTGCAGGCGGAATTATACTCAACGCACCTGCTAAGATAAAAGAGATATTATATAAAATGGTTGTGGCGAATCACTGCAACCATATTATGAGGCGGTTTTTAATTTGGCGTGGACAAACGCCGAAATAACCGAATCACACAAACAGAAACGAACCAAATAAAAACAGCCAAGCTAGAGTTGGTGTTGCTCAGTATGTTGAGAGATATCCTTTATTGTCATAAGCATTCCCGAGTCAGTACATGTACGAGTGGTGCTGTTTGGCCATATGTTGCCTTCATGCAGAAAAAAGAAAGAAAAGAGAAAGAAAGGGAAGGAAAGGAAAAAATCATATTCAAGATCTGTCGACCTTCCAAAGGTAAAGTCAGGCGCACACTCCATCTAAGCATACCTGAAAGAAAGGCGAAACATATAATACATTTCAAAATTTTATTTTGATCTAATTTTTAAGATTACTCTTGTTACACGTTTTCATTGAATCCCTATAGCAAATAAAAAATAGAGTCAGTTACAAAAAAGGGCTGTGCGTTTTTCATACAAACGACACGACAGGAATTTTTCACCTTCGAGTTTTCTTCCCCAGATAGGTCTCACTAAACGTGTAATACGTCGCCATGTTGAGTACCTAAAATTTTTTTACACTCTATTAAATCCTCTCATATTCGGTAGTTTAGCCATTTAAGTCTTCCAGACCATTATCTACGAGGACTGACCACGCATTTGTCACTGCGACGTTTTTCACCCAAGCTCACTTGTTTAAGTAAGCTTTTTTTTCCGTTCAACAATCCAAGCACGGAATCCATCCACTGGAAGCGCTGGTTCCTAAACATTCAAGGATTTTCTGGAAGGCTGTTCGTGAATGTTGATTTTGTTGTGTTTTTGCCCCTGCTGGCATGGCCTCATTGAGGGTGCGGTATGTAAAAATAAATAAATGAATAATAACTAGAGGGAAACTCTTTCCATGTTCCTGACTGCTCAGTCTCGTGTTTTCTGCTCTTCATTTCTTTGGTAGAGGTTTAAATCTATTAACGCTCTCAAATTTCCCCACATGGCTTTTGATCAGGGTGAGTAAGTGTTGCGCTTATTGAGCTACCGCTCTGTAACCCAGGAAAGAGGTTGAAATGCTCTACAAGAGCTCTCCGCGGATGCTGTATGCACGCGCATGAGTTCGTTTCTCCCCTTTTTCCTTGCAGTTTTGACAGTAGCCTGATATTTTCCCTCATACAAAAATGGACCTGTTTGAAGCTCGGTCTGAACAGCCTGCACTACGTATGAAGAAAGGACGTTTAGGCATACTTTGCCACTGTGATCCTACATCGGAGAGATGTAGTTCTTGATCCATAAGCGCGAGTTCTGGCCGTAAGTGACATTTATGGCAAACGAGAAACAACTGAGAAAGGAACTGGGAAACCACCGAGAAACAAGTTACTTTCTCTGTTCAGTCCGTATAACTGGCTGATAATAATTTTGTACTTGTGTTATTTAATATTTTCTTCGAGTAATGCGGCCAAAAGTGCATAAATGCGTCAATTAGAGCGGATACCGTTGCAAATTGTGCTTTTGTCTTTTACTGTCCGCTGTTCCGCTGATCTCGGGCTTTATATTCGCAATTCCTACAGATTGTAGGGGGCGCAGTGGGCGATCCATGATGGCGGTGCGGAGGAGGATCTACCCGTCTGTAGAGCGTCTGCTAAAAAAAAGAAAACACAAAGCGTGGGCCTGCGCCTCGTGCCTATTTCTCCGGGTGACGTCAATAGATGTACTGAAATGCATATCATGCCAATATACTCGCCCAAATCGCACAAAGTGCTAAATGCTAAATACGTCTTTATTTCGCCACAATGCGTGAAGCTATATTGCAGCTCCGCGATCGTGGAACAATGATTCTTCGTGATCGCCTGTGGGCGCGACAGAAAACCGCAATGAACTAGAAATAAAGTGTGAACTGGACGGCACTCCTCGGTACGTAAAGAGCCTGGCCGACGTGTTTGCCGCAGTAGTGGACCGTACTGTAACGTCCGGAGAGGTTCCACCCAGAGGCATACGCATAGAATGTCAGCCAAGCGAATTGTTTTCTTTTTTTTGTTACACCGACGACCGTCTTTGGCAACCATCAATCAAGTCGGGGGCACTTTTCTGCCCTTTTCTGCACTTTTCTGCACTTTCCTACACCTTTTTACCACATCCCGGGGAGTCCGTTAGAAAGTGACCCTTCCCTCCTCGCAGTCTTCGTGACTGACACCCCCTCCCTTCCTTTTCGCGACGCCTTGGTAGCCGGCTTTTGTCTCTGGGCGGGGGTGGGAAGGAAAGTTGTCAGGTGGACGCAAAGGCGACGTGGAGTTACTTGGAGCATAAGAACATCGCTGTGGTATGTCTTATACTGATGCACTGAGTCGCAGGGTTCGGGTAATAAGCTTGTTGCCGGTCGTACAAGAAAAATGGCTGTTTATCGAACCGCCCCCGCTGGAGAAAACGAGATGGCTCGGTCTCTCCTTCGGGAACAGTCTTTTTGTCCAGCTAAATTGCGTCCGTATGACATGCGCTTTATGCAGCGCCGATCAACTCTCAGGGCACCCTCTCCCGAGCTTGAATGTGTATATTTTTGTTCAATTTGTTTTGGAAGAGGGCTTCACTTGACTACGCACTTACTGAAGGCGTTGCTATACACAAACATTGGATAAATGCCTCGAGGAGTCGGAGTTGTAGGTGATAAAGAAGTCATCCCGAGGCGAGGGAGTTCCGGAATTCCCGAGATTCGGAGGTGCGGTAAAGCTCCATCCCAATCTTTGGTAAAGAGTGAGCCTCGAGAGAGTCCCGATATTCGACTCTCCAACGTCGGAGAGATATAGTTCTCGCGAGAGCTCAAGATCGGCATGATGATTGGAAGGATGCCGCGAGCTACAGAGACTTCAGGGACAGCATCGAAGCCCAGACCGAGCTACTACATGGCGGCGACGAAACGATTGAGCCGAGGGAGTCGGAGATAAGCTTGTTGCGCCGCGGCAAGGATTCGATCCCGCGACCTTCGGATCAGCAGCCGAGTACCATACCCACTAGACCACCATGGCGGGGGCATTTAGCAAACACAACAGCACGGTTTGAGACTATGACTGCACGCTTCGTCACTTTAAGCAGCGCTCGGCAATGTACACCACATTCACCCAAACAAAGGGGACTTCCAACTTGACAATGCTTAATAGGAGGAGACCTGAAATCCCATCTTGTACCTCTTGCAGTCGAAAGAAGCGACTCATTTTCGGTGCTTTCGCAGCCCGCGATATGGTAGATTCTGTCATCAATGACAAGAATAATCAGCTGGATTTTCACCACTGACACACATCAAGTTCACATACATCGCCGTGCTTACAGCGGGAGATATCCGGCATGAAGCGGCAAAAGTTTTTTTGGACAACGTTTCTTTTCAAAACTACTAGGGAACCTCGATATCCTTCTCCCCGGCCACTCTGTACAAGGTGACGACAACTGCATCGTCTGCTACGGTACCCGCCATGTCTCTGCCCACTGCTCTAACAGCGCGTGCTTGGCGTGTTGTTGTAAAATCTCTCTTGGGGAAAATGAAAACATTTTCCTAATGAAGTAATATGTGTAAATTTCATGTCAAACGTTATCAGTTATCGAGGTTCTCTTGCTTGTAATTATGTTATGTTATATAATTGCAAAAGTACACCTGGTACACTTCTTTCCTTTTACTGCTAAAGCTGTATGTGTCTAGGCGAAACGAAAATCAGTTTGTCTCATGTTTTTTCGAAACTTCTCCATTGTAGGCGCGGTCAGTGGCGTCGTTCTCTACGTCGCGGCCAAGTACACTGAATTAGCGCTTGTGACAAACGATTAAGCATCTTGTTTGAAGGTATCACATAGGTGATACTTTCATACAAGATGCTTTATATTTTGTCGCAAGCGCTAATTCATATATATCTGCGTTAACACACTCGTTTCCACAGCCACGGCTTTGCGCCGGAGCGTCCAAGAACTGGCCAGTACTCGGTGGCTGTTCTCGATGCTGGGCCCGCCGCCAACAGAGCTCCTTTTGTGTTAACAGATGACAGCACATGCGGTTTTCTTGTTTGGTCTTATTACGAACGTCCTCGTACTGCTCAACTATATAAGAGCGGATGGACACCGCGAGTCGCACATTATTATGGGTTTCACGCCGGCGGATGATACGCACAAACGAAGGAATGTGAATTCCACCTTTTCGTGCTCCACGACGTGTTTGCACGGAAAGGTCGAGTCTCAGAAGAAAGAAGTTTTTCAGCGATGCAGGAAACATGCATAGTCTTAATGCTTTTTTCTTGCCAGCACGTTAAGAATCTGGCTAAGTCTACCGAACAGGGGAGCGGCGGCCGCTTTGTCGTCTGCTAACCTCCTCGTCGGGGTTCTGAGATCCGCTTGGTAGGCGACAGTCTACGAGCATGAGGAATTCGAACGAGGTAAGCTTTTATGTCTTATCACTGACCTATCTCCGTCCTCACGTGGTTTGCTGCATGTGAAAACACTAATAAACACTCCGTTATTTCTCAGTGACATATACTAAGACAAAATGCGTGAAATAGCTAAGTTAATGGGCAACCTTTGCCTTTATCCAGAGGGCAGAGGCTCCCAGCCGGAAGGCACGTTTACCTTTTGCCTAATGGACGTGACGGGAACCAGAGTAGGTGGGCGTATATAAAACATAATCATATATATACACAACCATATTATGGTTGCTTTCGAAAAGCGCTAGGATCATACCATCTCTGGTATTTTGCGCAATGAATGATAGGGATAATTCAGGTATTGTTCTTTCTTTGGGCAGGCTTATTTGAGCATTGATGATAGATATATTTCTAGAAACGCGTGGTTCTCAAAACGTGGGTTTTTCATTGTTACTGTGATCAGTGAGCTACGTACAAGATTCTTAAGAGTAATATTAAGGAAACGAATGCGAGACTAAGCGTGGAAACCTGGTGTAAATTCGGAGCATTGAAAAGAAAGTGAGAGGCACCTCACCCTTTTCGAGTCACATATTGTTCCGTCAGCGGCACGAGTCTTCCAGCAATCATAGTAGCCACCTGTACGTTCAGAATTATTGTAACGGACAAACCGGCAGCACTCCTGTTTGCACTCCTTGTACGGGGAAACTGTCGTCGTGTGCCGCTATAAATGACAGAAATAGAATTTCACAAAACTATACAAAGTGTGACATGCTGTACATCTCCCAAATTGCGTCACCTAATGCAGACCACATTTCCCACAGGAGATATTGCTGTCTTGTAGTGGCGCCCAAATAGCCCTTAGATTCGAATGAGGTAAGGTTTCGTGTCCTATCACTGACTTCGAACTCACGTGGTAAAAACTTCTAATCACTCATCTTCTTAATCAAATAAGGTGATTGGGCCGGATAGATTGTAGAGCACATCCAAGATGGAAACTGCGCCGCAGCAGGGATTCGATCCCCCGCGACCTTCGGCTCAGCAGCTCAGTGCCATAGCCACCAGACCACCATTGTGTGGCGATTCTCCTTTTAAATTTCTGCCAAATTCTATATTTGAAAATTCACTCTCCGCGGTGGCGTGTTGCCTGTTCAACTTGACTGCTGATCCGATGGTAGCGGGATCAAACAATGTCCGTGGCGGATGCATTTGATGGAGGTGAAGCGTGAGCCAGTGTACCGTGCGATGTCAGTGCTCGTTTAAGAACTCCTGGTGGTCTAAATTTCTGGAGCCCACCCCTGCGGTGTCTCTCATAATGATATCGTGGTCTTGGGAATGTCGTAACGCACGGTTGTGCGGAACCGAGACCTCACTTGGTAGCGCGCCAATGTCTTCGGGTTGGGGAACACTGAAGGGCGGATTTGGGAAAACGATGGCAAAAAGGCTTACTGACACTAGGAAGACTAAGTTACATGATAGATACAGAAAATGGGGTATAACGAAGAGCGAACTGAATGGACACCAATACCCAGGGTCCAGAGCACTTTTTCCTCCGGTTGCGTCCGTCCTTGAATACCCGCCCCAAATTCTCAGCGAGGAGCAAAGAAGCAGAGGCCACAGGCGACGCATGCTATTTTAATCCTGCTATGAGCCAAAATTCTCAGACCGAGTAATCAAGGAACCTGAGCACATTATTAATGAAATGAATAAGATTTTCCGGTCAATTTAAAAAATGCCACGAATGCGGTTCTTGTACCTTGCGTTCTGAAAGTGCCCTTGATAGAATTAATTCTAAGTGAAGAGGGCATACATTCCTTACTACACAAGATTGATCCAAGGAAACTACGGGTCCCGATCAGATTATCAACCTTCTGAAGCCGATATGAAAATTGGACGCCAAAGTATCTCTTTAAAATATTCAAGATCTCTATTCAAAGTTCAGTGTTACCAGATGACTGGCGCAATGCTGTAGTAGTTCCAATACATAAATCAGGCTCGAAACTCGAATTAAATAACTACCACGCAGTGTCGCTTACAAGCTCGTGCTGCAAAATCATGGAACATGATTCATGGAGACATTTTAACTCCCCTATAAAGACATGAATTTCTACATACACGCTAGCACGGTTTCAAATCAGGCCCTTGAACTACAACCCAATTAGCAGAATTAACTCACGATATAGCCAATGCAGTTAAGGATGACGGCCAATTAGAAATATTCTTAGGTTTTTCTAATGGATTCGATGTTTTCCGCACCAGGATTAAATCACAATACTATCGGCTTTTGGTATTTATATTAAGATAAAATCCTGGATTAGCAGTTTTTTGACCAACCGAAAGCAAAGCGTGGAAATTGATAATCATGGATCAAGAGGGCTTGACGTTTACTCTGGAGTACCTCCAGGATCGGCCCTTGCACCACTGTTGTTCCTAATGATCATCAGCGACATTCACTTTAACGTTAAGGATTCTGTTCAGATGAGACTTTGCCGATAACTGCATCGTATAACTGTCGCACACGACACGGGCGATGAAATTGAGCTCAAGAATTCACTGCAGACAAGTAATTATTGGTGTAAAACCTTAGTCATGAAATTAAACACATCAAAGACACACCGCATTGCCTTAAGAATTAATAAAACCCCCTTTACCTTTACGTATACGATCGGAACCACAAGTATCAGCAAAAGCAATGAGGCAAAGGACCTAGGCACTAAGCTCACGCTTAACCTTCATTCGTGACCACATATTTTGACCATGTGTGACAAAGCCGAAAAGAATCTATCTATCTTGAGAAGGAAACTGCGCACTGGCACCACCACGTGTTAAATTGGTTACTTACAAAACATTGATCAGGCCATGCTTAGAGCATGCCGATTTAATATGGAGTCCCAATAAAAAATATCTCATCAATAAAATAAAATGTATACAGCAATTAGAGGTGAGGTTTCTATACTCAGATTACGCCAGGCAGTCCAGCACGACAGGCTTGCTCGCTACGACAAATCATTTCTCAGCCCTTTTCTCAGCATAGAATAATGTGACGATTGAAGTTCCTTTACAAATTGTATCACGGTCGTTTCCACATATCACGTTCTCATTACCTGCAAGATGCGCCTAGGCACTCATCGCGACTAAATCACATTCAAGCAGTCGGCCAACTATTAACACGCGTAAACGCTCACAAACATTCCCCTTTTCAGTAAGGGATCTCCTTCTGAAACGCGTTAACGAATGATATTGCGTGTAGTAATACGAATGAATCCTTCCTAAAAATCCTTCAGTGTACTAACTTCGTACCACGAAAGTTTGACAAAACATGTGTTCTACCATATTCTAACCACTTCTGCACGGGCCGTGAAGGGCCTGCAGTATGTCCTAATAAAAAAATAAAACGGCTGGGGCAGACGACGCATGCCGGTTCGTATCGCTGAGAGCTGAAGGTTAGGCATTTCCCCCCTGGCAACAATGTAGCGGACAGCTTGGTTTGGCCGTCATGCTGTTGACTCCGCTAACAGCTTTGTTTGCATCCTATCTTATATTTCTCCAATTGCTATAGTATTCCTCGTTTATTTATTGTGTGCATGTATATTACTGTATATTCTGTACACTGTCCTGTTGTACCTACCCGAAGTGCCTCACGAAGAGTGGGCCAAGTCAGGAGACATACTCTCCTTTTGCCCCCTTCGTGGGCATTTTGCGAAAATGCCCAAATAAAATAAAATGAAAAGAAATGAAAATGAAATCCTTTAGCGAGCGCTGACGTCATTCGCAATCCCTTTTCACCGCAGCACCTGCCGTCTCAAACGCATTGGGAGACGAAGCTCGCAACGTGGAAGACGGTCATGGTGAAATTTCTCCGTGTGACGTGTCCCTTTCTTCTTTTCTACACTAGGCAGTGTGGCGTAAGTCGTAAGGGGATGTAAAACCCCAGAAACTATTACTGCTAATGCCCCTACTATATGATGGTGATGATGGTTAGGGAACAAACGCGCGTTAGGGACATACTAATAGAAATTAAGAAGAAGAAATGGGCCTGGGCGGGCCATGTAATGCGAAGACAAGACAACCGTTGGTCATTAAGGGTAACAGAGTGGATTCCTAGAGAAGGCAAGCGTAGCAGGGGGCGGCAGAAAGTTAGGTGGGCAGATGAGATCAGGAAGTTTGCTGGGATTAATTGGGCCCAGTTAGCACAGGACAGGGATAATTGGAGATCCATGGGAGAGGCCTTTGCCCTTCAGTGGGCGTAGACAGGCTGATGATAATGATGATAGTGATTATGCTAAGTCCAATGTGCTGCAATTAAAGTAAACAATACTGTGAAATACCCGCCCTTGCCCTCATTAAGGGAGACTAAAGGCGAACATTAAGTATGCTAGATCAATTTTTTACTTGTGCTGGAGTCTACTACCGCTTTCTGCGCACCAGTAAACAAATTTATTGTGTCGAAATGTGCCGCCGGAAGCCTCTGGTTTAGTCGTCAAATTTCAGTAGCCCGCACCGAATAGAGGACTTGGCGTCACAATCGCGGCTGCCGGCACTAAGGTGCAGTGAGCTACACGGTTGTAATATGTAGCCGTAACTCTGGCTACCGCAGGTTTATTTATTCGCAAAGTTATTTAACTCGTTTTTTATTATGCCCTGCAGTAGTAGGCGAGTATTGAAAGTGTATGAGCTCACATCATTTCAAAACGGTACCCACAGGGGGGGGGGGGGGGGGACTCGAGGCGTCACTCCAATTTCTCATTCTTTAGTGTTTTTCTCGCTTACGACTGCTCTGTTCTCACCAGGAGTAGCGAATTGGTATTCACACACACTTAATCTATCAATCCTGTTCAACTCATTTGCATTTAGTGTTCCTTTAAGAAACACAAAGACGTAAGCAATAACTTTGACAAAACTTTAACCGTCAAGATCAAGCCAGTGATAAATGCAGGGGCACACATATATGCTTCGCTGATTCACCACCTGTACGTGGCGCACGGTAGAGTTTGTTGGGAGTTTCTTACGGATTGATGGGGCGTGGCGTGCTCTGTGTTTACTCGTATCTCAGCTACGCAAATCCGAACATGGCTGGCTGATAGGCCTGGTCACCTAAATTGCAATGCTTAACTTAGACTTAAACTTTGAAACTTAATTTGATGGTGGAGGCTGTGCGCGGTGGCTATATCCACAGTAGTGGTGACCTACTGAGGTCGCGAGCCTTTGCCGCCTCATGAAAAACAAGTTGGCTAGAAGTTTCAATTTTTCTTCGCTATACTGCACAATTTGATCGTTTGTTGAAGTTTGTCATCGTTTGTTGAATACTGCACAGTTTAAAGTCATCGAATGTTGGCACACCATGGAAAACGATGGTGTTGGCACACCATCGTTTTCCGTGGTGTGCCAACATTCACGCGAATTACAGGTTCGTCAACATGGCTAGGCAGTGCTAGTGACCAATCAGATTTATTTTTAGGGGCGAAGCTCCTCTTAGTCTAACCTTGTCACGCGTCAGGCGTCAGGCGTCAGTCGTCAGGCGTCAGGCGTATCCCGCGTGCTGGGAGGCACGCGCTCGCCCTCGGCGTTCGCCTCGGCGCGTGCCTCTCTCTCTCTCCCAGCGCGTGCCTTCTGGCGCGTGCCTCTGCTGTCTTGTGTGAGAGAGAGAGAGACAGAGAGAGAGCGAAAGGCGCGCGTTGGCTATGGAAACGCTCTTTCTTAGAGGAACGCTGTACCAGCTCGCAAAGCACCCGCGAGAGAACGTTGGCGCAGGCAGCGTCTCCTAGCGAGTTTCATGATTGAGAAATACCGACTGCTCGCGTTGGAGAAGCGTTCACCGGCAACCCATATATATATATATATATATATATATATATATATATATATATATATATATATATATATATAGAGGCACTGGATCTTGACTTGCAATGAAGTGCCGGTGGGAGATTTCACTTGTGCATAGTTGAACCATGAGGAGGATTCGTAGCGTGCGCCTTAACTAAATTAATCCGGAACTCGGCACGATCTATGATGAACCTCCCGAGCTTCGCCCACTCATCATCATTCACTCCGTGGATATGCTGTAATTTTTTGAACACGAGTCAGGTGGCGGAGACTAATACTTAGATAGGCAGATTAAAAAAAAAAAGGTATTTCAATCGGTCGAAAAATGAGATAGAACCGGACTCAGTCGTACTTTAAAGTCAGAAGAAATCAAACTCAGTGGGCCTAGCAGAACTCATTAAACAAAAAAAAAAAGGCCGTACGCAGTTACTGCGCAACAACTATTGTGCAGTTACTGCGCAATTTCAATGTGTCACATAGATACACAACGGGTGTTTCTCTTAACCGTCGAATAAATCGCAGTGGCCGCTTCACTAATTACCCAGTAAATTTAAGAGCATTCCAACTGCCAAAATGAAAGAAAGCGTGAATCTCCCGGCATGGGTCAGTATACGAAGTGCCCTTTCGAAACACCAACATGATGGCACAACGCCAAGGTAGGTGATCCACGGTGTGGTGGTTTCCATGCTGTCATGCTAGAATGCGTCTCATAAACGTGACATTAGAAATGTTGGAAGAAAACTCGCCGCTCAACCTTTGAGCTTGGCAATGATTTTCGTTCAACTTAGCAATGAGCCAGGGCAGTGCACATCCTCCACCGAATGTGCAGCTATTCTAAGCCGCGGGAAATATGCTTGTGCCATTTTTATGGCACTTGTAGTACGAAAGGGAGGGAACATTGGAAAGAAGATAAGTGCCAGTAGAAACGGGCTGACTACTGTACAAAACACAGCACAGAGTCATAAGAAATCTACGTGCCATCTGTCATTCGTGATATCGCACGAGAGTATTGATGCACTTATGGCTGCAATGGTCCCTCCATGAGTGGGGCATTTGATGTATTTATTTTTTTCTTAGAATATTCCAGCAGGGAGTGGGGGGGGGGGGGGTGTTACATTTTGTGCCTGCTTTCACCACCATAGAGAACATCCCGTTTTAAATGTGCGTATACGTGTATACGTGTGCGTGTGCGTATACGTGAGCATGTAACCGACGACACTGACACATGACAGTAAAGTAGCTGGCCAAATGGTCTGTATGGCTTGTCGTTTGAATTTGTGTAAGAAATCTTTATCTCAGAACAACTTCCATTAGCGGTCGCCAATATTGTGCACCAAGTGAACAAGTTAGCGTCCAAATACCTTTCTTTAGTTCGCTAAAGTGTGTTGTGCAAAGATTGGGCTCTTTGTGAAGACTCACTGGTATAAGATTTCAATTTTTATTTCTGTCTGCGACTTTGACGCCCGTTCTCTAGTTTGATTTAGGCACCTCCCTTTCGTGCTGCTCGGCCGCCTGCCATGCCTTCTGAGCCTTAACACATTTTGTAGTCCAAGGAAATTGGCTGCAGTTTGTTTGTTTGAATTTTGAATTTTCTGAGCTACAGCTACTGGGGGGGGGGGGGGGGGGGCTTGTTGCGCCATACTGCACAACGAAGTGAATATAGATATACCTGCTTTCAGGTGATGTTGATATAAATAGGATACTAACAGCACTCTTTCAAAAAAGGTTAAACGAACAAAAGAACCAAGTGATTTTGGAAAAGCTTTTGAATGAACAGCATTGCATCTCGGCCACAAATGTTTGTCCTTGTGTAAAGAAGCATAAGCCCAGACCTGGCACCCCGGTTCGGCCAAGGACGCGACGGACATATTCTCACTTGGTAGCGATGGTTATTGACGCAGAATAATTTAACACGTTTCCAGGCGAATTGCTTCTTGGGCGAAACTATGCCGAGAAAGGAAAGGAAATCACACTCTAAGGCGATAGGGGCGAGTTGTCGGTAGATCATAACTGACCAGCGGCAAAATGCGTCGGCTTTTATAGATTAGTGACAGTGCGTCGTGGTATTATCACTAATGTTCTGGAAGGCACTCAAACATTCGCATCGGGCATGCAAAGTTAGTAGAACGGTCGACGCCATTCACAATGCCGCAAAAGAGAGAAGCGCAGCCTGCGCTTCGCGTCACAAGAAAGTGATAACGCGACCCCCGTGAACAAACCGTAGAGTTTCCCACAGAATGTTAGAGGGGGCTCTGGCGCTGCAATCGTTTACCTGCCAGGAGAATAATGGGCAGTACATAGATCTGTCTAGTCTACGTGTTCGCGGCTGCATACGTTCTGGTGGATTTTTGTATTGCTGTCTTGTGGCTTCAGTGACCGGAGTGACATTACTACACGTCTTGATACGCGACGAAGGCAGCGGCTGCAGTGCATGCTTTACTGCTAGAGAGCACCAGACTGCCTGTTTCAATACGCAATGGCGTCGCAGTGGGCCACATCAAAGAAATTTTCCTTAATCCAAGCCTGTAACGCATTCGAATGCTTCTTAGTGGCAGTGGCAACTGTTGCTTTACAGGTGTCGGAGTTTACATTCGCAGCAACTCGCCGGGATAAAGTTTCGCAGTTTCCGAATGCGCCAGTGAGGGTTTCTATGACGTGGTTGATGAATAGCTCCAGGTTTTCTTTTTTTAGGTCAATCTTTCTCATCAAACTTTCTCTTCTTTGCGATAATTCCAGACGCTAGATGATTTCTCTGATTAGCACAAACATGGGAGAATGTACGAACTTTTGGTGGAATCTTGTGGTGCAGATAGTGTTCGTTTATGGTTGTTTTTTTGCGATCACAGTGCAAGTCGTCGAACAAATATGTACATGTTTCAACAACCATGACTTGTTCAGAGTGCCATGTGACCTTCTATTAGTTTGCATCAGTCTTAATTTATTGAGCGAATCAGAGCAATTGAAGGAATAGTAACTGTTCCTCGACTGGAGCCTTCATCTTCTTATTTATCTCATTTCTGTTGGGTTGCGCATACTTCGCACAGATTTAAGATTTTTGTGTGCTCCAACGTTGAGTAAAACTCGTCTGAACACAGCTCTTCAAGAACACAACGACCATGGTCGCGCTGGCAGGTTGCCATGAAGACGGCTCTAGGGTCACGTTTGATGTGAAATGCTTCTTTACTCGCCAAGAATAACTGCTTACACAAAAAAGAATGAACGATGTAAATTTTAACAAACATTGTAGCTACGCGAGACTACATCGTGAAGTCAAGAACGCGTTCTCAAAGGCGAGCTATCGGTACTTAGCGCTAATTTTCCCCCCATCACCTTCCCACATTGCTGAGGTATCACAGTGCACCAGAGAAACGCTGTGACAGTGACTGTGGAGCTAATAGCTCACTAAAAAAAGAAAAAAAGGAGGCGAGCTGCCAGCAACCTCTGTGTTCTTAGAGAGAGTTTTCATCCACATTTACAGCATGCAGGGGCTAGTGGCCTCGGCGCCTGCTTAGTTGGTGTTATCGTTCACACCGCTGAAGCATATAGTTTCCTACGAAACTTATTTGGGAAACTCGATGTGTTGAAGTAACGAGGCGGGCGCGCGGAAGCTCTCCCAAGGCTAACTAAACGTTGACTTCACTGGCGCAGGGGACTATCCCGAGGCTCGTTCCTGACAAAAAAAATATTGCGATGTTTAATAACAATTTACCTTTACTCGAAATATTTTTCATGTATGGCAGGCGCCTACACTTCATTTACATTCTCGGGAATCACGCTCAATATAATATCCACGATATGATTATGTAGAATTATACGCAGTATTTGGGACCGGAGTATTTTCGACCGTCTGTAGTTCTTTGACGTGCACTTGAATTTAAGCGAACTGAATTCCCTTGTGTTTTAGTTTCATTCCCGCCCAAACGAGGCCGTGGTTACCGGGAATCGAACACGCGTCTTTATTAGTGCAACGGCGTAACCGCTAAATTACGCCACTGCAGTCCGGTAAGCGCACGTCTTATGGCATGTGCACACCGAGACTAGTCTGGTTACCGGTTAAAAAGGGCAATAAAGGTAATAATGATAGTCATGGCCAACAACAAATTTCCTCCAGCATGCCCCAGCCGGGGCTTTACATGCACATGCGTCCCTAGTTAAAATACGTATTCAACGCCCGGGGGCCCGGACTCAGGCTCATGGGGTGCTCTAGTGTATGCACAGCTCCGGCTGTACGTGTACGAGACTTCAAAGTGCTAGTAACACCCGTGCACTCAGTACACGGGAGTACACGGCAGTGTGATGGCTTCGCCAGCAAACACACTGCCGCTAAGCTACCACGGCGAGCTTCGGCGATACTTAGCGGAGAATTTGCGCACGTTAAAGTGCCCTCGGTGTCTTCACGTCACGCCAGTGTGGCCTTATCTACGTATTCAGTGGCACAAAACACATTGCGATTGCCTCTATAATAAGGCGCGTATCACTTACTCGGTAGCGTTCTCGCTCTCTTTTCTTTGCTGCACGGTGCCAGGCGCTTTCCGTCGTTGATGGCCAGGGGTTGACGTTCCGGTTTATTGTGGACAGCTGTGAACAACATGGACAGTAAGACGGAGCAATCGTAGCATCCTTGGGTTTGTCCGCGTCGCTGTTCAAAAGAACAAGGTGCTTTGATTTCAACACTTCACTTTTACTGGTTGTGACGCAACGGTGGAATGGAGAAGCCTCGAAACATGACAGGCCTCATTATCAGAATCGCGGCAGGGACCCCGGAATGGTTGTTCAAAACGCTGCCTCAAGAGCAATGCTTGTTTGATCATTTTCCGGATATTTGGTGCTTCATAATACACATGCGGAAAGGTAGCGTGGTCGGTGCTTTAGCCAGTGGAGGACCTACGCGTTGACTTTCAAGGCAGATGTTTCTCAAATATATGTATTTTTTTCGTTTCTACTCGTGATGCTACTTAACTGAAAACGAGTCCCTCAGAGATAGCGTACTTGAAGCTTCTAAAAATCTTATAGGTTATCTTCTGCTTGATTTAGTTTCGAACAACCAACATAGGCAGCAAGAAAAAGCATCTGTTCTACAAAGCATTGTTGCGCAGTAGACGATGGAGGCGAACATACTAGAGTCCGCTCTAATGGATGTCTATCTTGATGTTTTATAAGACGTAGGTACTTAAAAATGAATTGTTTACGTTAATAAAGATACTGTTATTTTATAGGCTGAAAAATGTGCAACTGGTTATGTTCATAGTAGAAGTACTCATAGCGGCAGTAAAATAAATGGTAGTACATGATCGACAAACGGGTGCTATTCTGCTGCGACCCAATTTTTATTTTGATCCGTTTGGGTTACTTAATATGCAGAGTGTCACGCGCAGCTTGTCGTTGGTCATTTAAGATGCCCGGAAGGAAATAAAATGCGGGTATTTACAGAAATCTCGATGATATAAATCGCACTTTGAAATATCATTCTTTATTATGATTCAAGAGCAAGGTTGTGAAAATTACCAATTATTCGAGGTCATTTGCTGTTTTGGTATAGAGGGGGTGACAGCAGGCAAAAGGCACCAAGAAAAATCTTACACAAAGATTTAGAGGCACTGTCTGTCGTCCTTCGTCGCTCTCCTCCCCCCCCCCCCCCCCCCCTTTTTTTTTGGCTTAATAGAATTGGAAGTGTTCCAGAGTGCAGGGGTTCCTTTTAAAAGTGTGTACAAACTCTTAAAACAAAATTTTTTATCTATGTAGTCACTCCTTTTCTACGCGTAAAGACCCAAAGAACAATGGTTACTGGGCTCGTTTCTCCGAGCAACCCTTTTGGGCGCGGTCGTTCTTTTCCTAACAGGAACCAATTCCAAGGACAACCTTCCAGTGATGACGAGGAGAGGCGACAGAAAGTCGGCACGCTGGGGTGCGCCTCAGACATCCTGAAAACAAGGCGGCGCCGCAAATATGACAAGCTCAGGACTACGCGCCAGTACAGGCTGACGAATTCGAAGGCAGCGCCAGCTGCGCCACCCGAAAAGCCGCTAAAAGAAGAACAAAAGGTTTTTTTTATCAGGTGAAGTGCACTTGTAAGGCATAAATTGCAGTTGTCCAGCAGAATATGCATACCTTCGTTGGTTTGTTCTGTTACACTTGGAAATTCACACACTCTTGGGTGATGCTAGCAGTGTTTTTCGCACCACTTTGAGAGCAAAATTAAAAAAAAAAATTTCTTTTTAGTGGGCGTAAAAGCGTCTCGTTGATGTGACGCACGATCGTCCCATTTCTACAGCAATATAAAAAAGCTTTCCGAGCGGTAGACAGTCGCTTTAAAGACGCTACATCGTAAAGCTCGGGGCCATATTTCTAATTTATTCATGGGTAAACCCATCTTTAACTGTCAGATGCGAAGTGCGAATTTTTAGAGTGTGGATTCGCTATTTTTATCGACCTTTTGAATAATTAAAATGACGAGAACGTAGCCGCAGCGACATAAGGATATAATGGCTTAGGAGATGTAATGGACCTTTCCCGCGTACGAAGATCGCCTCTGATGGGAATCGCCGAAATCGAAATTGGTGGCCCGTAGCCTCCGCAATCTTTTAGCACGCAACGGTAGACCATCGCGGAGGCCCCGCTTCGCACTTGCGTTTTCGGGAAGATTTGGAACCTTGCGACTTCAGGTATCACTTGCTTCTCCACACAGATGCCACGAAAACACATGGCGCGCGTTTCATCATAGATGCCGCGCATGTGTAGACTGCCCACGCGGGAACAGTCCACTGGACCATCAGCGGATCTTCGCGCATGTGTCAGAGCACGATCGAACGAATTTCTGAATTGTGTAGCTATACATTTCTAGCCAGTATACTTCCGCTTTCGAAGTGGCTAGTAAATTTTGAGGAGTCCGGAATCTGCAAACTGTGGATCCATCAGCAAGAATGTGCATATTTCGGAACAAAGACTGCGAGGTACTACCTGTAACGACTAACGGCCGTCGGACGTATGGAGATGGTGCACAAGGGCAGGCGGCACCAACGCCAATGTGGGTGCTCCGGCATCAACGCGGTGCTAACGCTCCTACCCGCACCGCAGGGGCGTCGTCCCCTGCGCATGTTGAGCTGCAATGTATGGCTGGCTTTTAGACCACCGAACGTCTGAACGATTTCTTCATGGGTGCTAACAGTAATAAGACAACCTTCTATACGAGGCAGCTCTTGTGTATAATGTTGAATAACTTGTCTCTGCTGACGGAAACGTGGCGGCAGGTCGGAGTGTTCTCAAAGGCAAATCAGCGTTCCGTCTAAAACTGTCATATTAACAGTTTTAGGTACTTTTACTGAATGACCGTTTGTCTCGCCTAATTCCATCTTGTTTTGAAGCTTTCCCTGAACATGGGTTGTTAACACGACCTTTGATTGCAGCGCATGCATAGCCTGTAGGCAATGCCGCCGCCGTGTGGCTGCAGCGATATGAATGCCACTAAAAAACGAGGAAGCCGAGGGCCTGGGGTGCACCAAGCGCGTGAAAAGACTACGCGATAACAAGGTACTCCCCCTTAACTAGTAATTATGTATTTCTAGTATAAGATTATTATTATTAGACATTACGCCAATTGTCATACCCTCGCAAGGCACGCAATGAAAGTCTGCAATACCACGGTGGTCTAGTGGTTATGGCACTCGGCTGCTGACCTGAAGGTCGCGGGATCGAATCGCGGCGGCTGCATTTCTATGGAGGCGAAATGTTGAGGTCCGTGCGCTGTGCGATGTCAGTGCACGTTAAAGAACCCCAGGTGGTCGAAATTCCCGGAGCCCTCCGCTACGGCGTCTCTCATAATGAGGGCTGGTTTTGGGACGTTAAACCTCACAAATCAATCAAGTCTGTAACGCTTATTTGGTCGGTACTGAATGCTGGAAAGGCAACCGCGCAGTGGCCGTGGGTTGAAAACTTTATAGAGCCGTCTGAATATTTTTATAACAGCCATGAGAGGTAAGGTAGCTGGCGGGAGTCTGAAAACGGCGAGAACAACACTTTCATGCATGTTTAAAATAAAACGAAAATAAAAATTTGTTGGAAGTTCAGCGCTTGCCCTGGTCATTCTTTGTGCCGCCGTTGTCTTTTTTGCGCTGTCATTTGTTGTAACCATGAGCCAACACGCTCAACTAGCCACATTAGTCAATACCTCCCTGCTTAGATACTATGTAGCATACTATCGTCAGCTGCCGTGCTGGAAATCGAGATTTTTAGTTTATTTTAAATTAGTGGTTCTTCAACACCTCAAAACACGCCGGCAGTGTTGATGGCAAGGGCACGAGGTATTTTGGTGTAGCAACATCAAAGGAAACTTTCTGAGCCTTGCATATCTCCCCCACCTTTCGGTTCTTTTTTCTGCCGCGTGTGCTCACACTACAAGTGCAACTGCAAACACGATAATGTGAAGAGTTTCGTCGTCTTGCTAAGAGAGGCTCCTATTTGAAGAGCCTGGTGAGGGTACGTACTCAACCGAGTGCATAGCCTGAGCGCGTACTGAGACTGACTTCTTACAGTTTGTGAATTAGGATGTGGAAATAGACGGACAACTTTTAAATGCGAAGCATTCATTGGCGAAGGCAAGTCTCTTTGACCGTATCTATCTATCTATTGCGGTTCTCCGGCGCGGTTCTCCGGCGCTTCCAGCGTAGTCGGGCAGGGCTTGGAGGCGGATACAACAGTTGGCGACGAGGGTTGGAATGACCTTATATTAAGGTTGGGCGGTCCCATGCCGCCCATTCCCCACAAGGGTGTGTGACCTCACAAGCATACAGTTTCTTCCAACTGCCGAGCAGCAGGCGGAAGCGTGCCTGTCCCAATTTTACCGGTAGGTACCCGGCGGCAGTGGCGGATGCCTCCCTGCCTACCACAGTAAGGCGGACGCTCAACTATTTCACCGAGGCCATGGTGGGTAAGGTGTGCCCAGGGGACCTGCCACGTCCTTATGGGACCACCTTTCGAGATAAGTACACGTAAACCGCGCACCAGGTGTGTACTCCTCAACCCGTTTTTAAACCGGTGGGTGTCCGGCCGGCACTGGGATTTGAACCCGGTACCTACCGCATAGGAAGCGGACGCTCTACATTTGCGGCACTGGTGCGGCAGAGACCTATCTATCTATCTATCTATCTATCTATCTATCTATCTATCTATCTATCTATCTATCTATCTATCTATCTATCTATCTATCTATCTATCCAGCCAGCCAGCCGGCGGCCTACGTCTCGGTGCTCTCCTGGGCGTCTCGCTCACCTCGCATGCCGCAATATTTGGGAAGTAGGGTATAAATGTATGACGAGCAAGAATGAATGCATCTCTACATAACTAACTGGACGCACTGGCAATGCACCTAACTATTAACGATACTGCAACCACGTGTAGCTCATACCACTAGTGCTCGGTCCATGTTATGCCGGTATGCGCCACAGGTGTTTGAACTTGATAGAGCCCATGTTTATCAACGACCAATTAAATTTACATATGAAACGCCTCTTCTCCGTGGATGGAACCCGCAACATCGAGCGGCGTTAGAAATTATTCGCACCTCACGCCGTCTACTGTTTCCAGGATCAGCCTGCATTTTTCTGTTCGCATTTGCCATCGTCCAACAGACTTAAAGAGCTCCGCTCTTAGAACAAGAAAGGAATACCGCTGGTCATCGTTTGCAGTTGAAATGTGGGCATAACAAAGACACAGACACACATGCAATTTATCAAACAGTAAAGGGCATCGAACACGGGCCCTCGAGGTGCCAAGCAACCACGCTGCCAGTAGGCTACAGCGGGTCATCGCTCACAGCCTATGGAGTTGATAAATCTATTGCGCCAGCAGTTGTAATAATAATGCTTGTGTAAGGTGAACCAGGCTTCTAATGCACGATAAGTACTCTCATAGCAAGATATATGTTGGGCTACCATTCGGTTTGCTTTTGTGCAACTTTGCTGCATCCGGTACGAGTACTTCAACGAACGACGCCTAGGATACCACATTAGCGTGCCGTATAGTGCATTTTTCTTAGAGAACACAGACGCCTGTGCTTCGGACTATTGTGAGCGCCAACGTTGAGTCGTACCATGAGTTACCATTCTGTCGTCACGGTGATGTCCGCATTCCTCTTTAGCCAACGTTAAGCGTACTCATGAGTGGGTGCTCGCGCGCTTTACGTAAAGACCGGGATGCTGCTCGCATCGCTTGGCTGAATGCAGACAATTAGCCATAGGCAATTTCTTCGCTGACTGCATCGTATGACACCGATTCCCACAATGCTTGGGATCTGGAGGATTTCTTCAGCTTGCATAGCAACCAGCGAGCAGAACGTTTTTATAGCGAACTTGCTTTAAAAATGGTTTGTTTCCTTGCCCGACAATTCCGTGTAGAAACAGAAAAATGACGTGGGTGTTATTTGGACGCGGCGTATTTTTTTATCACGAAAGTGTTTTATGCTGCGGCCCACCAATAAATCACTGACGTATTTCCGTAACGGAAGTGGATGTCTCCAGAATTAGTGTAAATATGCAATGAAAAAGTTGGACCCGCTCGGACTCCAACACGCATTCACCAGGGATTCGACGAAAGAAGCTGAAAGCTCTACCGATACACCACCGCAACATTGATCATATAGGGAATAGACGGGCCTTATATTTCCTCTACAGCGCTGTAGAAGTTGCATCCAACTGTCGTCCGGCTAAAATAAAGGTGTGTAGAACAGTGAACGACGGTGTTTAGCAAGCGAAATTGCTCTTAAATTACCGTCGCCTCCCTCGCACTGTACGCTTCGTTCGCTTAGGTTCGCTGCGGTGATACCATTATCTAGGAACGATAGAGCGAAGCAGATTGTCGTGCTGATGCGCGCCGGCAGTCAGCACTTCAGTAGTCTTCGCGCCTCAATCGCCGCGGAAGTTAAGGGCGTAGCGGCGTCGTGACGGCGCGTTCCTCGGACAAAGCACGAACGCGGCCGCTACAAAATTTGTCTTGCGTGGTAAGGAGTGTTGAGTCGCGACGCGCATTGCTCCACGAAGGCAAAGACGGCCCTCGACAAGCAAATGATTGACATTTCGCTGCAGTGGGTTGTTGGTTGGAAAACAACCCGCTGAGAACCCGTTTGGTTTTGCTTGCAAGGTGTCACGGGTTGCGGATGCTTCTTGTTTATGGCAGGTTTGCGCAGGACTCTGGCGCATGCAATTCGGTGTCTCCGGAGCAATGTGAGTCGTTCGGGATATTTCCTCTGTGTACAACTGTCGATGATCCCTGTCCCGTGTGGAGGTGCCGCTGATGTATACATGTAACGTGTTCACATGTCCACAGTACCCAACCAATCTCCCGCCCCTCCATTCGCCCGATTACCGCTTCTGCATTGTACAACTTCGCGAAGACACGTTTCGCTTTCGTGTTGTACTGATTCCTATGACAGAGGGACGAACCATATCTGCTTCTTTTTGCAGGTGGCATACAACAAACATCGAGGAATGCTTCTCAGTACACCACTGGTTAGCGATGTCTGCAATCAGGAGCAATACAACATTGTGAAAGTAGCGCAAGTTCGTGGATCTCTTACAGCTGCGCTGAACTGCGTCCATCATGCGCTCAAACGCTGTAGACCCAATACAAGGTCCGAAAGAGATGACGTTAAATTCGTTTAAGAGTTGGCTGGCCTGATAAAACTAGGAACTTTGCAAGCATAAGATAAACTCGGCGTGCACAAGACGGCGTAAATTGCAAAGCATAGGGGAACGCCTTCTTCATGCAGTAGATATAAGAGGATAATAATGAAATATAATGATAGTCTTTGCTACGATGTGTAGTTTCGAGTAAATACGATACTCCTTTAATATATTAACTAGACCGATCCGAGGCTATAAACGAGACTCGTGTGTTCTTTATTCCTTCATTTTTTTAGATTGAGAATGAAGCGACGTGCGATCTGTTAGATTTTGTCCCTGCGGTGCCATTTCAGCAGTAACTAACTTTTCTGGCACTGAAGTCACGAAAGGCGATAATAGCATGACAGAGAAAGGACAGGAGGGGGGGGGATTCCGTAACGCTTCCCTAAGACCACTGTTAGTACACTTAAGCCTAACGACACGGGTGCATACCATCAGATTAATAGTCAGAACGCTTAGAAGAACTAGAGGGGAATGACAAATAACGATTCAAATATGCAAGAAAAAAGGTGAGCGCGAAATGTACATGGACGCAGAAGAGGCACGGACGAACGCGTCATGAAGTTAGTTGAACGTTCGCGCCCGTCCCTGTGTGTCCACGATTATTTTGGGCGCACGTTTTTCTTTGGACGACACAATGGAAAAAAATTAGGTCTCACTGTCCATAACATAATTACTGCCGCAGTGACCTCTGCTCCAACAAGCACATTACCTCGTACTGAAAATTGAAGGGCCCCGCCACGGTGGTCTAGGGGCTAAAGTACTCGGCTGCTGATCCGAGGGTCGCGGGATCGAATCCCGGCCGCGGCGGCTGCATTTCGATGGAGGCGAAATGTTGAGGCCCGTGTGCTGTGCGATGCCAGTGCACGTTAAAGAACCCCAGGTGGTCGAAATTTCCGGAGCCCTCCACTACGGCGTCTCTCATAATCAGAACTGGTTTTGGGATGTAAAACCGCAGAAAAACAAAAAAAACAAAATTCAAGGATATTTGCATGGGAATGTTCTTACCGAGCAATTTAACGATCCGCCAGTTTTATTTCTTATGTGTTCTGCGACGCGGCAAGCGTCGCAATCGAACTGCTCGTAGAAATCTGCAGGAAAGACTGCATTATCTTGGAGAGCAGGTTCTGGCGTGTCCTTCCAGCAAACATCAGGGTCCTCTCTGAAATAATTAAAGGTTATTGTAAAACGTCGAAACATACCTCGTACCTTTAATTTAAAATCTGCCTGAAAGAAGGCGAGGCAGCAAAAACACAAAGAAAGGTCGTTGGTAATGTTTGAGATTATTTACCATTTCGCCTACTTTAGCTAAGCCAAAGTAGGCGTGAACTTACAGCTGCTTTGAAGATTACATACTGTCGTTTTCCATACAGATTATTGTCAATCCCTATATAAAATAGGTAGGCAAATAAGGTAAAGAACTTTGCGCGAGTAACTTGGGCGCTGTTGGCACAGGATTAGTCTAGTAGCATAAATTTGTTATGAGGTCTTTGTTCTGCAGTAAGGGCAGACATGATGCTGATTATAATTGCACGCTATTGCGAAATCGAATTAAAGTCGGAGTCAAGGCGTTTAGGGTGCGAGAACGTTTATACCATCCGTAATAGGTGTTTTACACGTAAATTATCGCCGGTGTCTACTTGCACTGTAGTGCCGAGGCCTCTCTAGTGCTGCTTGAATGAAAATGCGGCCACTTTCTCCCGCCGCCTTCTCGATCTTATCTGCCCTGTCCGAGACAATTTGTTCTCCATTTCCACTTTGATGTTATTAGGAGGAGTTTATTCCCCTATCCACTCTCTTCGTCCGTCGCTGTTTTGTTATCTTGCCGTTATGGTGCCCAGCTGGCCACACCAAGGATGCAGCTTCTATCTGCGGTCGCATCTTCGATGGAATCGAAAATGCCAGGGCTCCGTGTACTGCGCGTTGTCAGTGCACCTTCAGGAACCCCAGGCAGTCATAGTTTCTGGAGCTTCTACTATATGCTTCTAGCATATGTATCGGGCGCCTTTACATTGTTTTGTTTGCTGTGGCAGCATGTAAGTTGCTTAATTCGGCCACTGCACCAACGTCTGTCTAAGAAGGGAACGCCATGTTGCCACCTGACACTGTGGCTCCCTTGTGTGGGCCCGTGTTTTACGTGACGTAGGTTGCTTATTAGGAGTAGAAATCAGCTGATACGGTACTTAACAGGTGTCTATCTCGCTAGGAAAAGGGTAAGTACGCTTCCAGCGTCCTAACGTCATGATTAGGATTTCGGGTTTGTTGTCTGTGAACAGCTGCGCAATGCGAACTTATCTTGGAATAGCTCACCGTTTATCAATATTTGCACATTATGATATTCCTAAATTAGTATAGCCTCTCCACGGGGGTCAAGGGGCTATGACACTCTGCTGCAGATCCAGAGGTCGTGAGATCGAATCCCGGCCGCGGTGGCTGCATTTCGATGGAGGCGAAATGTTGAGGCACGTGTGCTGTGCGATGTCAGAGCATGTTAAAGAACCCCATGTGGCCAAAATTTCCGGATCCTACCACTACGGCGTCTCGTATAATCAGATCGTGGTTTTGGGACGCTAAACCCCAAAAATGAATCCTCAATTATTAGGCCTTTTTTTTCTTCCGCATGCGTAGTCGCCTTGTTATATCTGCAGCCTGTCCAATAAATACCGTCACAACAGCTGTCCCTGATGCTGTCTGTTTCTCTTTTTCTGCACCCCCTGCATGCGCGGCGATCGTGTTTACCCTTGGATACTTTTGTCGTGCAATTGTAGATTAGGTCCTGGATTGGAAACTTCGTGCAGTAACTTGTTCTCGACTGCTTTTGTATCGCTATGACTTTCCTTATCCCGAAATCACTGTTTTATTACGCATAGAAGCAGACGAGGCGAAAGCGCTTCCATGAGACAATACAGCATGTACTTTCACGTGCTTAATATACACAAGAAATAATTGAAAGCCAAAACATGCATGAGCTACTTCTTATTTTTCTTTCTTTTGCTTGCTGTCAACAGCTCTGCTCATCGCCTTTGACAGCGCAGCTGTCAAAGGTCGAGGCTGTGCGGCACGTCGGGTGATCTCGTAGTGCTTTTTACGCGGGAAGGGCAAAGCGGACGCGCTTTGCCCTTCACTAGCTTCCGCTAGTGATTACGCGAGGGCCTCCATACAATCAACTGTAGAAAAGATTTAGCTCGAAGTTCTGCGCTCGAACCCCGCAGCCCCGGCTGGATTTCAGTAAAGCAAAATGCAAAGAAAGAAAGAAAGAAAGAAAGAAAGAAAGAAAAAGAATGCGCTCCTTCCCTTGAACCAGTGCCTCGTTCGACAAACTTTTGCCCCTAGCCCGCTGCTATATGATAGCGATAACGCGAAGGCGCGTTAATGCGTAGAAAAGGTTTAGCTCGAACTTGTGGGCTTTTTCCCCGGAGCCGCGGGGACAACGTTTGACACCCTTGCCAATTACGTCACGATTAACGTTAAAAGAAGGAGGCAGAATTTACAAAACCTCTCCTTCGTAAGTGCGCCTTGCCTCTGTCGGTCGGCTTCTGTAATGGTAAGTCCAGCATCAGGAATGGCTGGAAATTTATCATGAGAACTTTTTTACCGTAAGTTAATTTCGTGAGTATGGGCCTTGCTTCGCTCTTCAGACAGTTTCATGGCGTGGAACTGCTCTGAATTGTTCTGTAAAAATTCTTGCTGCCCACTTACGAGACACGATAGTAAAAGTCTCGAACTGAACTTCTGCTGCAGTCGGATAAGCACGGTCGGAGGCCTCCACTCGAGGAGGACGTCAGGTATTGCTCTTCTTCCTTAGGGCACTCACCCCACTTGCCATTATCTTTCTTCGCGCCTAACCTGTAAAAAACATAACAAGAGGAAAGAGTCTTCTTTCATTTTGGTTGATGCTAGTTTTCTGAATAGCATTCTTACAGACGAGACACACTCCGTAACGTATATTCACTCACTCAGAAAATTGCCAAAGCTCAACGTTGGGGTCTCGAACCTGCAAAACTACATGATCACTGTCCGTTTACGTTAGTCGCCATGCAGCCGAAGCCTGCTCATGTATGGGAGCGTACCTTCACGCAATACTGTCCCATGCTAAGCGTAGTATGAATGTTACATGGCCGTGTTCAAGCTCCCCGGCGGAAAGTCGGCGAAGGGAACGACGGCAGTTTCAGTCGTTCCGTACGCAAGCAGACACAGTGAAAGAATCAGTCGTGGTTGCAAAAACAAAACAACAAAAATTTAATGTATAATAGGGCAACGCAAATATACAAGGTGAACTACACTTTACTCAATCTAACAATTGACAGCGATGACAGAGCTTTACACAATAACAACGCGCAAGAATAACAAACTAAGGAAAAGTAAATTACTAAAAAACAAACTAGGGCAATGAGAACAATACAGAAATCTAATCTACAAAAGTTAAAGTTCAAGAAGAAAGTTCAGGGGTATAAACATGATGGCATACGTGTTGATGACCGGCAGCGCTGAAGGGTCCACGACGGTCTGGTGCGGCACAGTGTGGTACGGCACAGCGTTGAGGTCGTCGAAGTTGCAGCGCTGATGTTTCCGGGGAGCTAGTGCTTGATGGCAAACTCGAGCAGTTTTAACTAACTCGAGCCGAAGTCCCGATGCCTACGTTGCAGACGGTAAGCGCACATCTCAACTAGGCGAAGCGGCTAAGTTTAGGTGGCCAGCCGGTACAGAGCCACGCTAACAACTTCTAGAGCGATACGATGATCGGCTTCTACGCCATTTCAGCCAAGCGACTAGAACCCCGTGGTCCTCAATACCCCTCGCTTAAATACCCGCATGTTTTTCCTGATTCGATGTCTTCGGAATCTGGGCGTGTTTGTGAGACAATTGCACCGGAACTTCATTTCTTGCTCCGCCCAAAATATCCCTCTCGCAATTAATGCGCTGGAGAGAGCGATGGCCAAACCCTTTCTCGTAGTCGCCGAGCCGGCATCTTCATTCAACTCGCCTGATTGACAGGTCATTAGTGTCCGAGTGGCGGGGGGCCCTTCTTTGCCGGTCACAACAACGGTATGTAGTCGTCCCCTCGGAGGCGAGGGGCTACCGACACACAATAGCGTACGTCCGCACGTGGCCAGTGCTCGCGAACGGGTGCCCTCCTGTCTTTCCTTGCATTGCTGGTTTCAAGAATCGCGCTGGGGGGCTCGCGTGGGAACGCTCTAAATCGCAGCTTCCGAGCTCAGAAGACCATCTTCTCCTTGTCTTCTCCGAAAAAGGCCGAGAGCTTTTGACGTCTTTGGAGCGGTCGAAGCACTTCTAAAGTTGCACGTGCGGGCATACCGTCAACCTTCAGCTATATTCCACCACGAGGCAATGTCAATCCGTGAAAATGAATAATCACTTAATGCGGAGATAGGATCAGTTGCAATACCTCAACATCGATTTTTTTAAGAGAGGAAAAAAAGAGTTTTTCCTTCTTCTTCTTCTCCTCTTTCTTTTTTGAATTTTCATATTCCGCAACCGCTGCCTTGGGCTGCCTTCCCGCGAATTCTAGGGAATAACCCGGCCAGCTTCTTAGGTGCCGAAAACACCACGTTGACACCATGCCTACTTGCCACTTTTTTTAATTGTGGGATACCTTGTGCATGTGTGGCACAACAAAGGGCTTCTATCTCGGCAGGAATTCAGAGCCTCCAGATCTTCTTCTTGCTTTATCTTCTTAAAGACATTGTCAGCCACTGCTTCGATTACCTCCCAGGGGAAGCCAGTAGCAATCAGCCTGCTAACTTGATTGTGGAAACTTTCGTGCATTGCATGCGGACATGGTTTAGTGAGGGAAGAACAAAGGCATTAACTCGAAATTGCCCTTTTAGGGGCGAAGCTCCTTAAAGCGGCACCCGTTCGTCCCTCGTCGTAGCCGTAGTAGTGCGTAACCAGTCTTACGCTTTGACCTCCAAGGTGGTGCCGGTGGGAGATTTCTCCTGTGCGTTGTTGAACAATAAAAAATTCGCAGCGTGCGCGTTAACTAAAAGCCGAATTCTTCTGTCTCTCATTCCCCATTAGCAGCCATTGGCATGTTCCCGTAGGAAACGTTAGTGGAAGTAGAAGTGTAAGTGTTAGCTAAAAGCCGACTTCTTCTGTCTCTCACTCCCATTAGCAGCCATTGTTTACCTCCGAGTTGCCTTCAGGAATGTCAGGTGGCGCGCGAGCTCTCTCACTCTTCCATCTGCTGTCTTGTGTGAGACAGAAAGAGAGAGAGAGAGAGAGCGAAAGACTGTCCGTTTCTAACGATGATGATGGGTTTGTGCTAGCGCGTTACGGCGCGTGTAAGAAGCTGGTGTAAGACGCTGTGGCCTCTCCGCCTTATACTCTTTCAGCAGTCATGTGATGGCGTCGGCAAACGCGGTGCGCGTTCCGGCCTGTGTAAGGGGCTGCGTAAGACGCTGTGGCCTCTCCCCCCTTACTAGAGTGTACTGCATGTTTGTAACGCGTTTGTGCTAGCGTCCCCTTAAACGCCAGATCCCAGTGTTCGATTAGAGTGTTTCTGACGTCTTTACATGATGATCGACTGGGCGAATTACACGGAAGATTAACGGTTTATCGGTGGTTCACTCCGGAGCTTCGCCCACTCATCATCATTCACCCCGTGGATATGCTGTGAATTTTTTTATCACCTTGGAATGCGCGGAATCGAAAGGCAGATGTTTTTTTCTGCGCGCGCGGTGCATATTTCCAGCAAACATGACTTGTTCCGAATTGTAAACTAATGCCTAAAAATTGCCCGAAAGCCCGAGGCAGTGGTTGTGGAATCGGACATGGCCAAGTTTTTTGTGAAGTTTGCCACGAAGGTGGTATATGAAATACCCCTCAAGTGTGGAAGGTCATGCATGGGCCAAGCGGGGCGATGCGTGAATGAACGTCCGGGGGAGGATCCCTCGTCTCTAGAAAAAAGAGAAGGAGCGAATTTGCAAGCACATTGCAAGAAGTGCATGAGATGCGAGCTCTTGCTAAAAAGATCAAGATACTCGGAAGGAGCCGGACCTGAGTAGGCCGTGAAATATTAGAAGCATTTTTTTATTAAAGATGAAGGAGATAACTGCGTAAGCGACACTTCTATTACTCTGTATATGGCTGAAGACAAGTTTCCGTGCAGGTGTTTGTTGACGTGAGGTGGTCTGAATTGTATGCTTCCCCTTTCAACCCCTCTTTCCTTTCTTTGTGACGTTTGAACATGCTTATATAAGCTGATTCAAGAACGAATAAACCAGTTGATAGTTTGCGCTCTTTCTGTCTGCCTTGTTCGTCCTGTCATATCGTCCATTCTTCGCGCAACATACTCGGAAAATGTCATACACCAACTCGCCCAGCAAGAAGTTTTCCTACGTTACATCTTAGAATAAAATATTATCACCAGCAGGACACAGTCAAACAGAGAAAAGAAGAAACAGACAGCAGACCGACGTGGAGTGAGCGTCGACATTGTCGTCTGTCATCCAACTTTAGCAGTCACTCGCTGCTTATTACTTTTTGTAAAATATATATACAAGGACAGATTCTCATATGTAACTAACACTTCTTTTTCAAGTCACACCAAAAACGAAATAGCTCATTACAGGCTTCTTCAGTACGCAGTTAATCATTGTGACGTGCGGAACGCGTCCTAGCCAAACTAATCTTGGAGGCGTCGGAGGCGTGAGTGGAAGATGCCAGTCTGAATCCCCAACATCCGAGCACTCCCATCCATATTAAAGCACCACGGCGCCAATTTTCCCTCTAGGTAATAGTATGAAACTCTATGGCGGCAGCTCGTTGTGAAAACTCGGAGCACTCGACTCGCAGTACCCGACTCGCAGTACTCGGAGGCGCCTATCTTAGCGAAGTACAAATAAATCAAGAATATTAAGTGCGCACTTGGGCGAATTGATTTTGCATGACAACGATGGGAATGCGCCTCAAGGACGCGAACAGAGAGCAGACGAGATGCAACATGCGATTTCTCATCGTCATCAAGAATAATCAGCTTTTTAAGTGCAATGGTTTTAGCAGTAATCAGCTGACCACAACGTTTAAGTCACGTCATGTAGATTCGAGATATTTATCTCCTATGTATACTAACGTTTTTTTTATCAGAAACGTGGAGGCTACTCCTTAAGCTTAACTCTTGTGTGATGCCTCTAGTAAAGGGGCCTGTAAGGAAATCGGATTACCTGATCATCCTGACCTTACCTAACACACCTGTCATAAGCGAGGATTTATCAATGGACGATTGAGACATATTTCTCTTCATCGCCTGCAACTCCCTTTTATCCTTCAATAAAGTCTACGATGATGTTTGTGAATCTGCTGCAAAATGCAAGTCACTGTCAAGTGCACATAGTGAGAAATGTTGCTTGTATAAATGAAAACGCCAATGAAATGTGAGACGCATTGTGTTTTTGGAGGGGAGAGCTTGTGAAGTGCTCATGAGTGAATTCTATGGGAGGTGCGTCCACAAAACTGTACTTGCAGACGAGCACATGCACAAATTAGTGCAGTCGTTGTGACGTCGTTTCTTTGGAAATTATGTCCGAGATCGCGAAGGAAATCTATGCCCTTCATTTCGTCATAACACCCAAGACCCACGACTCTTTAAGACTCACTCGTTTCTTAGAAAAGTTGAGAAATAGGCGAGTTGATAAATGACATTTTGCACAGGGGATATTCTGAATGTGAAGCGTCATCTTTCGACATCCCCGTAAGCATCATCCGCTATGTTTTTCAGGACGCAGAGAACGGGAACTTGTGGTATTTCGGCCTGTATCGGCTGCTACCTGCCATTTTTCTTGCCGTCGCTCTACGATGTTTTCCCACAGATACCTGCCGCTGTGCACACATGTAAAAACGTAAAAATACCTTGAAAATTTGAACGACGAAAACTACGTACTGTCCCCGCCTCAGAGGTGGTCCCATCAAGGAAATTAGCGTTGCGTGGGTTCGGAACTGTGGTGGACGCACGTAAAATCGCCGCTTGGCCTCGCTTTTGCTTTCTTCTGTGTATAAGTTGCTTTCCTAGCGAGAAAAGCAGGGACATATTTAATAATGGGGTATCTCTAACAGATATTTGCTTGATTTGTAGGGTTTAACGTCCCAGGACCAGTTCTGATTATGAGAGACGCCGTAGTGGAGGAGGTTCTTTAACGTGCACTGAAATCGCATAGCACACGGGCCTCAACATTTCGCCTCCGACTAAATGCAGCCGCCGCGGCCGGGATTCGATCCCGCAACCATCGGATCAGCAGCCGAGTGCCATAACCACTAGACCACAGTGGCGGGCTTTAACAGGTATTAGACGGACTGGTACACCACGCAAACACGATCGAGAGAGCATGCTCGTACGTTTGTTGCTTGTATTGCTTTTCATGAATGAAAGCGAGTGTCCGTAGGAATAAATATGCATAAGTCGACCGGCGTGGTTTGGGCGTACAAAATACTTTAATTGTTTCAGAGCAGTGCGCGTATTCTGCGCGTATCCGCGAAATTGTGCGACGTGCACTTCTGAGAACATCACGTCATTAGCCGAATAAAAATACAACCCAAGTTGCAAGTTTCGTGACGCCGGACCATGAATAAGCGCCTCATGAAAACTCTATCCTGCATATGTGATCAAAACTTTCGCGAACGCACTTCAGGCGTCAGTGGTGCGAAATGATGAATAAATTATAAAAATGCACGCTCCGTTTCTTGCTGCTATGTTTTTATTGGTTGTTTTTAATATGAACATGCGTAATGTAGCTGGCTCTAAACATCTGCGGTCAGGGTTCGGCCGTCATTAGAGCTGCAGCAGGCCGTCGGTGCCGATTCGCAGCTGCATCGCATTGCAACAGTCAGAAGTTGGTCCTCCTTGCCCCTCACCAGCTCATTGTCGGCCGTAAGTTTAAAACAAAGAGATTTAAAAGCGCTTTGACAACTGCTATACACTTGCACGTAAGACGACACGACGGTCGTGTTGTTCCTACATCCCGTGTTTTCCGCTTCATACTGCTCTTCCTGGCAAAAGAAAGCTGAGGAGAAACATTGCGGCTGAGGTGAACTTCCTGTTTTCCTATTTTCAAAGAACCAACTCAGTACCTTCACTTCTATGCCCACCTCTACACTTAATTAAATGTAAATACAAGTAGGACCTTGCAGCACTTGCAACAAGTTTTCGTCCTTTGACATACGTATCTGCTGCATACACTAACCCTCTGAACAGACCATATGCTCATATCAACGTACGTAGCGTGATTAAAGTGCACCAGCGTATCAGAGGTGAAATTAACACCGACCACACCTGAAAACTCCAAAACGCGATAATCTAATTTCAAACATGAAACGCGCAACTGCGAAGGGCAGCGATGCCTATGGCTGGAAAAATGAGAGGTGGAAAGCAGCGCAGCGTCGCCCAGAAAAAACGAGGTTTCCATATCCGACGCGCATTTTAATCGCATTGGTAGCCTAAATAACTTGGGCCATACGAACTTCTCTTAGATATTTTACAATTGAACCTCCTCAACAACCAAGGATTTCGTCGAACGCGTACCTCATACCTGAAGTACGCGTCGAAAAAGGAGAAATTTCGGCGAACTATCAACACTCTAAGAAAAAAGATGGTATACCTTACTCTTTTAGGAGAGTCAGGGCTTGCCACATATATGACTCTCTTTGAAGATACCCGTCAACTCTCTTTTCTGCAGGAGAGTCACGGCGCTGCGAGAGTGTACACTGACTCTCTTGCGAAGGGAGGTAGGACTCTTGTCTAAAGGATCATGTGACCACTGCTGAGAGAGTCACTTGACTCTTGCGAAGAGTGCTAGGACTCTTGTCCAAAGGATCGTGCGACCACTGCTGAGAGAGTCACTTGCATCTCTTATGAAGAGTGCTAGGACTCTTGTCCAAAGGATTGCACGACCACTGCTGAGAGTTACTCGACTCTTATAAAGATAGAGCAAGGTAGTCATACCAAATGGGTCAAACGACTCTGCAAAATAACTACTGTAACTGAGTCAAGAGACTTTTTATGTGTTGTCACAAGACTACTAACAGGGAGAGTCAGGTATTCATTTTAGGTGAGTCAAAGGACCCCATAGAGCCAACATGTGCAAAAGAAAAGGCATTTGCATTTTCACCTTATATTCACGAAACAACTGAAGAATTACATGACTTTTAGAGCACAGTGAAATGAGTGCAAAAGATTGTCTGCTGTTCCTTATTGAATGGTAGAAATATTTTCTCGGACACAAACAACAGCTTAAGAAAGAAATTTATTATACACATACATTATGGCACTTGTCGTAGGTAGTCTCATTCAAATGAAAGAAATGAAACAAGTACAAGAGCAATTCAATTTAACCCGACATATATGTGGAATAATGTCTGTTCATACATAGGAACATGAAATGGCATAACTAGAAGAGAGACTAATCCAATAAATGGAAATATGTTTATATGCAAAAGATCCGTCTGCACTTTCAATATATTCAAAGTGCTGATCTACAGCACAACAACATCATTAGTAGCTTCTTTATTTACAAGTCTAACAATGCCTCAAGGAAATAAGACAACCTCAGTACACTGACATTGCAAACATAATAAATGAATTACTGATGTGGTACTAAAATGTGTTCCAGTCATTTATACATAAAAAGTGAATTTAATAGCACACAAGTGTTTTCACAAAAAGATAATGGTAAAATGAAGTTAATTAGCTTGTACACTTGTACGATTGCAAGGCCCCCTATTACTTTCAACCAAAAATAACGATATTCACACTAAACAATATGCCTACCATTATGAACATGCAATATGCATATCACATGCCAGTGTGAAAAAATTGTTCAGAAGATGCATACTTTAAAAATGACAAACAACAAATCCTACAGGTCTCTTTCAAAGTTTAGAATGCATGCATAACTTACCACTGCTAAAGAGTGTAATGATGTACTTAGAAAATGTACACTTAGCTGTCACTCGTGCAAATGCAGCGACGTAATTCACCCACATTACCACTTGTACGATAAAAGCTCTGTGAAAATATGCAGACTTCAACAGAGCTCTGACTTGGAACTTCAGAAGTTAAATATTTGGTCCATTATATCATGTAAACAAGGCAGTGGCAATAGGCAACAAAAAGTGCACATTGCAGATTGGTCATGGCAACACAGTGTCTAAGGCAGCTGCTGTGTATAATAGCAGTTTGTTAGCAACACACAGAAGGCACATTAAGCACCTTGCACTGATACTACGCCATGAGAAAATGCGGCGTCAACATATGCATCAAACAGAGCACAATGAGTATCGCTTATCTAGGTGTACACAGCTATCTCAAGTGCATAAAAGAATGAGGTGCAACAACAGGCACACTAAGCATCTTAAATGAATGCATTGCCACAGGAAAAAGTGACAAGGAGCATGAAACAGTTCCCTGTGAGCATCATGTGTTTTGGTGAAGCAGTTAGATTATCACATGTGAAAAGGAAAGGGTGCAATGAGAGGCACATATAAACCACTACCTTAGCAGAAGTTGCCAAAGGCAGTGCACTACAGCATAAAAAAACGTTGCCAGTTGTGACAAAAAAATTCACATTGAATGTTTACAATGTTAGCAGCTGTGCTATACATTGCTATTTCATTTAGCGGCACAACAGTTCATGCTTTCAGAACACAAAAATGCAAGAGCCTTTTAGTGTTGACAACATGGTGTCACAACGTGCTCTGCCAGCAATCAAACTTCTGCTTCAAAATGAAGCGTCCATACTAGTCAAGAATGGTTCGAAGAACACTGTATTGTGAAAATTGCTACTTTTCTGCACTTTTTCCTAAGTTTCTGTGTACAGTAGTCCAGAGCAAAGTAAAAAAAGGGGAATACATCTCACTAACAGAAATTCTACACATGATACTACAGAATTTCCTTTAGAGTTGCTTTTATAGAAAACAAAGTATTCCTTCTACCCTTTCTCAATAACTACCTACTCCTAAGTAATCTTACTGCAAATATGGGCTGTTTCTCCTGTAACTCCTAAATGGCATCCTTTTCGGACAACTGGAGCATTTAGGGGAAACCAAAAAATAATTAAGAGCCTTGCATTTTGTGTGAACAATTTTATAAACATGTGGAGGTCCTGCACACAGGTACATATTGCTGCAATGAGATGAGCTCGAAGAACGGATGCTGGTGACATACCAATAGCAACACTCAGCCCATAAGTCTGGACATTCTCCAACATGATGTTCATTTCTGGAGAGGACAGGATGCTTTTGGCAGTGAAGGCGGGTATCAGTGTGTATGCATCCTTCCATAAACCTAAAAAAGAGAGGAAAAAAACAAGCATTATTATGGCAGCCAAATGCCTACAGGTGCATCACACAGCTTTTCCACAATCGCAGTACTCAAGAGAAACTGAACACATTTCTTCGAACATTCAGTGCTGCGTTTGTGCTCTTCTGGAAGACCTTGTCCTTGGTTGTGCTGTAATTCATCATGCATAAGAAACTCACCCAAACTTTCACGTTACTAAGCACATTTACTCAAACATATATGGTAGTGGCCCAACAGCAAACATCCATTGTTTGTGAAATGTGCTAATTTACACTATATCTGTCCATGAAATGCCTTTCCAGCGGGATGCCTGGCCATGAAGCGTACAGTGAACCTATTTCGTGAATGCTATGACAGAGTATGCTGCTTTTTAACCCATAGAAGTTGTTATGATAAATCAGAAAATCCTGAAAGGCCACATCTCAATGCTTTTTCTCACCACAAGAAATGTTTACAATTCACATTGAAGCCCCCATCAAAAAAAGAGAGAGAGATTGTTTCAGCGTAATGGCTCTTACCAGTGGTGCAGACATGTCAACCTTTTGCCCAATCAATAGGAATAGGAGATGAATGACGGTACCAACCCCACTGGTACCTATAAAAGAGTGAAATGCAACATTTAGGCAGGTCAGCTTTGCAAAACGGGTCAGCTCGCAACCTCAGTAACTTGCTTGCATGTAGCGCCTAAACATTTGAGACACTGATACTGAAACCATGAAATGCACAAAACTATTACACAGATTCCAGAGCCAATGCTGTGGAATCTACGTGGAGTGAAATCTTAGTCAAATACTTTCATTCCAATGCTTGTCTGCCAGGTACCTGTTGAGCCTAGACACATATTTTAAACATTAGTGCCATGTAGAATACCTTATGATCCGAGTGAATCATATAACTTTCGATATCCAGCTCACCCCTTATGACAGCTCAAGTCAACAATGCATAATAACAATGTTGTCTTGAAACGCAAATGATAATTCGTTCACGACATCTTCATTTAACTGACACATTCATCGACCTACGATAACCGAGAACCATCCCGCTCGCTTCAAATCACGATTGCAGTTGCTGCAGTGTACATTTCGTGGCACTAGCATATAACGTAAATGACTCATATATATTGCCTTCAAGCAACAAGCATGCTCAGCCACATTATTACCCTCACGACAAAGCAATTATGTTCAGTACTGACAAAAACGAATACACACTGTTTTGTAACGCAATCACCAGGATACACACGCTACTAAACGGAGTCGTCTGTGCTTGTGGCAGTGATATATGTTATATCGGCGTCCCCGCCTCCTGCAATCTGGTTGTTTCGCACGTTATTACCGACGTTGCTGAAACGCTACTTTTGTTCCATCAACACCGTAAAAGGGCTACAGGACGACCAGCACGTCACACACACACACCCCCCACGCACACACACACGCACGCACGCACGCACGCACGCTCACAAGTACGGCGCGGAGGGGCGGGGGGGGGCAGTCGCCTGACAGAACCACAAACATACCTGCTGTTCCTCTGACCACTCATCCTTGCTTTGTGAACACACCGCCCGGGCTGTCTTATGCGGTTCCTGCGCACCAACAGCAATTTCGCAATGAAGTAATCAAGTTACGTAATTCAGTGACTTCATTGCACTCACCAAGTCCCGGAGGCTTTCCCGTCGACAGTCTCATCAAATGGCTAAACTTTTTTCTCCAGAACCGCAGTCGTAGTTTATCACATCACTGGAAAGGGACTTTCTCAGAAGGTGCACTCGCTATTCGACCACGCACTTGCATAATCGACAAACTGGGCAAAACAGCTTCCTTGCGAGCACGCACAAAGTTCCGCGTCGGTCGTGGCTGTCGCTGGGAAGAGGCGACTACGACGCTCCATCCGCCGGCGACCGCGTGCTGTACAACGTCCTAACATGTTAAATTTGTCCACTCGATGAGCGCCAACGATGATAAACGCACAATACCGCACGTAATATTAGTAAACACGTTGAAAACACGCGGACGAAATGCATCACACGCGCCGCAGTCAGCCTGTTGAACAAGACCTGTTCCAACGGCTCGCTCAGTGAGAAAATCTCATAGGGGGCAGTAGTGTTATGTTGCCATACCATATTTTTAAAAAATGTAATTTTGACCTTGGTAGGAGGTGCAAGCCGTGCTTGCAACGCGTACTGGTTCTTTATGCCTAGGCTTGAAAATGTATGTTTATTTTTGGTCAAATGAGAGAGGTTATATCTACATAATTTCTAAGCTCGCGCCGCAAGCGACGGTGAGATAAAAGCACAGCCTTAGAGATCCGTCTTTCGTACGGATATCTAAGGCTGTGTAGCTGTAGCGCCTCATCGCTACAGCTGATGACCGAAGACCAGCAGACTTACTGTGTGGTAACAGAGGGGCGCATTCTTGCGCCTTAAAGGGGCAGTGAGGGGGGCCGTGGAAGTTTCGGCAACGTGTTTTAATGCGCGGAGGTAGATGAGGAAAAAAATGCTCATTATCCAAGTTTGTCTGCTGAGCCAGCGCTGCTACAGGGAGCAGAGGTGGGGGCATTGTGAAAGTTCCTCCTCGCATCTCCTTCCCCCCCCCCCCTCTTTACCACCCTGAGTTTGTTTACAAGAAGGGGGGGGAGGGCAGGGGGGGGAGGCAGTGCCGTACTTAGCCAACTTCGTCTTCGGTAAGGCCCACTTTCCTACTAATGCAATGAATTTATATAAAGTCCAGACAGTCTCAACGTAACCAAATAAAGGTAGTTACTTGCGCCAACACTTTTGTCATGCATTTATTATCGTCGCATATAGACATATAATAGTCCTATGCGAACATCCAAATGCCGGGTTTAACAGTTTCTGCTTGTTCTGGAGTAGCTATATTCACTACGCGTAATACTTCGTTCCACTGCTAATATTATTTCATTCTGAATTTGTGTACAGATTCAGTAATTATACATGTGCAGGAAATTGACCGCTGCAAGTGCATCGCGTTCATTAAAATTGTAGTTAACCCAGAAAATTTATTGCGCAAAGCTTTCCCACGTGCAGGTATAAGAATGGTCCGCACACACGCGCGCACACACACACACACACACACACACACACACACACACACACACACACACACACACACACACACACACACACACACACACACGGTTATCTTTAGTATCTCTTGCAGGTGTCAGTTTACTCTCACGGTGACTCTTCTTACAAGAGTCGCGAGCCGTACGGAGTCAACTGACCCCCTCAGAAAAGTTTGACCCTCCTTGGTGGGTTTCTGCGACAGGCCAAGAGAGTCAGAGTGCAGTGACTCTCTTTTGACTCTTATTTTTCTTAGAGTGAACTTTGCGAAGTGGAACCCCCGTAGCAGCTGCCCTCTGGGTGGTTATTGAAGAGCGGAAGTCTTTGTTATTGTGTTCTCGTCGATTTCTGGTTGCTCAGGGACATCCATTGACCTTTCGCAGCTGAATGAATACCACAGATGACTGATGCGTTTTCTTTCTTTTTTTTGGGCCCTAAAGCAGCATTAGCGACGTGTTGTCAGAGTGTTGTCAGAGCACAATGCATTATGAATATTCCCTACTGAGTACACTTGATGTGCTGCGGTAAATGAAACAGAAAACGCAGTACGAAAAAGAAAAAATGACACCACCTACAAAAAGCCGGCAAAAAACGAAACAGCTGCTTCTTTTCTGTCCTATTTTGCAAAGTAATTATTGTTTGTGCAACCGCAAGTTTTATAGGAAAACTGCACGTTCTATTTCTTGCACCCAAGGTAAAGAATTGTCCTCTTGACATTCACAAACTACAATTTATCTACAGGGAACTAAGAAAAGTAATATTGGTTTTCTGTTTCACTCACATAAGCGCCACTTGAAGTGCCGCGAGACGCACGCCGTTGAACGTGGCTCCATCGTCGTAAATGAGCCCCACTGAAGCACTCCCGAAGCAGATAGATCGGGGCAGAGCCAATCCTGCACGATTAAGACATTCTGTTAGCAACCGTACTGTTAGCAATCTGTGCCCTCAGTGTATTGCACAGAAAACGTGAACTGCATACGCCTGTCCTTGCATGCGGCGGTTTTTCGCCCGGCTAAGCACATATGCCGCGCGCTTCTTTTGGACCCGTGGAGTTTCCTGCGAAAATTACAACAGGAGAACTCTGGTGCCATTGTTAACGGCATTTGCAAGCGTGGCGCTCAAGCCATCATGGGTGTTATAGGTAGTGCTTGCTTAAACTTCTTTCTCCTGGATTGAAGCGATTTCGTGGCTTGCAAGTAAGCAACCTTAACATAACATTGTTGTTGTGTGGGGTTTAACGTCCCAAAACCAGCTCTGATTATGAGAGACGCCGTAGTGAAGGGCTCCGGAAATTTCGACCACCTAGGGTTCTTTAACGTGCACTGACATCGCACAGCACACGGGCCTCAACATTTCGCCTCCATCGAAATGCAGCCGCCGCGGCCGGGATTCGATCCCGCGACCCTCGGATCAGCAGCCGAGTACCATAGCCACTAGACCACCGTGGCGGGGCTAACATAACATTAGCTTGGGCGCGTAGGTACTCCATCACTACCTTCTAGCAGACAACAAAAGATTGGCACCGAGTAAACTAGGCTTTTTCACTCGGTCCATGTCTTTTCTTTTGCGTTAGAAGACAGTCATCTAAAAGGAAGTATTATGGGATGAACGCAGCAATACCTAGTAATCATGCTTTTTCGGGAGGTTTAATGGCCCGCTTTAATCGTATATGAAAAACTGCGTTAATATCTCGAAGAATGAAGGCGGGAAATAAAGTTTTAAGCTTGACCACATCCATGAATATTTCATACTACTTATGATGCCAACCGGATATTCGTTTGCATAACAATGTTTGCATGGCAAAATGCATGCGTGAATTTATAGAAGCACTGACACAGACTTTTAAAGGCGCCATAACTTGAAAGAAATTTTTGTGGATACACATACACCATCTGCGAAATATCAATGGGTAAATACAGCCTAGAACATATTTAAAATCCATTGTGTGCAGCACAACCGAGCTGCTAGCGGAGTTCCTCGCGCAATCGACATACGGAAGGTTCTGCTGTAAGCAAGCAGCACCTGTCCGTGACCAGCTCTACTGCTTCTGGTGGCGATGATCATCCTAGTTCTATTAAGCAAAGGACGCGATTCGCTGCAGCCCGTGTCGGGAGCACGGCTCAGCGTGCGTGAGGTTAGGGGAATTGGAATGAACGAGAGAGATCAAAGCGGAACGTCCTTGTGGAGGGCTCCAGAAATTTTGACCACGTGGGTTTTTTTAACGTGCACCTGCAACTCACAGCACACGGGCCTCTGGAATTTTTGTCTCCATCGAAAATTCCGCCGATCTGTCATTCTATTCGCTCGACATGTGTACAATTCAGCTGCTGTCCGCTGTCGTTGCTATGGAGGACTAAAGAGGAACTCCGGCGGTTTTTTTCACCCTATTCCGATATCGCTGTTTTCCAGTAGTATTTTTAGCGCTGAAGCAGCCAGGGTCAGTCAAGTTTGCTCAGAAACTCGCCAATAAATTTAAATAACTCAATGCGTGGTGTGTTCAAACCGAAACCGAAACGGGTAGAAGCTTCTTACAGCGTACGCGATAACGTCACAGCCTCCCCGCCATCAGAAATGTGGAGCTGATGAAGCTGGTGCCAAAAAAAAAATGAAAGTGGCGATGTCATGCAACGATGTATTGTGCTCTTCTGGACTTGACAACGACGATTTGAGCGCTGAAGTATCGCCGTTTTGCTTTAGACGGCCCACCTGCTCGATAGGCCGCGTTGCAGGTAATGATGTCAAAAACACAGGGTTGCTCGCGTGGTAATCCGATAAAAATTTTAAAACTCTTGTTCAGGGAAACTAGACTTGCAGTCGCCTGGCTTGGCGTAAATTATTGTAGTATTGGCGTAAATTATTGTAGTCCACTTTAATTCCTTTCTACTTTCTCCACAATTACAATACCACAAGTAACTTCCCCTATGTTTTCCTAGGCTTCATTGTCTGTTTGCTCATTAAGTTGTTTCTAACAAATAAAGAACGAGCCCTTGACCCCTTCCCTTTCGTTATTTCATAGCGTGGGCCTCGTTGCGGCAGACTTGGTGCCTTAGGTAGCATGCGAGGGCTTATTGGGCAGCAGCCATCTCATCTAAGTTCACGTTCTACGTGACGCCTCCTGGCAAGAAAGTGTGTTCTACACACGCCGCCTTGGCCTCGAGTGGCGCTGCCTAACACTCCCAGGATAATACCTACATAAATACACAATAAAGTGGACGGGGGGACGACCGCCCTTGTAGCTCAGTTGGTAGAGCATCGGACGCGACATCCGAAGGTCGTGGGTTCGGGTCCCACCGAGGGCAGGTTTGTCTTTTCGTCCACTTTAATTCCTTTCTACTTTCTCCACAATTACAATACCACAAGTAACTTCCCCTATGTTTTCCTAGGCTTCATTGTCTGTTTGCTCATTAAGTTGTTTCTAACAAATAAAGAACGAGCCCTTGACCCCTTCCCTTTCGTTATTTCATAGCGTGGGCCTCGTTGCGGCAGACTTGGTGCCTTAGGTAGCATGCGAGGGCTTATTGGGCAGCAGCCATCTCATCTAAGTTCACGTTCTACGTGACGCCTCCTGGCAAGAAAGTGTGTTCTACACACGCCGCCTTGGCCTCGAGTGGCGCTGCCTAACACTCCCAGGATAATACCTACACTAAATACACAATAAAGTGGACGGGGGGACGACCGCCCTTGTAGCTCAGTTGGTAGAGCATCGGACGCGACATCCGAAGGTCGTGGGTTCGGGTCCCACCGAGGGCAGGTTTGTCTTTTGTCCACTTTAATTCCTTTCTACTTTCTCCACAATTACAATACCACAAGTAACTTCCCCTATGTTTTCCTAGGCTTCATTGTCTGTTTGCTCATTAAGTTGTTTCTAACAAATAAAGAACGAGCCCTTGACCCCTTCCCTTTCGTTATTTCATAGCGTGGGCCTCGTTGCGGCAGACTTGGTGCCTTAGGTAGCATGCGAGGGCTTATTGGGCAGCAGCCATCTCATCTAAGTTCACGTTCTACGTGACGCCTCCTGGCAAGAAAGTGTGTTCTACACACGCCGCCTTGGCCTCGAGTGGCGCTGCCTAACACTCCCAGGATAATACCTACATAAATACACAATAAAGTGGACGGGGGGACGACCGCCCTTGTAGCTCAGTTGGTAGAGCATCGGACGCGACATCCGAAGGTCGTGGGTTCGGGTCCCACCGAGGGCAGGTTTGTCTTTTCGTCCACTTTAATTCCTTTCTACTTTCTCCACAATTACAATACCACAAGTAACTTCCCCTATGTTTTCCTAGGCTTCATTGTCTGTTTGCTCATTAAGTTGTTTCTAACAAATAAAGAACGAGCCCTTGACCCCTTCCCTGTAGTACCGAGGGTAACATATCCTGAAAATTTCGGTGAGATCAGTGGACGACGGAAAATCCCCGGAGTTATTTAGAAGACCTATACGTACAAGGTCAATGCTAATTTCTTCTTCCTGATCCTGATTCTTAGTGCGGCGTTTGAAAGGTTAATGTCGCTCATAATCCTCGGCCGACCGTTCCGCGGGGAATTTCCGACAGCCCTCCTTATTTTCGTATTTCAACAACTCCTTCAGGTATGCTCTAGTACATTTGCGTTCTTCTCGTACTACTGTTTGCCCTCCCCCCTCTCTCTCTCTGCCGGCATGTACGCGTGTCATAGAGAAAGGGAGAGTAAAAAAAAAGGTAAGTGCTCTTTAAAAATTAAATTCGCGAGGTGTTGCGCGTATGTACTCGTATGCCTGTAGACGTTGCAGTCATCTCAAACACTCTACTCGTTCGGCTTTATTAAAAGGGTCCTGGGCACCATACTTTTTCGTAATCTGAACATGGTGTCCAACAGTCGTGGTGGCTCATGTAGGCAGTCTAGCCATATTTAGCGCGCTGCCCACAACATGGAATCTTGGAGGTGGGTTTCAAATATGGCTGCAAACCATCTGCTCTTCTTTCAACTTATGGCGTCACAAGGAACATTGCTTTCCTTGCTTCAAGCACAACCAGCATTGGTAATTTCATGAACGCGGAAGCATCCGCAGGAATAGTTTGCTCATTTCCAGTTCAACAAATAAAGAAAACACGTACATTTCTTTCTGAACAACAAAAGGAACTTAATCGACATAATCGGCTATACTTATGACGTCATTTGTTGAAAGGAGAGTCAGGGATTAGCAGTTATATCTGAAAGCAAATTCTCTGGCTCATGCAGCGCACTAATATTTGGCTCATGTATTCTTGTGGGCCTCCACAACTTATCCGCGCGGTTTTCAGATTACGCTGAGCATTGCGAGGCCCCTCTAAAGTGGGAAAACAAATATCCTTAGTTTAGCGGGCAAAGCAGCATAGCGAAATGGAAATGCGCATGCGCACACGCTAAGTGACCGATACCGTTTAGCGTACGCACGCAATTTTGCAAATTTATTGTTACCATGTTTGCATACTTTACGTTGTGAGCTAAAGCGAGACGGTGGTATCGGACGCCCCCTTCGAGCTGAATTTGGCGTTTCTTTGAGTCACCTTGTTTGTGGTAAATGAATGCGCAAAATGCTTAGGTTGCCTTCAGAAAGCATCGACAACGGAGAGTTGTGGTTAAGTTAGCAGAGTTCTCGAGGTAGCTTCGCAATTCGAACGTTGGTAGCCCCAGCAAGAGGAAAACTGTGAACAATTATGCAGCATTAATGCAGCATTTTTATTCTTAAGAAGTTAGAACACCGCTCCATATTCACTTGGAGATGAGTGAGCATTTTAAGTTTTGTTTATCTTTTTTACTTCTTTTCAACGGGTTTATTCTTCGCTTGGGGACGCCACATTCACGACTACTGGGACGTAAGCGCCATTCCGCTCAGCTGAAGCTTGCTCTTCGCAAGGAATTTCTGCGGTACAGGTACGCTAATGCTAAACTAAATATGTCTGATGACTAAGACATTGATCGGATGCCCCTTGTTTTTATGTTACTTGTATCGACGGCCTACATCTCTAACAACTCCCGAAAAATACTTCTGACTACGCCACCGATAAAAGAAACAATCGTCTGATGTTTGACGTGCGAAAACCGCGATGTGATTCTAGACACGCCGGTTTAGAGAGCACCGGAAATTTTGGCCACCTGGGGTTCTTTAACGTGCACTGACAACGAACACTACACGGGCCTCTGGCACTTTCGCCTCGGTCGAAAATATGACCGCCGCGGCCGGGATCGAACGCGCGTCTTTCGGGCCAAACAGTTACAAAGCCACCAGGCGTCTTAAGCCGCGAGGATAAACACTGGACGAGTGAATCTGCTACCCACAATTCTCGTGCATCATTGCTATGGCAGCTGAGGTATGGCACCTTCAGAATTTCCTCCAGTGGGAAGGTTTATGGTTTTGTGTTCGCAGTATTTAGTCGCGCCTAATGTGAAAGGTCGCGTAATGTGATATTTCGTGCACATATTAAAAGTGAATAGCAGCACGAATCTGTCCGATCGTTCTTCTTCACCCTTTGCCCCACGCCCGTGTTTTTCAGCGAGGGTCTCTGGGACTGTTTTGATTCGTACTTGCGCGACGTGCGATAGCACGCGCAGTAAATTAATCAGAAACGAAGTGCAACTTATGCGGCCGATAAGAGTACGCACTTACTTTCTGCAGTGTTGTAAGAATTTGCCATTACCACTAATGATAGCGATGACCTTATAAACTTGAAAGTTTACCTTACACCCGGACAGACAGACCAGCTGTGCGGTATTAACTATTTGTTATATTACCCAACTAAAATTTTACCGTGCTTTTTCAGCTGTACTCCAACCAGCATTCAGTCGGTCTTACAGATGGCAATCACCTGTGAGGCGGCCCGCACAAATACACTATACAAAATGAGTAACAAAATGCACACGGCCGCGGCGGCTGCATTTCGATGGTGGCGAAATGTTGAGGCCCATGTACTGTGCGATGTCAGTGCACATTAAAAAATCCCAGGTGGTCAAAATTTCTGGAGCCCTCCACTACGGCGTATCTCATAATCACAGCTGCTTTTGGGACGTGAAACCCCAGAAATGAATCATCAAGAAAATGCACTGGTGGTATTCCCCACAGGCGTCGCTATATATCAGTGCCTTGACGCCGTTTGATCACAAAAGACTACGCGCTTGTTCCTTGTGGTTATTTGGGTAGGCGTATACGTAAATTCATACTACGTCTTAATGCACGAAAGCTGTTTCCCTTAATAAATAAGCAAAACAGGGGCCTGTATACATTTTTACGCTGCGATCGCGTGAAAGAAATTTAGGCTGTTTTGCACGATATACCATATCAACACATCAATTTATGATGATGATCATGACGATGACAAGTATAGGGTGTCCTTATCCTTACTCATTTCTACTCCTAAATTCAAGGTGTTCCGTATAAACCGCAAGTCTGATTTATGAACTAATTTTACGTCCACATTTAGCACAATGTTCTAATTAAAATCTTCGCGTAAGTGCAGTATTTCGTTGCTACGTCAATGCACGTTAGAGGAACCCCAGGTGGTCGAAATTTTCGCAGCCCTCCACTACGGCATCTTTCATAATCGTATCATTGTTTGGGACGTAAAACTCCTGAAATCAATCAATTCATGCACTAAAAAACCATGTAACCTGAGCGATTCGCATGCGTTGCTGATATCATATGCGTGTTAAATTTGGGCAGATACTGACCACGTAGATGAAGAGAAGTAGCTTTAAATCTTTCTTACCGTACCACTCCCCGGTCTTCGGTGATTCCATGATCTGCAGCTCCAACCTGCGCTGAGTGAAACATGTCGTCGGTTCAAAAGCTGTCTTATCCAAATCAAGCAAGCTTTATCGTGACGCTTGACATAGAAAGACAAGAAAAGGCCTTGCAGAGGTTCAAGTTGGGATTATTTCAGGACCTAGGGCACAGGTTACAATCACGTGGTCCTGGAGGATGCCCTCAGAATATTCGTTGTACACTCTTAACACGGTAACCTTTAGTTTATTTTATAGGTGCACAAAAATGTGAAAATATGCTCCTTTACTAAAGCTTAAAGTGCTAGTGGCTGTGTTTCCTCCATCACCTTGCTTATGGATCATGGACCACACATGAGACATTTACTCTACATAAAGTGACTAGGTTAAGCGCCTGTTTTTCACTAAGAGAGTTACTTATGCTGCAGACATTGGGGGAGTGTCCTGTCAACAATCTGCCGCTGCGAGCACTCGAGTTACGCCGTGTCGATGTTCGCAAAAGTGGGGCTACTACCGCAGTTAGAGAACGTTTTGTAGTATTTTCTGAGCTACGTGGCATTTGCTTCATTACTTGTATACGCCAGTGCGCAAGCCTCGAAATAGCGCTGGCACCTCGAGTTCGTCGGGTTATATACAGCTACGGGCTCGTGCACCGAAGACGACGCTGGCAGGCTGTGAGAAGAGGAAAGGTCACCGCTCATGGACGTCACGAAAACAAAATGTTATCGTGTCAACTAAATACGTAGATGAGAAGAGCCATTTAATAGCGCAGCCTTACTCATCTGGTCATCCCAGAAAATTTTATCTGTAGGGTGTCGTTTAAGGGCAATAAAATTAAGGTTGTCATGCTTTGATAAGCGTTGCATTTAAATTCTACCACTCTTTTCGTCATTGAAAAGAATCATCAAGCCGCTCTTCAAGGCCGCTGAAATGAGTGGATCCAACCCATGGGAGGCGAAGGGATGCATGCTTAGCGTCTCTGTCAGGAAACGACGTTCCCAGGTGCGTTGTGCAGCTCGACAACTGAAGACGCGTTCGAGCAGGACCCGTCTATCGCATATGCTGCTGCTAAGCCCCATGATGATGATGATGATTAATTTCGGCAGCCTGTGTTGGGAGCACGGCTAAGCGTCCGTGGTGGTAGGGGAAGGGGACTGCAAGAGAAAAGAGAGAAAAGCCGTTGTGAAGGGCTCCGGAAATTTCGACTACATGGGGTTCTTTAACATGCACCGGCAACGCACAGTACATGGGCTTCTGGTATTTTCGCCTTCATCGAGAATACTACCGCCGGGGCCCGGATCGACCCCGCGTTTTTTGTGTGGCAGCCGATCACCATAACCACTACATCACCGCGGCGGACAATGGAGTGCAAAGGGACTTTCCATTGTTTATTCTGTGGGGAAATCGCAACCATTTCGTATATGCTCTGGGCATTTGCTCTCGGCCTCCACGTAAAACCCTCACCCATCCGATATCCTTCGCCCTGCCTCACCTGCGGCATGAAAGGGTGTATTTTCTCCACCCCAACCCGTTGGTTCACCTTCAGGCCATATACAAATAGCAGAGGAGGAGGGTGCCAGGCATGGTCTATCATATTTGAGGGTTCGATCCCGGTGGCGCCGGTCGCATCTTCGATATAGGCGAAAATGCCAGAGGCTCGTGTGCTGTGTGTGCGTTGTTTGTGCACGTTAAAGAACCCCAGGTGGTCAAAATTTCTGGAGCCCTTACGACCTTACTACGACCTTCCTCTTCTATCTCTTTCAGTCCTTTCCCCTCTCCCTAGGGACGCTTAGCCATGCTCCTGACATGGGTTGCAGAAATTAGCGTCCTTTCGTCAACCGAAACATAATAATCCTCATCATCGATAACTGATGACGAAACGGCCAATAAATGTTTTCTCTCTCTTTCCTTTACGAAATCCCTTTCTTTAAATGTGTTATATGTCCCCGCGGAAAAACGAGCCGCGCCGCTCTCGCAGAACCTGTTGCTGCTTCGCGTGTCCCTTTCGGTTATGTTCGTCGCTCTTTGCTGTACTGCTGAGGACACTCATCTCTGACGAACAACAGCGCTAACTGTAGGCGAGGGCGGAGGAAGAGGAGATCGACGCAAACGCATATTCATTGTTTCATTGCTGCCATACGCCGTTGCCCTAATTTCGTTCGGCGTTCGCAGAATGGAGATAGAATCAACGTTAAAGGGGCACTGACACCAAAATTTTGCTGCTAAGATAGCCTGCGAGATCGATTTACGTGGACATACAGATGTCATCTACCAAATCTCAATGGCGAACACAGCTCCGAAGGTAATTTAAATGAATATTGAAGTTCGCATTCGCAATCGAGCGCTAGACGCCGTACATCGCGACATCGACAACAGCAAAGGTGACCTGAAGGGGACCCCCAACTTCCGCGACGTCACCACGGCAGCCGAGCTCTGACAGTGCAGCTAGCAATGATGACGTCATAGCCGCCATTTGTCATTCGCTGCGGCTGCGTTAGTAGACTGCCGGCGACGCCAGACCTCAAGAAAATAGTTGCCACCCAACGACGATGACAGCAACAGCGACAACAACGCGCAGGACGTGCGACAGCGAAAGAAAACGAGCACGCGGCGGTTGTCGCGCGGAAGTGCGTCACAGTTATGTGTGCTCTCGTGGTCGAACTCGTTTACTCTATTGCGAGCGCTAGATGGCGCCAGTTGCACCGGGCGCCTTGTCGTATTTTGAGCTCTCCCAAACCAAAACTGAAACTAGTGGGTAATAAACAGGCCGTAAATAATTATCTGACGCGCGCTGGAGCAAATGATGTGCCGTGTTATGGCTAACAGGTCCCCAGCTACGTATTGCAGTGAAAAAACAGCAGACGAAAATTTTCGTGTCAGTGCCCCTTTAAGTGAAAAAATTCACTGAGGGATAGTGGTCACAGGGGAGCAATTATGTAATAAAAAATGACTATTTGAAAGTCCCATTAAGCATTAAACGTTGCGTATGTCGTCTGAAGAACGGGTAATTGCGCTGAACTCTCCATGCACGGTTCCAGAGGCAGCATGCGCTTATATGCCTGTTTCTAAACTCGTATCTATTGCATCCACAACACGCGTTTACTTCCGCGTTGCCGTGCTGCTGCAATCGCGCGATTTCTCCCGGCCAGCCTTCACCTTTGCTCGCGTATGGTTGGGTGGATCATCCTCTGTGGATCGGGGGGGGGGGGGGCAACGAGCACTACAAAGCTTGTAATTGATTTTCTTCAGCGCTCTGTCGCTTGCACTAACAAGTCAATTCTCAACTCCCGCTCCCCCAATTTGTAATATTATTGCAAAAGATTGTAAGGCTAAAGGCAAATCGATATATGCTTAAGGTTGCATTGTGATGTAAAGAAAAGAAAAAGCGTTGCCTGGCAGAACGTGCCGCGAACCAGGACATCCTTCGCTGTGATGGCTCGCTCGGTTAAGGAGGGGCCGATGGATGAGGGTCAACGTCGGGACGGGTGCCTCAGCACTGCGGTCTGCAGCGCCCGATGTGCCACCAATAGGGGCCGTTGAGGGCAAGGTGTGGTGGCGGCACTGAGGAGACGAAAGCACCTACAAGGCGCAGTGTCCGTTGAACGTTCTGGAAATAGCACGGAAATTCTAGGTGCACCTAAAGGCCGTAGTTGCAGCACGCTCGCGTGCCGCGTAGGCTCATAGCTTACGATCGAGGCAAGATCAACATAAGATCCAACAACGCTTTCACCTTTATATTCTTAGGAAGTTCTAAGGGAGTGATATTGACCATATCAACTCATGAAGACCAGCATCGACTGCTGGACAGAGCGAGACGGGCAGCGACGCACAACCGCCTCCTGGACTGAACATGCTGACTGCATTAAGCCAACCATCGCCGTTTGCTCTTAAAGTTCATTTTCTTCTCTCTCGCTTAAGTATCCCATGTACTCTATTATTCTGTATGTGCCACGACTTCCGTCACCAGCTTTTCAGCCTTCTCTTACGTGATAGACCGATGATTCCTTTGTATTTTCAAAGGTATCATCGAAATTCAATATCTCGGTGGATGGATGTTCTGAGCGCTCTCTTTACAACGAGGCGGGGACCCTTGCGCACTAGGCTCAACTTTGAAGTTCTCCAAATGTATTATGTATCTGAATTATGGCAGACGTTTCTCGGTGAAGCGAAGCTTCTTTAGTCTATACTGTGACGTTGTGGCCGACATGCAAAATATCAAGGCGCACCAAGAAAACAAACATATAACCAAAAGAAAAAAAACAACTCGGAAGTTTGAGCTAGGTCGCGCGAAAGTTTGGCACAGCGAAGCTGATTGACGTTGAACACAAGGCTATTGCTTCGATTTTACCGTGCAGTTGAGGATAAAGACGACCGTAAACGCAAGCGTTTTCTGACAGGTCTTGCACAGTCGCATACCCTCGCAGTAGGTGGCTTCGGGGCTTGGCTAATGCGCATGCGCGCCTGCGTTATACCAGCTGTGGCGCGGCGGCTGAACCGGCTGTGCGGCTTGACGCATACCTTTGCGAGATACAGTCCCCTCTGAGTGTATTGCGGTTAAGACGAATCTATACATCATTATTTCCTAAAATGCAGTCGTTTTTCCTCATTACGAAAATACACGTTGCAAGACGCTTTTCACAAAATTGGGTTGGTCTTCTCTCTTTCCAATATTCTTTCTTTCGAAGCCTCCTCATTAGCACGTTGTCACAGGGACGTATGTTCAACTGTTGCAAAATTTATAATTGATTTATGACGGTTCCATTATTAAATTCATGCACGTTACAACTAAATTATTCCAGATAATTGAGATTCAGATTCTCCTAACGGTGTTCCTGGAAATATGGTATGCTGGTTTTGCAGCGCCGCGCATGGCAGCTTTTAAAGTGGAGGTATTGTTGCGTGTCTGTGGGCTTCTTGTACACCTTGGTTATCAGCTTACCCTCCTCCACCCTAACGTCCACATCGAAGAAGTTAATTTCAGTTCTCCAATGGGTATGAGTGAAAGATACCTTTTTATGTGCCTGGTCAAATTTTTACACAAAGTTAAGTAGTCGTTCTTGAATGTTTGTCCAGATGAGGAAGGTGTCATCGAGGTACCGCTTATAAAAAGCGGGGCGCGTAGGATATGTTGCTACAAAATTTGTCTCGGTCTTGTGCATAAATGTATTTGCATAATTTGGTGCCATCCTGGTACCCTTCGCCGTGCCAATTATTTGGCGAAAATATTAGTTGTCGAATTCGAACCTCTTCAATTTGATAACAATTCTCGCAAGAGTTTCAATGACGATTGGCAGTGGAGAAAAAGCCGATTTATTTTCTATGTGGGACCTCAAAAGTGCTCTAATGCCACCACAGTCTGGTATGCTTGTGTATAACGACATGACGTCTAATGTGACAAGAAACGCGCCATCCCTTATTTGAAAGCTGTCAACTTCCCGCAGGGAGTTATTTGTGTGAAGTAGATAGGATAAATGTGTAGGTGGTATGTCCATAACTAAGAAATCAGTGTGACGAAATAATGTTTCGCTATGTGTTCCAGCTTCTTGTATGATAGGTCTTCCAGGGTAACCTTTTTATGTATATTTGTTGAAAAGCAGAACAGCCCATGTGTAGCATTGGCGGGAATAAGCCATCTACAGAGTTTGGCATCTATTGCACCCTCTTTTACGAGGTCCTGGAGGTCTGTAGTCGGGTCGTGCGCCTTAGCAGAACTGTGGTGAAGACAGGCTGTGCGGCATCACATAGAATAGCAAATCGTCTTTACGAGCACGATATCAATATAGAGTATTTGACAGTCGATGAACTCAAGCAATGTTGCTTCAGAAAGCTGTTTTTATATCGTATTCTGTTTTTCAGCTTCATTCGGTGTGATTTTGTTCTTGGTGAATTGAAAAGTTTCCTTATTTGTTGCCATGTGCGGAGTCTGTCGCGGGAGCGAGGAGTGCGGTAAGGAAAGCGGCTCCCTTCATAGGTTGCTGGTAGCAAAAAGCCCTTATTCCCAAGGTGCCAGCGGCCAGAGCGCATTTGCTTCGTGCTGTAACACACTACGCTAGGGGGGAGAGCGCTACCGCCGTACACAATATCTGGCGCGTGCGTGTCACCGTAGGCGAGGCGCCCGTGACGGTCATTGAAATTATGTATATTGTATCTTATACTTACGGTATGCCTTTCTCCTGGGTTATTCTTTGTGTATATAGTAGAGCGAACATTTAATTTAATTCATTGTGTGTGTATATAAACTGTGTATTTAGTATTTATAGCAAGTTCGCTGCCGAATGCTGTTGTATAAGATGCAGAAGGTGAGATATTTGTGGAGCTAACCAACGGCAGCTTTCTCCCTTACTCCTCATCTTGCGTACTTTTCATGAAATAAACTTCTGCCTCTTCTATGGCCTCATTTGTCATATTCCCGTGAGTGACCAAAGGTAGTCATCCCACCGTCCTTTGATTGAAATCCAGTCCTGCTGCACGTCTGATTTGGTGCACACAACTTAATTTCCATACTTGAGTACATCGAGCATCACACACTTCCACAAACTTCGAAGCGCGTTCTGTCCCCGTAGATCTCCATGGTCAGATAGGTGTTGTTCACTAAGGGTAACATAGTGGATCCCCAGAGGAGGTAAGCGTGGCAGCGGGCGGCAGAAAGTTAGGTGGACAGATGAGATCAGGGCGTTTGCGGGGATGAGATATGGACGCAGTTAGCTGAGGCTCGGGATTATTCAAGATCGATGGGAGAGGCCTTTCCCCTGCAGTGGGCTAGACAAGCTGATGATGAGAGGCTCTGTGCTTTATTAAGCCACCATAGGTCCTCCTTTCGGCTGGCATGGCTTTTAAAAACGATAGCCTTTCTTGCGCTACGTCAACGCGAAAAGCTTTATCAATCAATTCAACCGTCCGGCGAAAACCGATTCAGCCGACCGATCAAAACCAAGCTACCTACTAGCACTGATAGGCACGGGGCCACACATGTCACCATTATAGAGCGCAAGGGAATCCTGGGGCCTATTTTAGGTGAAATATGTGTGCATAACCATGATCTGAGGTGTTCATTTCGTTAAGTATACCCAGTGAACTGGTTTACGTCAGTAAATGAAAAATCAATGCGTTGTAAATTGTGTCAAAAAAAAGTCACAGTTTCACCGCAAGGGCGAAGCAATGAATACGATAGCAAGAAACTGCAATGCTATACGAAGTGAGGCTCGCAGCTTCAGGAGCAATATTAATTGCAGGAAACGTGCACTTGCTAAGTGAGCGTCTCCCGTGGGCCGTGCTGGTGCGAAGGGCTTTATACGTTGCGTTTCACAAAGCTACACATACAAAGCTAGGGGAGGCCGCTAAATGAACAAACAGATGAGCGCGAAATATCAAGTGAAGCACGCACGAAACGAACGCACAGATGTACACCGAACGAACGCGAATAAGCTGTCACAATGGATACTCTCAGTTTGAACAGCGCTCCTGTTGCAAAGGCGGCTGCCCGTCGCGCTCCTCGCGCCATCTCGCTGGTAATTGAAGAAACGCTATAAGCGCCTGCTGTCTCTGAGTCCTGCCAGCGGTAAAGGGTGTGTATATAAGGCTCGCCGTTAGCACCCTGAAGGATCTGCTCTTCGTGGCGTAGTGGTTAGCGCCACGCGCTGCGGAGTGAGAGGTTCCTGGTTCGATTCCGCGCGTCGGAAGCATTTATCCGAATTATTTGTCTTTGGGACTTCTATATGTATATATATATACATCGTTATACATATACGTCTTATGACGGCGGCGACGGGGACGGCAAAAACCAGCCGAGACTGTCCATATAATTGCTATCGCAATAAAAGACGCTACGCGTAAAAACAAGCCGGCAGAAGCCGTGGAGCTGTAGCCGGCTTTAAGCCAACAGTAATAAAAGGTCCCAGGAGATGGCGCGGGATCAGGCTAAAAACGGTAAATTTGAACCGAATTTAGCAACACCTCCATTGCATCCATCATGGGAAGAGTGAGAGGCAAGGGGAAGAGCGTGAGGGGTCGCTGAGGCGAGATGAGAGGGTGTTACATATCGGGAGCGGCAGAGGACTATCGTCTTTCGGCGTCATTCGCAGCGAAGCAAGCAGATATAGGGCCATTTTTTTTCGTGTGCCTCCATGTATCTATTACCCTCGTTCAGCTACACTCCGATATATTTCTATTGCCTAAACTTCGGTATTTCCTGTTCCTGCAGTGACACCTTCGGCTATTAAATACCATCAATCGGCCATTTATTACGCTGAATCGGAGTTCTGAATCTCCACCTTCTCGCCCACATAGGCTACCCAGATGCTCTATTTTGTTTCGGTCCTACAAAATACGACAACAATAATATAAACGTGGGACATGTTGCTCCATCGATACACAGGCCTGTTTGTGTGAGAAATGTTAACCTTTTGCAGCGTGTCTGCCATCCTTACTATGAATACCATGAATGACAGCCGGAGCAACAGACGTGCCTGGCTAAGCCTGCACGTGAAGGAATAAATGCAGACGTTGTTGTCGGTATTTATTCCTTCACATTGCGCACACAATTTATTTTCGAGGTATATCTCCCTCAAAAGCTGTATTCAGTAACCGCATATACCAGCGTCAGCTAATATTTCTCATTCCTGATCCGCTGATTCACTACGTCAGGAGAGCGCCATCTCGTAATGGTCAGGAAACGCAGGACGCACCGCAAGCACCGGTCAGGGGGCTAGAACACAACAGCACTCGAAACGTTGGAGGTGGAGCAGACAAACCTTGCTTTACCAATAAATACGTTGAAGGAAAAGGTACGGCACTAAATTGACGGGACCCCGACAAGGCAGAACAGACACTGGCGACCACTTCCAATTGTTTATTAGCAGGAACCATCGTTGGATTGTATACAGCATGCCGGGCAAGATAACCTTTGCAGATATATGCAGAGAAAATATGACGAAAAAAATACCGGGAAACACATGATAAACCTAGGAACGGACTTAACGGATAAGTACAGTAATTCTTGTGCAACAATTATGCATGGACAAAAGAACACGTGTTAATAATGCCGTTAAAACCTAGTGTTAGGAATCTACTTTGCGCACAGACTAAACTAGTAATAGCTACAGGCTATCTTTCAAGAAGAGGACTTCTTTATCGCTCAAGAGTATTGACCGCGTGCTTATGCACCGAACACCTGCCCTTTTTATTAAAAACTCTCCGACTGTCTCTTTTTCAGTGCGGGTGTTCGCTTTCCTTAAAAAGGTGGTTTGCCTGAGGTGTGGCACACAACCACACCGCCTGCAGTGGTCTGCCAGGTGCCCGTCTTGTTGCGGCTGACCGCCAGATCATGCTCCCTTGCAAGATCTCTGAAACATCGGGCAAACTGGCCGATATATACCCTACCGCAGCTTATGGGTATGTCATAGACAACTTTGGTGGCACACTCAGTGGTGGTATTTCGTGCTTTTTCGGGCAAACAGCCGGCTGTGAATTGGCCATCAGAGGGCAAATCTTGACCAGCTTGCAAGGGGCGGAGAACACAGTTCGGACAATGTATTTAGCTGCAACTTTCTTTATATTGTGGGAGAGATGACGTACGTAAGTAATAACGCACGTGGACACGTTTTCTTTTAGATCCCTCTACTTCTTACCTAGCTTCAGCTTTGGCAGAAAGCGTCCACCCACACACGTGGAGTTAGTTCAAGGTATGCAGGGCCGACGTGGTGTTTGTTGGTTCAGCTGTGCGAATACTTGAAAGCGCAGAACGATTCCCCGTACCTCGGTGGAGCATTGCCACAAACGAGGGACACATGTAGGCTCCGCGGAAAAGAACTGCGGAAGCCTCCACGTAGGGAAGAAAGGCGACCCAGCGGGGGAGCCTTCGGAGGGCAGTGATAAAGAGTTGAATGGATAGCGAGCCGCGAGAGGGAGCGAAGCGACGCACGACGTCTGGGGAAGTCACAGCTTGACATTCCTATGCGTCCTTTGTGGCCGCTCCGTCAGATTCGAGCGGAGGTTCGGGCTTGGACCCGGGCAGACGCCTGAGTGTGGAATAAAGCTTCTCTTTACCGGGCAACGGCTCTTCCTTCGCGCTACCATCGAGTACTCGAGCCATCGAGGGGCGCCGATTCGAACCTCAAACACCTTCCCTCCTCAGCTAGTGTTGAAGCTAGTGGAGATAGGGAAAGGAAATCAATTCGTGGTAACGGAAAGAGGAAATTGAGCGTCTCGCAGTCGCCTAATCTGATTTCGAAAACCCGTAGAAACCTGGTGCTCACAGGATTGAAGGAGGTGGTGGCTATTCCTCCATTGTTCAGTTTAGAATGTGCGCTGTCAACTAGCAAGAGGCACTTCTTAGTCCTGGGGTTATACATCCAGCGCACGTGGAAGTGTAACCCCAGTATACGCCCTCCGATCGCCAGTAATCAGCCGGCTGTTTGCCCCAAGAAGAACGAAACACCACACACTGAGTGTGTCAGCAAGGTTATCTGTAACATACCCCAAAGCTGCGGTAGGGTGTAGATCGGGCAAACGAGCAGATGTTTCAAAGATCGTGCAAGGGAGCACAATCTGGCGGTCAGCAGCAACAAAGGCGGGCACCTGGCAGACCACTCCAGGCGGTGCGGTTGTGTGCCACACCCCAGGCAAACCACCTTCCTTAGGAAAGCGAACACCTTCACTGAAAGAGAGACAATCGAGGCGTTTTTTTTAAGAAAAAGGGTAGGTGATCGGTGTATTAGCACGCGGTCAATACTTTAAAGCGATAAAGAAGTCCTCTTCGTGAAAGATAGCCTGTAGCTATTGCTAGTTTAGTCCGTGCGCAAAGTAGGTTCCTAAGACTCGGTTTTGATGGTGTTATGAACACGTGTTCCTCTGTGCATGCATCATTGTTCACAGGAGGTACTGCACATAGATACATTAGGTCCGTTCTATGGTTTATCACGCCTTTCCCGGTGCCTTTTCTCCCGCATATTTTCACTGGATATATCTTAAAAGGTTATCCTACCCGGCATCTTGTATAAAATCCAGCGATGGTTCCTGCAAATAGACAGTCGGAAGTTGTCGCCAGTGTGTGTTCTACCTTGTCTGGATGCTGCAAATTTGGTGCCATACCTATTCCTTCAAGACATGAACCGACTAGCTCAACAACATTTCCGTTTAATGAATGCAAAGCCAGTTTGGACGAGGAAATAATATTTTTAGGTATATTTCTCGGTGCACATGATGTGAAGCCGTGACGCTATTACGTAAAATTATTACGTTTTGGGAGTTGCAAGAAATTTCTGACCACCGTCACCAGCAAAGGCGTGGTCCGCAACTCTTTCTGAAGAGGATGATCGGATCCTGTTCTTATTTACGGAAGGTAGTTCTTTAATTTTTTAAAATCCGTAGGATGTCTTGGACAAAAGGAGCAACTTTGACCGTATTCATCTATCGATCTAGCCACGTATGTCTCGGCGCTCTGCGGTTCGTTTCATTCACTTGCTACATGCAAAAATTGGGATGCAGGGGTATCAATGCATGATATCATTCGTCTAAAAATCGCTAAAATAGTATATTCATCACGTGCGTCACGATTAATCATATTACGATTACATGTGGCTCACGTGCAGCGGGTTATGAGGGTATGCACCACAGGAGATTGTTAAAATTACAGCTTTTGTTAATCATGGATTACCCGAAAAAAGACAATGAATATTTGAGGTTAAGCAACAGAAAGGCAAAACTATTCTTGTAGCCTGCGATTGAAATCTAGACATAACGAGTGGACAGAATCAGACAAGCGTGAACCTAACGAACCTGGAACACCAAAGTGCCAATCAAGCACGCTACCATTCGTCCACGGCTGCTGTGCTCAGGCTTCATATATCGCTACTAAACTTATCGCATCAGGAGTTGTGCTGATGGTGCTTGTCCTCAGTTTTCGCGCAGACTTTGGTTCTACTCGTAACGCTTGGCTGAAGGGCTAACAGTACAGCATAGAGAAATTCTTCTCTGGTTCCTTTACATAGCTTCCACTGCCACAATGCTAGGGTCCGCCGAATTTTTAAGCGCGAAGCACCTTAGGGTCGGGCCTTATCATTGGTTGTCCGGCGTAGTCATGTGTTTACAGGGGAGACTGTTAGAGGCGCTGCGGTGCACAGACTACTAAAGTGCCCGAAAAAAACTAAAGTAGCACCAAGTGCACCCCTTCGCCTCTGCCTCCTCTCCTAGCCACCGCAGCAGCGCCCCTAGTGTCTACCGAGAAACTGCCTACGCGAAACTAAAAGCCCTTGCGAAACCAAGCGGCCGCGCCGCTGCACGGGGCATACTGACAGCACTGCGTAAGCCGCGTGTTAGGCGGCTAGTAGGGCCGTACGTAAGGCCAGCTTCACGCGGAGAGCACGCTCTCGGTGTCGCGGGAACCGTGTTTGGCGGCCATCGTCCCCACATTTCATCTCCGGATTCGCCGCCGTTGCCTCGGGATGTCTGCGGCATAGCCGTCTGATACGCTGGAGCCACACATCTCGACGATTAGCAGTGAGCTTTCTCGGCGGAAGAGAACACTCCTTTCCGTTGTTGTCGGTCTGCTTGCGGCATCCAAAAACATGTAGCGCTGCCGCGCAGATTCAAGATTGATTGCGCGAGGTCGAGCAGACGCCGCCCGTGGCGCACGCGGGTGGACAGACAAAATGGCGTTCGCGCGGCCTTCAAAAAGCTAGTGGTGCGCCGTGCATTGCCATCCCTTAGCGAGGCCGAAGCTGAATTTGCACGGCGCGCAGGGGCGCTGCTGTCGACAGCGCGAACCCAAGCACACCGGCAACTGCAAGCGAACGCTAGGCTCTCGCGTCGTGTGGAACTTGCTTGTGGGGATGGGTTTTGCCGGTACAAGCGCTTCGCTCACTTCATTGTTCTACAGACCACTTTTATGACGCGGTATATTTAACGTATTGAACAAAAACTCATCACTGCGCCATGACCGTCAAGCTGTCCCACGCCGCGTGGCTGATACCGTGCACATAAACACACGTCGAGCACAATCGCGTACTCACTGATAATGTCCTGCATATTTTTACACTTGCAGGGAAAAAACACGCCACTAGCTTCTAAATACATTCTATTGGCGTATTTACCGGCACTTTCCTAATTGTTTCACTCCAACTCCCCTCACCGGGTCGCTTACAACCACAGCGCCCTCTTGCGTTTAGCTGAACGGATGACGGCGGCCAAGTGCCTTCTCAACTAACTTCATCTACACATCTACGAAGCAAACGAGAGAGGAGGTGTCTCCACACTGACCGAATGGCGCTACTTTAGTATTTTTCAGTGACTTTACAGGCTGCGCGTGGCAGTGCACCCAGACAGTGTCGTCTTCTGTCATGAGCGAGAGCGAACGGCGCGCGTTGAATACGAAAACGCTCTTTCTTCGAAGAACGCTTTACTAGCTCGCAAGGAACAAGAACAATCCCTCACCCGCAAAAGACAACGCTGATGCAGGCAGCGTTTGCTAGCGAGTTTCTTGCTTGAAAAAACTGACTGCTCGCGCTGCGCATCCGTTCACCAGCCACCCCGTATATATAGGCAATGGATCTTTACCTGCAATGGCGTGCCCGTGGGATATTTCTCTTGTACGTAGTTGAGCCATAAGGATTCGCAGCGTGAGCGTTAACTAAAAGTAATCCAGAACTTGACACGATCTACGACGTGGGAGCGCAGGAACCTCATAAAGGACAGGAGCATAAAGACAACGCTTGTGTAAATGTACACATGCGTTATCACTCAGTTACATGCGTGAGTGGGGAATGTCACGGGTGAGTTACGGTAACAGCGAACGTTCCCCAGTGCTTCGCCCACCCGTCATGGTTCACTTCGTGGAGATGCGTGGATATTTTAGGACGAATAGTATCGCCTTCTCTTTAAAATTTCCACCAAGAATGTGAGCCTTTTTGTAAAGCAGTACAAAAATAAAAAAAAAGGCTGGCAAAAAGGCACAAACCACTTGCTAACACTGTGCGGAAAAATGGTTCTCCTGTTTCATGGTAGAGACGCGGGCATGTAACTCATATATAAAGAACTTGTGTGTTATTGTTTTTCTTATGATAGATGACGGCTGAAAGGAAGTTTTCTATACACTATGTAGCATAGACTATGTAGCAGGACTTCACACAATTACCGCATGATACATCGCTCATACATACCCGGTCGCAAGAAACACGATGTCGACGTCTTTCGTCAATGTTTCATTCCACACCAGTATTTCGTGCAGCTTGTCAAGGGCATCATCTGCTTTTAGCTTTTTTGTTTCGTTGATGGTTGCACCTTTAATTATATGTTCCTCCTAAGGGGGAAGGAGGAAACCGCTGAATAGTCTACGAAGGGATTATTAAATGCGAAGCATTTCTTGGTGAATCTGTCCCTTTGACCGTATCTATCTATCTATCTATCTATCTATCTATCTATCTATCTATCTATCTATCTATCTATCTATCTATCTATCTATCTATCTATCTATCTATCACCGATCACGTGCTATGAGACAATTGCCGGCAAACACTCCAAGAAACTACATATAAATGCCCCAAAAATGACCCCACGACAGCTTGGACAGTTTTTAGGTCCCTTTGGTGCAATAGCAAAACGCCAGCAGTGGTTCAAAGACCGATTCAGAGCCAAGGGCGATAAAAACAAGTATATTATTGTGGAACAGCAAGTTGCAAAGACGTGCACAAACACGGCTCTTCAAAATACAAACAGAAGTGGGCTACAACATAATACGGAACCAGCGCACACCAAATGTACAAGCTCATGCATGACAACAAAGAATATTACACAAAAAAGTCCATTATACCAGGGCCAGTCGAAGTGCTGTCTCCTCAATATGAAGATTGATGGTTGCTCCACGTAGCAGCGACGTTCAGCGATGTTACAGCCGATTGCTTAGGAAACACCTCTGGACTAACTTCGGAGGGTTTCTTCTTTCTTGTAGTACCGATTGCTTCACATCTCCTGGCCCTCTTTTAAGATTCTGGCGAGATTGGTAACTAGTTCCGCATGGAGAAACTGATCTGCTAATCTGCTCATGAGCGACTTCGCTTTCTCCTATTTGAGATAAAGAAACAGGCGCACGTGGCAACTGAGGAGAAATTGCTCCTTTATGAGAAGCTCCCTAAGCACACCGTACTCCTGTTCAAACTCTGGAAGTTCAGTCCACCGATCAAAATAGTGGCTGAGTCGCGCAGCATACCGCATTGCAGTCCCTCCGTCGTCGGGATTTTCAATCCTTCTAGAGAGAAACCGAATCTCGTCAGAAAATCAGCTTTAACGTTTTCATAATTCGAGGCATCTTCTCGTGTCGACGTGCCGTACACACAGAGTGCTTTGCCCCTCGAATGATTGTTCAACGGCCTTGCCCCTCCGGCCAATTCTGGCTTTTAGCAACGGCCTCAAACCTGTGCAAGTAGGAGTCTAAATAATTTTTTCTTTCATCGAATACCACTAGCTGCTTACTCGGATTGAGTCGGAACGTGCGCTCCTCTCTTTCATTGCTGACTACACGAACTGGAGCGTCTGCGCGCTGCTGTGATCAGAGACGTTCAGGCTACAACTCTTGTTGCCTTTGCCTTCATCTCTTAGTTATTTCCTCTTTTCTCTCTCTCTCTCTCTCTATCAGGCATTTAAGCTGTGATCTGACGCGCCATCACCTCCCTTTATTCTTCCGCCTTTCAGCCGCTATCTTTTCTTTCTCAATTTCAGCTTTCAGTAGTTGTTCCTTTGCTTGTCTTTCTTATTTTTAGCCTCTCTTGCTTCTTTTTCTTTCTGGCTAACCCACTTTCGTAACTCATCTCCAGCCACGTCACTTTTCACCGAAAGCAACTAATTACTCAGGGTCCACGGCGCCCTCCCACAAAATACCTAGCCGCGTGCACAAATGCATATTTGCCCATACTTCAACTGTGAATACACTCGCAGCACACAGGTTAACGACAACGTGATGAAACAAACAATATCCCTTACGCCAGGACATAAACTACCCAATGCTCTTTCTCCCTACTTTGACCACAGTATGCACGAAAGAAGTCCTAATCGCGGACGCCAGCAATAATGTCACCGATTCTGAGCTATGCGACACGGGATGCAATCGACGCCAAATATTCCAAGAGCCGACGTATCAATTTCCCGAAAATCATGCCACGAAAGCTTGGACAATTAAGGTTTGCGGCCATTTGGTGCACTAGGAAAACGCCAGCAGGGGTTCAAAGACCGAGTCAGAGCAACGGTGATAACAAAACTATATTGTCATGAACAGACAGTTACAAAAAGGTACACAAACACGGACCTTTCTAATACAATTATTGATGTGTTACGACATAGCACGGAACCAACTCACATCAAATGTACAAGCTCATGCATGACAATAAAGAATAAAAGACAAAAAAAGATCCTCTTCACGAGGGCTACTAGAAGTGGCTCCTCAACATGAAGCTTCTCGGTTCCTCCGCGGAGAAGCATCGTTCAACTTCTTTCTTCTTTCACCCTGTCCCATGACGACTGAGACTGCTGACGACAGCCCGTGGTGGCCAGTATTCGAGACATTGCGGCGCGCGTCACTTGATCTCAGCATGCGCACGCAAAGCTGAGAGAACACTCGATTTAACTGGTATATTCCTCGCTAGGAGGCGCCTCTTTCTTACTCACATGTCGCTTCCAGAGTCTGTACGTACCCTCCGCTTCCTCGTTCTCTCCCTGTCTGTCTCGCGCGCTCACCAGCTGGGTATGAATAGCTCACCGCGGCTCTCTCGTAGATTGCCCAATTCGCTGAACTCGCGCCGCATACGCTTCGGCCAGTGGTTATGTGTTGAGGTTTTTCGCTGAGCGAGTCGTTCTTTTCTTTGTTGGTTTTTTTTAGGCGCATTGTCTCTAATACGATGCCCGGCTCCTTGACGTAGCGGGCACTATTTGTGACACTATCTCTCTAGCCGCCTACGTCTCCGTGTTCTCCTGATTGCCTCGTTCACCTGGCTTCCCCAAATATTTCAGAGGTAGGGTATAAATGTATGACCAGCACGAATGACTGACCTTTACATCACTTACATGAGATATTTGTCAAGTGCGGCGCGATTGATGATACTGCAATTACACGTAGTTTTCTGCACTTCACACGGCGCTCGGATTTTAAAAGAGCTCGGCTTTCAAAACAAGGAAGGAACGCAGTTTGTTCTTGCTTGCGATTGAAATTTAGACATGACAAGCACAGAGTCTCTCCACATGCAACTCTCCAAGCGGCAGAAGCGTATAGAACACAGGCCCTCGATGTTCCAAGCAAGCACACTACCACTAGGCTACGGCGGCTCCTACCACTCGGTGCCTACAGAAAATAAAACTATTGCAGCCATAGTTATAATGATGATGCTTGTGTAACCTGAATTACGATTCCGACGTGTGATAAACACAACTGTAGCAATACTTCTGTTCTCCTACCATTCGGTATGCTTTTGTGGAGCTTTGGTTGATCCCATAGAAATACTCCAACAAACCGCACCGTGTATTGCATTTTCTTCGCCAGACAAGGTCTGGGATGTGGGATAATGTGACTGCAGGCGTTACGTCGTATATTAAGCCAAGATTCAGTCGCCACGGTGCTTTTGGTGTTCATGGGCAGTCCATGTTGAATCTACTCACGAATGAGTACTCATGCGCTTCGCACAAGGACCTTGATCCTACTCGTCATAGTTGGCTCGATGTCACACAGTTCGTCATAGGCAATTACTTTGGTGACTGCTTAGCATGAAACCGATTCTCACCGTGCGTGGGATCTGCCGGATATATTGTTTTGCGAAACGTTATACTCACCTCAAGTTTGGATGATCCCACAAGTGTGAGTCTGATTGTAGGATCATCGTGTTGCTTGAAGTACTCCTGCGCCTGTAACATTTGGCAGAAAGGTCGTTCCAACCAATTCTCTTTACAACTGGTACGTTCGTCTGAGAATTTGACTGTCGTCAGAAGTGTTATACGAGAAGCGGCGATAAACATTGCCCTGGCTGATAGTATTAGCATGCAGGGACTCCGGAACGTTTTTGGGAGTGAGGGGGAGGGGGGGTCAAGTATTGTCGTCTTCTGTGTTGTGTTTATTATTTATTTGTTCTTAGTATTTGTTAATTCGTATTTATGAGATTGCATATTATTATATTAAAATTAGCGGTTTTAACGTAAATAATATGGGGCCGTGCTCACTCCTCCCCCCTGCCGTTCAGAAGTCCCTGCTAACGTGAATGACACAGGCCGCTCCCGAAGGAATGGCGACAGATGTCTATAAATACACTAAAAGGACATTTTTATGTACAGTATCTCTTTCGCGCTTGTGGAAAAGCCTGGACCTCGAAATACAAATAGGTTATGCTGGTAAGGCTGAGAATTCTAAGTATGCTGTTATAATTACTTTCTATGAATCAATTTTAATTCGGTTTCTTATAACATGACCGTGTGCGTACTGTGATGACAGAGATAATGGTCACATAGAAGCACTGCTTGACACTGGATTATCTGCTTTGCTGCCACTTTTTTCGAAGCGCATTTGGGATGGCGCAATACACCACTGAGCCAAATGGAGCGAATGTTGAAAGGTCACGCTGTCCTGCTTCCATGTGGCCACATCTTAATTACGTCATGAAGTGAAGCACTGATATTCATAATGGGAACTGGAATTATAATTACAATCCGCATTACAAACCACATGGTGACAAGCGGACGCACTGGCAATTACAGGCTCGCGATTCGCCATTTTAGAAGAGGTCCTTCTGGTCCGAGCTTGTGACAGGCTTTATATAGCTCGACGGTTCTCAGTGCTGAGCGATCACGCGCTAGTTTGAATACCGACCACGGTCTCCACACTTCGATAGAGGCGAAATACAAGAACACCCTTGTACATAGTGGTTCCTCGGAGCATTCGAAGTGGTCAAGAAATAACCTGGAATTTCCTCTACGTGGGCATAATAATAGCATCGATGTTTTGCCACATGAAGGCTGCACTGTAGTGGTAGCAGCTAATGTAGTGAAGGCTGCACTGTAGTGGTAGCAGCGAACACTTAACAGCACTGACACTGCTGTTAAGTGTTCGTAGTGCCCGACGAGGGGAATCTGTGGCAGCGCGCTGGCAAGGCGGGGCGCTACTTGGGCGCTGATTGTTTTGACGGAGAGGGAGTCTCAGACTGCAGCGTAATCTAGCTAGGTTTATACGCATGCAAAGCTCATATGACTGCAGAAAGCCAACAATCTCGATCTCAACTGAGTAGACGACAGTCGTTCTGCTCTAACAATAGAGTCGCATAGCCTTAAATATCTTCTTTCTCTTTAGGCCTATTCGACACAAGTGCAATAGCTTTACGTTTGCATACCTGATGGCAACGCCGCTGCATACATGCTTTTGCTTAAATATATACAGGCGCACTTCTCTCTTAAATAGTATGTACTAAAGTACTCACAGAATGAAACACGACGTGTAAGCAATGGGTTACACCAACTTAAGGGCACAATTCTTCCTTATGAGAACACCACATAGTAATACGAATCTGGCCACTAAAGGTGATGTTCATTCGCGCGCATGTATACGTCCAGCATTGCGTAGGGATGAAATTTAGCGATGGCCCATACCAGGGCAAGGCAGTCCCGTCCTGTGATGGAGTAATTCTTTGCTGTGGAGATAAGACGGCTGGCATAGGCAATAACGCATTCTAGGCAGCACTGATGCTGTGTGAGAACGGCGCCGATTCCATGGCCGCTGGCGTCGGTGCGTGCTTCAGTCGGTGCAGTGGGGTAAAAGTGCAATAGTATCGGAGAAGTTGTGAGGCGTCTATGAGCGCCGAGAAGGCAGAATGTTAAGACCCCGGTAAAGACGACGTCTTTTTCTCAATAGCGCAGTGAGGGGACCAGCGATATCGACCAACTTTCGGATAAAGTGGCGGAAGTATGAGCACAGCCCGATGAAACTTCCTACATCTTTAAGCGAAGAAGGCATAAAAAGTGCTTCACGGCACTGACTTTGTCGGAACCAGGCTGACTACCTGTTGAGTTAACAAGATGTCCGAGTACAGTTCTTCCACGGCGTCCGAAACGGCATTTGGAGGAATGGAGCTGGAGACGAGCATTGCGGAATACACTGAGAATGATGGAAAGGCGGCCGAGATGGCTCGCAAATGTCAATGAAAAATTGATGACATCATCTAAGTAGCTCAAGCAGGTCGACCGCTTGAAACCACGTAGGAGCGACTGCATTCTGCTCTCGAAGGTTATAGGGGCATTGAAAAGACCAAATGACATTAAATTAAATTGGCAGAGGCCGTTGGTAGTTACAAATGACGTGTTTTCTAGGTCCTGTGGGTGAACAGCAATGTGCCAATAGCCCGATCGAAGGTCAGCGGACGAGAAATATTTTGCGCCGTGAAGACAATCGAGCGCGTCGTCTATTTTCGGCAGGGAGTAAACGACCTTCTTAGTTACCGTTTTGAGGTGTCTGTAATCAACACAAAATCTCCCAGTGCTGTCCTTGTTTTTCACGAGCACAACACGGGAAGCCAGAGGGTTTGAGGAGAGATCGATGACACCTTTAGCGAGCATATTTTCCACTTCTTTTTAGATGACAGAACATTCCGCAGCCGAAACGCGGTAAGGGCGCCGGTGAATAGGGTTGGAGCCACCGGTTTAAATTTTGTGCATGACAACGCAGGTCGGGCCTAAAGGGCAGTTGTTGAAGTTGAATAGGTCGGCGTAGCACTCGAGGAGATGACGAACAGCTTCGGCCTGGGCGGGTGGGAGATCTGCCGCTAGTATTTTGTCAATATCAGTGGACGAAGGCGCAGTCGCTCTAGAAGAGTTTAAATGGTTATTACGGGCGTCGACTGAGAGTGCGGAGCTGTCGAATTCCTGCAAAGGCGACATGACGCCCCGGGTCATACTTGCAGAGAGCGCGCGGTGGATAGGCAAAAGCTCAGAAAAGATGTAAACAGTCCTGGTTTCGGCCTACTGTGATCGATGTGTGCGGGACAACGACGGAATGTGCGAGGACAAAGTCGACAATCGGCGAAACACCACAGTCGCAATCGCGTACAGGTGGGACAGAAGTTAGCTGGATTATGCTGCTGCTTGCGACGGTATGTGTATGAACTCTGCAGTGTATAAGTGAATGGGCTTCAAACGAACGTCAGTATCAAAAGAGAGTTCAAGCTGAATAAGGCCTGTTGAGCAGTAGATAAGGGTGAAATGAGTCGAAAGAAAAGCGAGGCCGAGAATTACGTCGTGTGGTCACTGCACAAGCACGGCAAACAAAACAGTGGTCTCATGGCGGGCGATACACACACGAGAACTGCGCTCATCACGGAAATCTGCGCGCCAGTGTCTCTCAGGGCTGAATGGGTAACGTCGTCGACTTTAATGTTCAAAAGGTTCCGGCACGTAGAAATCGTTAATAGGAGATTTCGACGCATGGTCGTTGATGCAGCGTCCGCTCCGGGCGCTGCATGGTCTAGTTTTCCGACGCGCAGGGTGCCGGCCGCGGAGGGGTCGAAAATCGACTTGCCTGCGGCGATTGTGGCCGACGTCCTTGTGGTGATGGTGAACGACAGAACCTCGTGCTAGGACGGTTCGCGTCAGAAGTCGGGGAATCAGGTCGAGGAGAGAATTGACGAGAAGTGCCTTCGCGAGGACACCGTGATCCAGTGTTCCAGGGAGAACGGTTTTGGCAGCAACGTGCAATGTGCTCGGCGCGAGAGCAGTTGAAACATGTGGGTCGATTATCGGCCATGCGCCATTCCGCAGGGTTTTGCTAGCGTCGGGCGTGGTTCTCGTTCATAGTGGCATAATTGCTCTCGAGCGCAAAAAAAGAACTAACGGAGGCGAGGCCAAGGCTCCCGAACTCCTGTCCAACGACTGCTTGGACCAGGGACACTGTGGGCAGGTTCGCTTGCAGCATGTTCGAATGTATGGCAGCAGGGACCATGTACGGCAGCAGGCGAGTGACATTCTGCTGCGACGCAGCTTCTGGGAGTATCGTAGGGTCTTCGCACGACGAAGTAGGAGAAGTATTGGGCAGCTGAACGAATATGGTGGGTGATGCGACGACGGTTTGCTTCTTCAAACCGCTTGCATTCCTTACAATGCCTTCGACCGTAGTGGACTCCTTGAAAATCAACAGACGGAACGGGTCATCTGCAATTCCCTACAGTATTTGTCAGATTCAGTGATATCAGGGTCAACCTGTTGACAGAGGCTCAGCACGCCTTGTATACAACAGACGCAGGACTCGGTCAGAGTCAACACGCGGGAACCAAACTCGTTCCTTGCCGCCTGGTGACGACCAAATGTACTGAGGAACAACTCACAGAGCTTCGTTTTGCAAAGGTCCCAACTGGTGAGTTCTTCTTCGTGCGTGTCGCACCATATGCGCGCTGTTCCTCTCAAATAAAATATCACGTTGGCCATCTTCATCGTAGGGTTCCACCTGTGGTACTCGCTGATGCGCTCGTACGCGGTGACCCAATCTTCCGCGTCCGTCCGTGCCTGAGAAGGTCCCTGGATCCTGTGGGGGAGGAATACCACGAGCCTGTGGCTGCTGTGCCGCCCCATGAGCCATCGCCGAGAAACCGAGACGGCGACCACTCCGAAGTTTCGTAATTTGTTGAGCGAGGGAACGCAGGGCAGGCGCACCCCGCACCTCCACCACAAATGGTACGGCGGTTACGTGTATTTAAAATATGCACAGAGACAATTGCCAGCCAACACTAATGGCGGACCCGAGTCTTGTCCGATCACTTCGGTGCAAGCGCCCTTGTCCTGCATAGAGTGAGCTCCTCCGTACTCATCTGTTACCTTGTGAAATATTGTACGACAGTGAAATATTGCACAGAAGTGAAACGATGCTACATTTAGTAAAACTTGAAAAGAAGCTAGCACTGAAAATTATTGCACCTCGACGGCATTATATTTCTGGTATGCTCGGCATGTTCGCAAAATATGATTTCGCCGAGGAGTCAAAGTGCTTCCTGAAAATTTCAGTGCCATTCTCCTCCAAGTGAACACTGAAAGCCCCGCCTTTTAGGAAAGCAAGTTATACTTCAGTAAAATTCCCCGTCTCCTTCACTAAAACTAAAAGAAGGCGTCAAAGATCAACGGAAAATTAAGATAGTAAAATTATCAAAACGAGCACTTAATAAAAAGAAACCCTAATGAGGCGACTTGATGCAGAACAGTGTTAAAATTTGTCTTTTTCGACAGATTCTTTTTTCCCATGCACATTCGTACATGCGATTCCGTCGGCGAGACCAGCATCATGTCCAAAAATGAAAGTTATATCATGCGACAATTGCACATTAAAACATATTTGAAATGAATTAGTATACAAGGGAAACTGGGACAAGGATAACAGTTTTCGTTTCAGTTCGTCATAAAACTTTGAAGGAATACTTATTTACACATACACAAGCACACACACACACACGCGCGCGCACACAAGAAGTGGTGTCTCCCAAGAAGGTAATTCCTCTGATATATACCTACGATAACACTATTAACGGATTTGTAAGACGGGGTGACATTTCGATGTATCAGCTTTGGTAAAAACAGCAATCTTATCATTATGTCTAAAACTAATTAGAGATAACCAAACTGTGCCATAACCGCTTCCTTATATATTTTCGAGAATATGAAATCCAAGAACCAAGACCAATCACAAGGAACCAGAGGAGAGTAGTCAAGAGAGGATTCGAGGGAGACATCAGAACTTATCTCTTTTTTTTGGAATCTTATGTTTTCTTTTGGGATATTTGGGCCGTTCTGGCTGGGTAGCTTTCTTACCGACCCTCTTTTTTCTGTTTAGCTTTTTGAATTTTTTAGTCTGTTGTCATTTGAGTGTGTTTATTTTGTTTATTTTACTTATTTTGAACTCCCCTTATACTTAGCATCACCGGAATGGGGACATTTTTATGATCTTCGATTTTATCTCTGCTTTTTCAATTACCCCGCTTTAATTAACGTACTAACACATTTCAACTTTAAGCCTACAGAACCGTATATAAGTATCTGATGCATTAAAATACGATAGTCACACTGTAGAAATAACAATATGAAAGATTTTTTAACTACACGAAATGTACTTGTCATTGTTCTAGGCATTTTCCAGATACACTTGTCTCGCAAGAAAGAGTTATACTTCAAACGAAAACTGAGCCACAGGAGAAGCCACAGAGAAGGCAAAAGAGGCCATAGAAGAAGACAGAAGATGCGTGTCCAGGAGAATAAACACAAGCACACTGCGAACATAAATTAATTATTCGTCAGTAAATACGCTCATCACACTAACTGTATCCACGGCAGCGGCTTGCCGCCCCTCCCTCTTGCTTTTTTTCCATCTTCTTCTTCTCCACTTTTCTTTTGTTTTCTTGAAATTCAGTTATAATTAGTGGAATGGAAGGGTTTTCTTTTTTAGAGTTTTTGATTCATTTGTTAAATTAGTTTCGTTTGCGTCTCAACTTAACGTAACTATAGTTGTTGACATATATGGCACCGCATTTAAAATATCCGCAATTTTTTGTTGCACCTGAAAGACCTTTCTAAGTGCAAGTAAAATCCAATATCTTTAAAAAAAAAGTAGAGACACTGTCCTGAAACGTCTTCAGAGATGCACTTCTGTTAAATTCCCGGGAATGATAGCGAAACTCTTTCAAAAAGTCTAATTCATAGTGTTAACGTTAGTCCAAGGCTGCATTAAAATATATTCGAACTATTCTAATTTAGCCATTTCGTGTTGTATGTGACAACATGCTTCAGGAGGAAATCTGCAGTTGCTTACGGCTCTTGTAAGTGCACTGAAGTAGGCGTCGAAGCTTTCGTTCACTTTGAAGAGGGCTCGTTCAGAAAATGTCTTGTCATAAACAAAGTGTAGTCCTAACGTAATGATTTCTTCTGAAACAGCAAAAAATTCGCCTTGTTTCAGGATTGCTCACACCCTTACCAAGACACTATAGTATAACTTCATACGTGTATACGTAATATTTAGTTTGAAGAAGTCATTTTAATACCGTGGGTGGCTAAGTGAAATCGCCTGGTAAGGATCAAGGTAGATTACCGTCATTATGATCAGCTTACCTCCCTCAGCTATCTGCGGCTATGTTCAAGTGCTCTTGCCATTGCGAATCAATCCCATGTTTTGTAGCACGTAACCTCACGATTTCCTCATACTACCTGATAATCTTCTGTATTCGAGTGCGCATCCATTCCATTGGTACCTCCCCCTGCCCCTTCTCACTCGAGTATGTCGCCCGTTTTCTGCTCTGCACAGCACACGCGCTCCACGTTCCCCGTCTGCGGGCATTTACATGTCAGCCACTCTTCGCTATAGAATCCGCAAGAAAATAATGGGAGAAACTTTCCATAAGGCTCCTTTATTACCTTCTCTTCCACGCCGATTTTTTTATTAACCTCGAAGCTTTTGCTCATTTGTAAACACCGACAAAACCCAACCACTGCAGAACTTCTGTTTCAAGGACAGCTTTCGGGTGCTGGAGATGATTTCGTACTGCCGGCACTATAGGCTACAACCGACATTTATTTCTCCTCGTAGGTTCCTTCTGCCACCAGCCTCCGTGCTCAATATTTGGTCTATTGAAATTTACGATTGCTCAAATTTATAGGTTGTGAGCTATTCATGAAATAGTGTTTTCTTGCCACGTTAGCAGGCCGTTGTGCGTTGGTATTCTGCATACTAATATTCAACCATAATTTCAAACTTTCTCGATATGCAGCTCAGATTTACACTTGTCCTTTCTTCTAACTAGTCCAAGCCCATCAGCTCAACACTTCTTTCGTATGAACAGCGGTGAAGCGACATAGCTTCTCAAAATATCGGTGCACACTGAGGAGCGAATACACCATTGACACTAACTCCACTAGCATGTCCGGCCAACCAACGCCTGACCGGGGCGCTCGCTGTGCCACTTAAGCTAACCAGGAGGACAGGCGTTGGTCCCGGGTTCGAACCCCGGGCAAGGACAATTCTTTCGACAACAAGGAAGCTTTCATTTCTAAGAAATTTGTGTGAATGTCCTTGTAGCTTTGCGCTGCAAAAAAAGGGTGGATGCTAATTTTCCCTTTCAAAAAAAAAATAAAACTGAGCTTATAGCGGTCTGACATGTTTATGTTATTTAAGCCTTAATTTGTCTATAATACATCACACATAACTTACGAATCATATCCCATTTACAAATGTGCAACTCTGTAGTAAAACATAACAGAAAACTCTATAAGTTGCAGATAGCATCGTAAATGAGCGACCTTTCGCTAATATGTACCATCTAGAAATGCTGCATTTTTATTTATTTGTGAGTTAGGATTATGTACGATCCTCGCAAGTATCGCAATGATTTGCTGGCTGTCGTGTCTGTAGGCTAACAGGGCTGGCACATATATTGTACAAACATGTTAAAGATGTGCAAATTTGTCTCGTATTTTTTAAAAGTTCCCCAATATTTTCCACGCCGTTAAACGATTACGTGAAATAATCACAATGCCGGCTTGTTACAGTCACTGAGCTTAGCTTTTCTTTCACCTACAGCAAATGTCATTCAAATTTGTCAATAAGTTCTCTTATTGATGAAACTCTTTATCTGGCGTGCGTCTGAATGGGCATTGTCCGAATTGCCTCCTTCTTAAATATGCACTTACCGTCTTCTTCTTGTACTTGAGTCTCTCGCCCTCTGGTAGCATCTGGGGATAAATAATACATGTAGGCTTCTTTTATTGTACTTATGTTTTAAAAAGCCTGCTATGCACTAGCGGTGTGGAAGCATCCCAATCGCTGGCAGTCGAATCACTATTTCCATGGAATAAAAAAACTTCGGGCTGGTTCGACATCGATTAAGGCCCCAGAGAAGCGAAGGAGTTCTTTTCATTTCTTTTGCTTTAGGTAAATACCTATTTCGAACTAGCCAACGGCGTTGTTCTACGTGAGTATTCCGTGCAGCGATGAACCTCAGCTGAGATGTGGTTCTTCAGAAAAGAATAATGGCATTGCTTTCTGCAGCACCTGCGGGACCACGCATGAGCGCCAACCTTAGGTGATCCCCGCCCATTTTGAGCCTCTTCACAGCGCCCTTTCACCGTCCCCCTTCAAAGCGAACGTCCCTCGCTGTCCGTTCGCTCAATTGATTGATTTCTGGTGTTTTACGTCTTAAAACCACGACATGATTATGAGAGACGCCGTAGTCAAGAGCTCCGCAAATTTTGACCACCTTTCGTTCTGTAACGCTCACTGACATTCCCGCTCTCGCGCCTCTTTGAGAGCGACATAAAGCAAAAGTGACGAGCTACTCTAAAGGAAGCCTATGCAGTAAGACGACCTACCCTAAAGGAAGCCTATGCAGTAACACTATACCGCTAGCCCTGTACCACCGCCACGCTCGAAAGATCCTTTCTCCGCGCTCTTCTTGTTCTTGCTCATCGACGAACCTCGCCTCTTCTCCGTTCACATTACCTGGCGTTAAAACAACGACGACAAAGGCATAGCGTTGACTAAGAAGAGCGCCGCTGTTAGAAAAATGGCTGCGTATCTGCGTGCTTCTCTGCAAATTTCGTCGAAAGGTGATAGTCTTCTACCGGCCGTACTACGCTGCGTGAGATATGGACCCCATCTGGCAGTACAGTCTGGAAACTCGGGCGTGTGCAGAATCTCTGGGCAACTGCCAGGTGGCAGCACCAAATCGTCGGCAGAGGCCTTTTTCGTGCATAGCGTCGCATTTTTACCGCAGCCTAAGAAACACTAAGGTTTTTAGAATTACTTATCTGTTACACACCACCTAATACTTACGTTTTGATGGTGCGCCTCAGATATGCGTAATATTTGCTTTTTGATCGACAACGTTCACAAGTATGAACGCAGCTACAAGTTCAAGATGGCTGGGCGTTAGGCAAGTGCCTGAAATTTCGTCGGGTGGCTGAATCGTGTGACAGACAGACAAACAGAAAGGCAGGCCAAAATTTCTGCCTTCAAGTATCCCAAGAAAGACTATTGTCTTTAAAAACACCATTTTACTGCGCTTTGTGTGCACCATAGGTCGGCAAACTCATTTACGTGTTCACACACTCATGCTGACATACCTGTGACTGTGGGTGAATCCATCTCAGCAAAATTAGCTTGAGTTTAAGCTCGAGTGAATTTGTCTCGGGGAATCTTTCGTGGCCTCGAGTCTCAGTGAGTCCTGTTGAGCAGAAGTTTGAGTCCGAGTGGACCAGTTAAGCTGAATCACGGTGATTTTGTGTCCAAGTGATTCACGCTGAATGAAGTTTCGGTGAGTTCGCGTTGCATGATCGCTTTGGAGCAGAATATTTCATATTCGTATGCCCGGCTCTCAGTGAGCCCGGATCTGTAGAACTTATAGTGCCTGAGTAAGAGCAATCTGATGACATGACTGAGTGAGCCTGCGTAGCTCTTTCATTTATTTCACCAGCTTGTGTGTGTCATGTCGGTCTCGATGATAAGCACAGGCAACAGGAACAGTGTAGAAAACGAGAAATCTTTTATGGCAAAATCTGGGCAAGCCGAGGTAATTATGAAAGAACACGCGTTGTAGAACACTGCCTAGCAACCTAACAAAAACCATAAATGCAAAATATTTACACTTCATGCAACTGTCTGTCCTTGGCGTCGACCAGCTTCCAATGCCGAACGGCCGAGTGACGTCCCGGAAGGTAGTCGAGTCTCTCTTACGGCCGTGAGCTGGGACGCGCTTCCGACGCCGCACTGTCGCGTTTCGTCGCAGAAGGTAGTCGGGTCTCTTTTGCACCTTTGAGCTGGAACGCCGCCCTGCGCAGAGGCGGCACCGGTGTGGAGTCGCCAACGCGGGTGTACCGCACGTGCCCCTTGAACTACGGAGCGTAGCCGTGGGTTGTCTGTCGCGTATTCCTGATGCCGACATCGTCAGCCCCGCCGAAGTGGCTCCTGGCAGTACCCGCACAGCTCGCAGTAAGCTGCGGTGGCAGCCGAGAAACGTCGACCAGGTCCTCTGCTGCCAGAGTTTAGCAGGACCCCAGCTCCAGCCCAAGCTTGCCTCCAACTGCCACGTCTCTGCCCCCTGTCTGGCGACACATCAACCCCTCCTCCACAGGTTGGCTGATTGGTTGGTTCCTTGGTTGATTGATTGGTTGCAGACATAACATTATGTTTCTCTTGCGGAGAGACAAACGCAGATAGAACTGCTATACTAAAGGTCCGGGTACAGCTGAATAACTTTTGTTTATTTCACTCATGCGTGCGCCCTCTAAAGATAAGCGCTTGAGTCATGTGTTATTATTGCACGTGCCGTATGTACGGCCACATCGGTGTGTGTGAAATGCAACACCCGCGTACTTAGGTTTAGGGCCACGGAGGGGGCGGATATATATGGGGCGCTCGAACTACGCGTCCCTGATGATGACATCTTGGTTCTTGCACTCAAATCCCATAATTGAGGTAATGTGTCCGCGCGATTTCGGTGAGCCTGAGTAAGCCAGTCTAAGTAGAATTTCTGTGAAGCTTAGTCTGAGCAAGCCGGAATATTTGTGAGGTTTAGTCGGAATGCGTCCGGCTGGAAAATGCTGGTGAGTTTGAGTTCCACTAAGCCCAGCTTCGAAAAAATATGGTGATGATGAATACAAATGAGTTCAGATGCGGAACAATCTCGTCAGCATGAGTACGAGTGAGCTCATCCGTGTAGAATTTTGGCGAGCCCGAGTGAGCCCAAAGTAAGAAACACATTTTTTGAGTGAGTCTGCGAGACTCAAATTTGCCGGACCTCCAGTGCGCACACTTTAAGGCATTCTAAGTGATTAGGACCTTTCTTCAGGAATCGGAGAGGCCTTCATCCCTGTATCCTGCAAGATGCGCATGCGCTGCTCGTACCCCACCAACTGCTGATGTCAAAACCTACATTGGCTTACACGTGCCAACCATTATAAAACCAAACGGCTGCTATCAATAAAGGGTCTTTCTGTTCCTGCTTTAGCTGACTGCTACATGGTGTCAGAAGTGGGCCGATTGTTGGCCTACCGCGCAATGGCTTGCATAAAGGAAGAGTAGTTGCGCCAGTGAGCCAGGAAAATAGAACTACTATGAAGCCTCGGTTTGGACGACGTTTATTCTCAGTAGCTCGGCAGGTCGCTCGATGATGCCAACGCTCTGGGCGCAAAACACTATGATGATGACCACCCACCAGCGATGAAGAAGATACGCAGAACGCATGGTGATGATGATAAAATACAGATGATGAAAACGTGCTTAATAAACGCCCACACTACTCAAGCCACTCGATCAGCTACTTGTGTACGGGAACCTCGCAAAGAAGTGGGCGTTGTTCAAACCGAAGTTCGAGCTCTTCCTGAAGGTAACAGCGTCAACCAAAGAACCAAGGACGGAGGCTGCTAAGACGGCACTGCTGATGAGTGTTTTCTGGAGAGGACGCACCGTAGGTATTTAACAAGTCCACTTTTACGGTGGAAGAATACAAGAATGACTGTGCAACAGCTGTGAGGAAGTTTGAAGCGTATTGTCAGCAGCAAGAAAATGAAGTCTAGGAGAGGTATGCGTTTCGGTTCAAGGAATCAAGCCGAAGGCGAACCTTTTGAACAATTCCTGCGGAAGATAGCTCAGACTTCTACTTCGCAACAGTGAGTGACTATGATTCGTGACCAAATAGCATTTTGGTCCAAAGAACCCGAACTTACGCGAAAAGACGCTCAAAGTTAAAGACCTCACGCTGCTAGAGGCGGAGCAGATATGCAAAGCGGCCGAAGTGTCAGCTCACCAAAATGAGACCTGGGCCCCAGCACATATAGACACGTAGCGGCCGTGAAACAGCGTCAACGGTTCACATACGGTAGGTGCAACCGAACGCATGACCGTAACAAATGCCCGATGTTGGGGAAGACGTGTTTCGTGTGCAAGGGTGCCATTCACTTCGCGGCGTGCTGCCGGAAGGAGCCTGCCGTCGGTGCCATAGTGCACGATGAGAACGACTTCGACATCCTCAATGTCAAAGTGTGAGCCGTTGAAAGGACAGCTGACCGGATGATCGCAACGAAAGTAGCCAACCAGCATGTTCTGAAAGTAGACACTGGGTCCCAGGCCAACGTGATACCGTATTCTGTCTTTCGCAAATTACAAGCGCATGGTGACCTAGCAGCTCCGTCCTTAGGTCCTACAGTGGCGACGTCGTTAAACACTTTGGCGTGGCAACTCTGCCAGTGATTATGAATGACATGTACTGCACCTTTACCTTCTTCATAGTCAAGAACAAACAAGCCATACTTGGACTACACGCAACGGAGGCGCTGGGATTGGTGGTGCGTTCAGTTAACACAGTACGGACACGTGCCATATATATCCAGATATGCGTATATAGCCACATATGTATACCTGGCTATTTATGGCACATGTCCATATTTGGCCGTATTTGCCAAATACGCATCAAAGTCTTACATGGCATTCCTCTTGTCGGTCTTTCATTGGCACATATATTTCTATCAAGATTTGGGCAAATACAGCCATATATGGGCAAGTGCCATATAGCTGCATTTGCCCAATTCCTGATATCGACATATATGACATTTTTGCAAGAGAAGCTCGCCACCATCTTTGATTTGGCACAGAGTGAGAAGCAGTGCAGAGTACCAGGGTCACGTACTGGCCACGCGATTGACACAGGATTCGCGCCCCGTAGCCGGCAGAAACCGCTCCGCGTGTCATTTACAGAGCGCAAAATTATTGTAAACAGATAGACGATGTCCTCACGAAGAAGGTCATTCAGGAGTCATGTAGCTCTTGTACTGTGGCTGTGATCCTTATAAGGAAGAAAGACGGTTCCTGGAGATTCCGCCTGGGTTATAGACGTCTCAACTCCACCACCAAAAGAAGATGTACATCTGCTTCCCAGGATCGATCAAGTCATTGACTTTATTCTGTCTCGTATTTTTCCTCCCCTACTGAAAAAGTCTCTTTCCGTATTCCAATAATTCCATATTTTCCATACGAAGTCCATAAGCTTTCCATATACATGCTGCATATTTTCCATATTTTTCCATATGAGTCTTACGGAAACATACGGAATTATTGGAACGACCATACGGAACGTTTCAGTAGGGCCCGCGCATCTAAAGTATGCTTACTCGCAGATTACCATGTATTCGGATGACAAAGAGCAAGCAGTCTTTATCCGGTTGGTTTGTGTGAAATGAATGCATTGCCACTTGGCCTATGTGGCGCCCCACCAACGTTTGCGCCCTTCATGTGAACTATTCTGTGGGGACTGAAGTGGATAACTTCTCTTTGTTGCCTTGAGTACGTTGTAATATTTGCTTGTACATTTTAAGAGCACAGTCGCTGTGTCGACAGTATTTAGAGCACTTGAGAGAGCTACGCTCGCCTAAAAAAATTCTAAAAAGTGCCACTTTGGCAACTGTGTCACTCTTGTTCTCGGTCTTCGTGTGAACAAAGACGGCGTTCGTCCTGACCCCCAGAAAGTTGCTGCACTTCGGAGCTCCAAAGAACCACGGACACTACGAAAACTGAGATGTTTTCTGGGCTTCTGTTCGTATTTTCGTCGCTTCGTGTGTAATTTTCATCAAATAACTTATCACCTGACGCGTCTACTGAGCTCAGATGTGCGTGCCTTTCCAGTTGTCAACAGATTGCGAATCATCGTTTTCACAGCTCAAGTTTATACTTTCTTCAGGACCCGTACTACGCCACTATGATACAACTATTCCCATTGAAGTACATAGCGACGCCAGCAGTATAGGCCTCGTGGCTGTTTTGGTACATCGTCATGACACCCTATTACACGTGGTTGCCTAAACCAGTTGTCTGAGTAAACATAAACGCAACTAAGTTGTAACAACATTAACGTCTTGCGGTCATTTTCTCTGTCCAGAAGCTTGGCCCGCATTTTTCAATTGTCACAGGACATAATTTGTTATGTGTGGCTCACCGGACTACGTGACAAATCCACCCGTCTTGCTCCTTGGGCAATACCATTACAATAATATGACATATTCAGATTTGTTACAAGAGCGCTCGCCGTCATACTGACGCTGACTGAATATCAAGGTTTTTCTTTCGGACGACGGGGTGTGACAAAGACAATTTTCACGAATACTTAGCACTTGTGGACCCTCCATCTCCCCACCTTGCCACTTCTCGCAGCGAGCGACGCAGCGACTGTTGCTTAGCTCATTAGTTTCTCTCAAAAGCAAATGGTAAACACCGTTTCATTGTAAAGGACGGAATTCTGTACAAACAGAATTATTCTAGCAATGAGGCCCGCTTGCTAGTCGTGCCTAGGAAATTGTTAGGTGACGTGCTGCAAGCAGTGCGCGATGACCCCACGTCTGGGCATAAGGTTTTGCAGGGTGTCTCAGCGCACACAAGAATGCTTCTTCTGGCCAAAGATGCATCACAGTGTAATTGCATACGTTGCGGGCTGCGGGTCATGCCAGCGCTTCAAGTATTCATCTAGTGGCCCTTCAGGCCTTCTCCATCCCATCGCACCCTTGCCTCACACTTTAATGTCGTTGGTGTGGACCTGCCCGGCCCTTTTCCACGATTCAACATCAGGCAACCGATGGATTATAGTACGCGTCGACCACCTGACGCGCTATGCCGAAAGTTCGGTAGTTCCTGCTGCAACGGCCGCTGATGTCCCCCGCTTCATGCTGTCACCCATCACATTACGAGACGGTTCCCTCCCGTCCTTATCAGTGATCGCGTTCGGCAATTTGTTCTGCTGTGGCTGAAGAGCTAATACATCTTTCAATGCATCGTGTTCGTCATGCCACCCCATACCACTAGCAGACTAACGGCCTAACTTAACGCACTGACAGAACTCTCATTAGCATGCTTTCAAGAAGCACAAGAAGAAACTTTATTGTATCAACACTCGGTGGTCAACCTCGGGTGGAGCCCTCTTGTAGAGCCCCGCTGGCCACTGCGGCTGGCCGGACATGGTGTGGGGTTGCGAGTTAACTCCCTACTGCCAGCTTGGAAAGCAGTTCCTCCATGCTTTCAATGTACGTGGATTACCCTCACAAAAATTTGTACACTGTCTTGCCTTTATCACCTTCGCGTACAATACTGCACGACATGAAACCACCGCAGAGTTCCCCTTCTATCACGTACATGTACGAAATCCCCGTACAGCTCTTGATTCTATTCTTCCATATTCCCAAACTGTCTAGCCTTTACTTGCCAAAATGGTTTGGCGCGCAGAAAATGCCCGACGCATCGCGTGCCTCCGAACCTTTGTTTCTCAATAGCGCTCTGAGATCGGCTATGACGAACGTCATCAGCGCGTGTCGGATGAGAAAGGTGACTTGGTGGCTATTAACGTCCCTTCGAAAGCGTGGCTTATACCAAAACTTCGTTGCTGTCCCACTACACCTATCCCTTCACTTTCATGGCACGTCTCAGTGATGTCATGCACGTGACACTTGTCAGGTGGCCGACGCTCAAGCAAAACCGATGTCATCTATGTCACCGGTCTTAAACGTTTTGCCACCGGGAGACGACGCGTGACTCGCCCGGTGGGCATCGTCTATGAGGGGAATTGGTACGGTAGCCGGCGAATGCTTGGAACCAGAGGAAGACGACGGGATGAAAACTGTGGTCTCTATGGTCACTAGTCCTCTCGCAATGATGATCTTTAAATAAACGCATCTCACCGTAACATCATTAACAGCAAGCATGCATCAAGTGGGAAGTCTGAATTACGCTTAATCGCGAATTACACGAATGCACGCGAATTACGCGAATGCACGACTGCCACCACTGCATGTTTGGCAGGTGTTACAGTAGTACGCAGTTTGACTACAAATAAAATCATCGGTAAAAGGTAGATGGATAATAGTGCTCATAGCAGCAGATGCGATCGGAACGAGACGTGGCACGAGGATGTTTTTTAACACATGCTATTGCAGTGTGTCGCCACTTCGTGCTTCGACAGCAACAGTCACCTGGGAACATGCGGTGCCCAATGTGTAGTTATTGCTCTACCACAGTGCTTATGGCGCTTAATGATTTGCAGCATATGTGAAAGCTATTCGTGG
>CM023481.1:58744846-58855356 GCA_013339685.2 Hyalomma asiaticum
ACACCTGAGGGGGGCCTGAAGTGTAAGCTTGACTATTGTGTCCAGCCACGGAAACCACTTCGTAAAGAGGGGAGGGAATAATAAATGGGGCAGAGGGGGAACACAAAAAATAATAAAAATAAATGAGAAAGGGGGGGGGACATGATGCCCACATATGACAGCACGTCGTCTGCTTTTCCTCCACTCTTTGCTCAGTTTCTTTCAGGTTCTAGATCTTTCCTGTCTTCTTTCTTTTCTTATTCTTTCTTTTTTCATGTCTTTCTTCCTTCCTCTTTTATGAAAATCTCTCTCAGATAGGTATAAATAGAAGCGGAAAGTCAACCATAGGCATTCCTGATGAAGGCCGGTCTCCAGCTGAAACGTTGAATAAGCGCTTTCCGCATTTTTGTTGCCAATTCCGAGGGTCTACTACTCATCTCTGCCTTCACGCCTCCGGCCTATTCACCACCATGACTGCTGTATATATATATATATATATATATATATATATATATATATATATATAGTTCAAATTTTCCTGCTTCATGATGACTGATAATATATCATGCGAAGCGAAACAATTAACACCCACTAATGTTATTTATATACACACAAATAATCGATGGAACCACATATTTCATCCCATCCAGCAATTAGTAATTACAAAAGAAATCAATGCAAAATAGTAAACGCTTAGGATAAATGGTAAAAGACAGTAAGGGAGCGTTGGTGGTAAGTTCTCCTTTCTCGTGACATCGTAATTTCAATTAATATGCGATTTACCTACGGCGCGAGCTAATTATTAACTGCATAAAAACGACGTATCAACCTCAACTATTCTTGTTTGGTCGAAGTTGCAGTTGCAAAAACCAAAAGCTATTGTATATACATGCGCATTATAGTGATGCATTAATGCAAAACTTGTGCCAGCATTACCACAATAAGCGCCTGGATTGCATGTTCACTCTAAGTTGTAGCTAAACGAATGATTGCTGGAATGTGTCAGCAACGTTCTTTACTTTTATTTTTGTTTTCTTTACCTCGTCTTGTCCGAGTGCGGTGCGAAAGAGGGCTATCGCTTCTACTCCTCTACAGCTGACCCACCATTGCTCAAAAGACTGCAAAAGACGAGCGAAAAAAAAAATAAATGGCACAAAAGAGCCCCTCTCAGTCAACCCCCATCCCCCGTTCTTTTCTTCGGCAAAGAACCTGTTTTTTTTTTCTCGGCACAGTGCACAGGACCTGTGGAGATGGCCCCTATTTTCCACGTGCACGTGGAAAGATTTCATGCATCAGGTGAGGCCTTGCCAAAGCTAGCGCTCGTGTTTACGCTGTGTACTTTCGCGACCAAAAAGTAGTCCGTTGCTTGTGGTAAGCAATAAATTTACATGTCTCACTGGCAGCCTTAAATCATAACACATTTTTCATCAGCTTGACAAACTCGCTCGTATTTTTGGGAAAACAATCAAAATATGCGGGTTTCTGTTTTATGTTTGCCGTTTCCTCTCGGAACGATACACCTCTCCCTTTCTTTTTCTTGCGGATTATTTCACAACTGTGAGCCATTTTCTCCACCAAAGTTTTGCTGTGTGCGGGCTGCCTGGCTGTGCTTTCCTAAAAAGGTGGTGCTGTGGTACTGAGTGGCATGTTTCGATCGCGTCGCAAATAAGTGGACAACCTGCGATGTTCTAAAATGACCCGCGTCGGGAGTGACGGAAGAGAACATTCCTAACGAAGCGGTGCCACAAGTGCAAGTTTGGTAGCGGTACAACGGCTTCTTTCATGCCAGGCTCACTGCTACAAGGTAAGCTTTGGTGTTTGTTACTAAAATTCTACTACGGTCAGTTTAGAAACGTTGTTAAGCGCTATCTTTTCGCCATCGGATAAACGGCTAATATAGCGAAGCTCATGTGTTTTTTTTTGTTAGTTGCGGATTAGCCATTGCTTCTGCTCCCGACCCTTTAGCAGCGTTGTAAAGAGATGCCAAGTGCAGTATTTTCTTCCTGTAGCGAGATCGAAGATCACCCAACAGATGTACCGTGCTTAGATACGCTATCATTTTCTGATTTTTCCTTGCGAATGCCTTAGAAAGGTTGCTGTTGAAATTCTGTTTGTTTTATGGGTCCCTTCCTCCGCCCTCTCAGTAGTGAAATTCTCGTTGTTGTAGCTTATTCACGGAATCTGGTACCAGTGCAGCTGTTGAGACAGCTGCTGGTGCGTTTGCCGCGAATCCGTGGGGCTGGAAATGCATGATGCTTCAGAAGCTGCTGAAAGTGTTATATTGAGCATAGAAATGGTGTGGCCGCATTTTAGATATTATACGCATATATTTTATTTATTTACCAAATAGAGCATGCCACGCACTATTTCGGTGAGGTTACAATACACTCAGTCGTTCCTATACATCAAAGGTCAGTTGCTTCATTGCAATAATGTATAAACTTGTTTATTGGTTCAGCTATCAATGACAGTGCTTTGTGTGCATATGTTTGATGCCATTTGCGGAGGACCGGCCTCATCTGATTGCCAAGCTAATCACGTCGTTGAGAAAAACAGTTTTTTTTCCTACGTGACAGCTGCAACTGAAGAACTGCCATGAATTGTTTTTGACAAAACAGAGACAAGCACCTCCCTCCCCTTCGCCTGAAAGTGCAAGGAAATAAACTGAAATAACAATTGAGCAACTGCTTGTAAGATGCTTTGCATATCTATCAGCACACTACACAGTCCCGGTCACGCATGACGGTTTAACGATACGGGCACGCTCCGATGTTTTCTGATTGTTGTTCTTGCCGCCTACATGAATGCATGCATGTATACATATAAAATATTGTGTCATTGCATCATCAGCTGCACATATTTTAGAGCTATTTATCGGCCCAGAATATATAAGCATTCCTTTCATGCTCCAATTTTGTTTTGTCATTTACAGCTCGCACAAAAGACTTCTCTACGAGGTGCCAGCTCGAGTACAGCGGAAAACGTAATCTTATCCCTGGGCGCAAAGCTCAGCGACCTGAGAAGCAATAGGCAAAAGGCAACTCCGAAGAATGAAAACATAGCTGGAAAATAAAACACACACGTGAAAGGTCCATCTTGCATTTGTGTTATGTTTTTGTTTATATATGTATTCAGCACTCACAAATGGCCATAGTGTCAAGCAGATATAGTCATTTAAGGGCCCATATACGGATATATTACAAATTGGGCAGATATGGCCATATAAGGGCCCATATACGGATATATTAAAAACTGGGCAGATATGGCGATATAAGACGCCATATATGGATATATAAAAATTGGGCATATAGAGCCATATAAGGCGCCATATATGGACACATTAAAAATTTGGCAGATATGGCCATATACGGGCCCATATACGGATATATTCAAAATTGGTCAGATATGACCATATAAGGGCCGTATATGCCATGTATGGCCATATCTGCCCAATTTTAGGGGCGAAGCTCCTTAGGGCGTGGGTCTGTACATCCCATGGTGTTTGTTGGTGATGTACGTAGCCACGTCTACTTTTATGAAAAAAAAATTCCGAAAGTTGTGTCCTCTGCCTGGATTCGAACCCAGGCTCTCGGTGTGGCAGTCGAGCGTTCTACCACTGAACTACGCCTGTGGTTGAAAAATTATCGCTAAAAGACCTAAACAGGTATAATGTCTCCCGCGGAATCGCATTAACAAACGTAATGTTACGTTGAAAAATAGTAATAGACCGCTACACGACGCGAAAATGGATTGTATAACGAGGTCGAGGCATCATTTGAAAGAACACAGAGCTGCGTGCTTTGTAGCTTTGAACCCATTACGGAGGCACTGGTAATTATGGCGTAGTGGGTACTTCCCTACTTCCCTACTTGGCAAAATGATAAGTTATGGCGCAGGAGATACCTACCACTTCTACTTGCACTAGTTTCCTCAAACGTTTAAAGTGGCCTCTAAGAAAGTAGCTCCTCCTGCTTACGCTGTCACTGTCCTGCAGTTCCGCGCAGGCCTGGCTCTAGCACAGCGTATCCCCCTTAAACGCGAGATCCCAGCGTACGAATACAGTGTTTCTCACGTCTTTACATGATGATCGACTGGGCGATTTACGCGAAAGATTCACGGTTTACCGATGATTCCCTCCGGAGCTTCGCCCACTCATCATCATTCACCCAGTGGATATGCTGTGATTTTCTTAATATAGCCGTATATGGATTTGTCATATCAGTCCATATATAGCATTTTCGTAAGGATATATATATATATATATATATATATATAAGGAGATTCACACGATTAACAAAACAATGTAACTGTGCTGACGTTGTGGCCGGTGGACCGACCTTCATCTGCTTACTCTGATGAGTCCACCGGCCGTAATGTCCTTACAGTTAAATTGCTTTGTTAATTGTGTGAATCTCTTTTCTAAAAATATTTATACGGGCTCAGGGAAATCTTTCCGAACTTTATATATATATATATATATATATATATATATATATATAGTTCGGAAAGAAGCTTTTCCTGAGCCCAGCAAACACAGGAAGAACCAAGATTATATATATATATATATATATATATATATATATATATATATATATATAACAGAATTGACGATGCGCCTCTTAGAGAACGACGGTTTATTAAGAGACGTTCGCTAAGAGGCGCATCGTCAATTCTGTTATACACTAGCGGCAACCCAAGCTATCTTTGCATATATATATATATATATATATATATATATATATATATATATATATATATCGTGGTTCTTCCTGTGATGGACGGTGTAGGAACTTAGAAATGGCCTTAGTTTAGGAACGACACAGGACAACTGTGCGGCAATGCTAGCAGACCACGTCTCCGGTCCCATGCTTATGTAAAAAGGCGAAATGTAGTTTGACAAATGTGGCGTTCTGGTCTCACAGATCGCCCACTCGAATTGAGAAATCAAAGTACAAATTTTGATGACGTAAAACTGCTGTGCTTAGGTATCATTTCACAACTTGCTCCCGGCCCATCATGACTACTTCCGGGCAAATTTACGATGTCATGGAGATTGATTATAGATTTCTCTTTCATTATTCTGTGAAGAACTTCACAGGAATATATTCCTTCTCAGCAGCTAATCAAAACAGGCTCTATATATTTTCCGGTCCTTTATAGATAAGACGGTGAGTGCTCCATGGAAGGAGAAATCTTCGCTGTTCTGTAACTGTTTTAACCGAAAACGTGCCTTTGTGGACGAAGAACATTTTCGCTGCTGATTGGACGGGCATCCGCTTTACACGCTTCAAAACATCATGGCGTGGGCATCCACTGAATATGACTCTGTGCATGGGAGCAGGCAAAGTACTGTCGCGTACATAATTAGACTACTTTTTGCGCGCAACGCTACACATGCATTGATTCGAAAAGCTAATGCTAAATAAAAACGAACTCTATTAGAATTTCGCTAAAGCAACCGCGAACTGATCGCGACATGCCTCCTTTTGTGACCACAAACTGTGGAAGTGCGTGTAGGACTGCCGAAGCCTTATCTGATGCATCGTACACCATAATTGGTCTTCCACGTCTGGAAAAAATAAAAAGCGGTCGAAAGTCCGGCGTATAATAAGGTGCGCCAGGCCTATTCCACACCCTCGGACACGCCTGAAAAGATTAGTGCGGCTGTATCTTTTCCCACTTGAAGTCCACACGAGCTTTTGCTAGTTTAGACGGGAGCCATGCAGGAGTTACAAAGCGTACCTTGGCTTCGCAACTATGAAAATATTGCATATCGTAGCTCTAGCATAAACTAAAATATGACCTGCATTTCTCCTCCTAGCTTTTCCTTTCACCTCATTAGAGAGGAGAGAAGGAGAAAAGGACAGAGAAAAGAGCCCGGTAGGTCACCCTGCAGCGGGAAGAGAAGGAAATGTCCGAGAGCGTAAAGATAGAGAGAGACAAAACACATCACTGTATGGTCGCCGACGTTGTAAATGCTCTTTGTTCATTCTCCAAGAAAACACTCAAAGAGCCCAGTAGTGTTCAGGAAGTGCAGCAACGCTTTTGTTACTTGTAGTTCAGATGCACAGCGTCATGGACCTAGGATCTCGGCAGTGCTGAAAGCGTCGCCGTTTAGCTATTGTAGTGCTGGAAGGAGTTGTATTCTTCGATTTTCTAAATTCGGGCAGGGGTACAAAAGAGGCTCGGCAGCCTGCTCTAAAGCACAGTTGCTGCACTATGCGCTTTTGTCCATTTCAATTTTGAAAGAATAAGAACTGGTGAACGCGATGCCCCATAGCAAAGTACAGGATCCTGTATTTTGTGCCCCGCCACGGTGGTCTAGTGGTTATGGCACTCGGCTGCAGATCCGAAGGTCGCGGGATCGAATCCCGGCCGCGGCGGCTGCATTTCGATGGAGGCGAAAAGTTGAGGCCCGTGTGCTGTGCCATGTCAGTGCACGTCAAAGAACCCCAGGTGGTTGAAATTTCCGGAGACCTCCACTACGGCATCTCTCATAATCAGAACTAGCTTTGGGACGTTAAACCCACAAATCAATCATTGATGCTGTATTTTACAATCGGCGATGACCCGGTAGGAGCCGTAACGGCAGTGATGGGTCGAGAGAACGTAAGCGATGGTGCGTAACATCAGGTGTCTGCCACTTTTTTTAACATCATGCTGCGTGTCGCCCTGCTCAAGAGGTGGCTGCTTCAATCCTAGATAAGGGCGTGCTTACAAGAACGTGAGATAATGGATTATGAACCTTCGTGTACTTTCCTGGCAGAGTTGTCGGTGGGTTCGCTGCCGGATATGATCAGCTGCGTGCCATGTTTTATAAGACTTTCAGCCACGCCTCTAATACGGTAGGAGGGGTACGTATTTCAGGACGTTATGTGTTGTCGGTCGTCGGCTGTGGTTTCATCGACAAAGACGAGGAGGAAAAGGACCCCAACGACGATGAAGTAAGGGAAGACGACGGAAGTTGTGCACTATGTTATTTTGTGCCCGCATAGTCTCTTTAGTAGTAATACGTGCATCGGTTCCCGCTCTTCTAAGTAAGTGCATGAGGTTTGAAAAACTACCGCGTGACTACGCGCTGCGCGCCGTGACAAACCTGCTACGAAAGAATGGGTGATTAGTGACGCTTACAGAGAGTGCTCGGCATGCCGCAGGAGGATCTCATAAGATGTGGCCACACCTTACGTCTTTTCGGCCTGTCTATGCGTGCAGTGTCCGCGCATCATGAACCGTTCTTTCACACCGTGATCAAGGGTTCTGATGTCGCACGCGCGACCGCGTCGTTACCTCGAATTTTTAAAGAATGAACACGAAAAGATGTTGTCTGTCTGTCTGTCAGATTATTCATCCACACGGCCAGTTCAAACGGGCCGTGAAAAGCAACCCGAAAACTAGCAAATGAGAGCGGGGTCATACACGCCAACATGATTCAAAGGAAACGTCAGGCCTATTTCAGTAATTTCATTTCATTTATTCATTTTTCGTGCAATGCAAGGGATTGCACATGGGATCGCACGTAATGGCAAAAGGATGTGGTGGGCCTCCTGACTTAATTGGTCCTTGTCGCACTGGGCGTAACAATAGCACTGTTTAATTAGCGATGATCAATTGAAATCAAAAATGCACCAAATTGACAGAACCAGCAAAGCAGCTGTGATCTTGACCACAAAACAATTCTACACTATGCGATATTACGACAAACAGCAACATGTACTAGTATTTAGCATAGCTGCGGCATTTGGGCAAATGTAGGTTCAAGGCATGCAAAATAAATTTCGAGCAACGTCTACGTACATAACCATGGTCCGCAGCATTCGTTTAATTATTAATACAAATTGGACTGTTTTTTACACTCATAAACGAAAAATCGACACGTTAGAAAGGGTGAAGAGAAGCTACTGCTTTTCGTGCGAGCTGGAAATGACCAAACAGCCACTTTTCGTTTGCTCCCTTCTGCCCTTATTCGGCCGCTAGGCTTCGTGCGTGTTAGCCTCCGCGGAAAGACAGTTATCAAAAATTCATCACCCTCACTTCCTATCTTTAAGAATCGCCTTCGTGTTGATAAAGAAAGGGCAGCATCTGTACGGCGGCGCAGTTGGGCGGAAGCTATAAGAAACGATTCACTACAGCGTACTACAGCGTAGACCTGTGCGCCGCAGTGAATTGCGGAACGCCACCGGTGCTGCCAAGAGTTGGCGCGAGAGCATGGGGAAACGGGAAAATTAAATTGAATTCAGCAAAACTTCCACTGCATCCTTCTGGGGAGGAGTGAGAGCGGAGGGGGAAAGAGTGAGGTTTGGAAGGAGGGAGAAGACAGGGTGTTATCATGGGGCGTACAAGACTGTCGTCTTTCGACTTCATTTGCAGCGAAGAAAGCAGATATGCGGGCCTTTTCAACCCCCCTCCCCCAACACTTACTTAGAAGCACGGGAAAGTTACAATCTGAACACCTACTAACATGGAAAGACACAGAATCGTTGTACACAGAATCGATGACCTATGTTTCATCTGCATCATCATCATCATAAGTCCATCTTATATCCACTGTAGAAAGAAGGCCTCTCCGAATTTTCTCCATCTTTTCCTATGCTGTGCGAGCTGATTCGATTTAGTGATTGATTTGCGGGGTTTAACGTCCCAAAACCCGATCTAATTATGAGAGATTCCCCAGTGGAGGTCTCCGGAAATTTCGACCACTCGGGGTTCTTTAACGTGCACTGTAATCGTACAGAACACGGGCCTCAACATTTTGCCTCGAAGAAATGCAGCCGCCGCTGCTGGGATTCGATCCCGCGACCTTCGGATCAGCAACCGAGTGCCATAACCACCGGACCACCCTGGCGGATCTGTTCCGTTTGATGCTTGGGAACTACGAGTGGCGCTGCTAACATGCCCAGGATTATATGCACATAAATACCCAATAAAATCGACGGGGGGGGGGGGGGGAGGGAACGACCGCCTTCGTAGCTCAGTGGTAGAGCATCGGACACGTTATCCGAAGGTCGTGGGTTCCGTTCCCACCGAATGGAGGTTTGTCTTTTCCACCACTTTAATTCATTTCTACTTCCTCCCAAAATTGCAATACTACAATTAAGAAACTTCAATGATTTCTCCTGTGCTTTCCTAATCTTCATTGTCTGTTGGTTCGCGAAGTCGTTACCAACAAATAAACGAGCCATTAACCCCTGCCCTTTCGTTCTCTCTAACTTCTTCTAATTCTCCAACTCTCTGCCCCATATTTCAGTGCTGGCTAAATGCAGTAGTTATATAATTTCCACTTTAGTGATAATGGTGAGTTTGCATTGATGAGTTAAGAATGTCTCCCGCTTGTGTGCCATCCCATGCTTTTTCTTCCGTGCATTTCATTTACGTGAGTGGGTTCAGGAGCTGTCCTAGATATTTGTATTCTTGTACGACTTCTAACGTCTGATTTTCAATCGTGATATGTTTTGTCGCCGTGACACCTAGCATTAGCTTCGTTTTCTGCGTGTTCATCCTTATTCCTACCTTAGCGCTTTAACTGTTTAACTCACCAATAAAAGGATAGAAGAGATGCAAGCTAGAACAATATTGCGCCCCAAAGACCAGCCACAATGACGAGGATGCAGAACAGTTTTACGAGGATGTTGAAACAGCAATCAACAAAGTACGCACCCAGTATACGGAAAACGATTGAGAACAGGGAATGTTGCAGGCTCCTGCGACATTCCGTGTTCTCAATCGTTTTTCACGATCTGTTCATCGATTCAAGCCTCAATCTTCCCGTGAGCTTCTCTTCTAGTTTGGATTTCACGCAGTATACGTTAGTTACGGGGGACATCAACGCGAAAATGGGAAAGGAACTTAAAGGAGGACAGGCAGTCGGGAACTACGGTGTAGGCGATATGAATAGCAGAGGGGAGATGCTAGTGGAATTCGCAGAAAGAAATCAACTACGTGTATTGAACACTTCCTTGAAGAAACGTAAGAATAGGAAGTGAACATAGAAGAGGCCTAACTGAAAGGAAAAAACAGAATAGATTTAATACTGTGCAGGGATCGAGGTATAGTGCAAGACATGGAAGTTGTTTTAAGATGAAAATTAGTGACCACACATTATTAAGAGCGAAAATTACTCAATCTCAACCGGGTAAGAACAAAGTTACTCGTACGTAAACAGGCCAGCCTCGATATCGTCAGGGCCAACGCAGAAGAATTTAGAATTGCACTTATGAAGTATAAGGCTCTAGGACAGGAAGAAAATGAGGACATAGAGAAAATGAAGGAAAACATTACTACGCTGATCACTCAACCAGAAATCAAAGTAGGAGGCAAAGCACGGAGACCAGATGGGAAGAAGCCCTCGCGAGCTGCAAAAAAACCTAATAGAAGAACGCCAACAAGTGAGAATAACTAACTCAAAAGATAAGATATAATTCGCCGAGCTGTCTAAGCTCATCAACAAATTGGAGTCACTGACATACGCAACAAAAATGTCAAAGAAATAGAAGCAGGCGGTCAGAAATGGAATCAGCATCAAAACAACTACAAGGAAGTTTGAGCGGGAAAGAATACAACGCATGCAGTGAAAGATATGCACGGCAACATCGTTAGTAACTTCAATGACACAGCCAAGGTGGCTGACGACTACTATTCGGAACCCTACATCTCAAACACGAGACATCCCACCGGGAGTGCAATAAGCACCGATCAGGACAGCGCAGCTTCATGCGTCACTGGTAACCAGGTTATTAAAGCAATTTAAGAGATGTCAGACAGGAAAGCAGCTGCAGAAGACGGCATAACCATCGACTTGATCAAAGATGGAGGAGACTTCCCAACTAGAAAGCTCGCGACATTGTACACAGAGGCCTATCAGTCTATTCTCAGCATTATACAAAAATTACACAAATGTTAGCTCAAATAGAATGACAGACACAGTTCAATTTAATCAACCAAGAGAGCAACCAGAGTTCAGACAAGCATACTCCACAATAAACCACCTTCATGTGATCAATGAAGTAATCGACAAATCAGCTGAATACAACAGACCGCTTTATATGGCTTTTATAGACTATGAAAAGGCTTTTACTCAGTAGAGATACCAGCAGTCTGGAGGCATTGCGCCGTCAAGAAATGTGTGAAAGTTACATAAACATCATCATCGCCTTCATAAGCCTGTCTCCGCCCACTGTAGGGCTAATGCGTCTCCCATAATCTCCATTTATCCCTGTCCTGTGCAACTGTGCCCAATGTATCACGTAACTTCCTGCTGCCCCCTGCGACGCTTGCCTTGTCTAGGAATACACCCTGTTACCCTTGACGACCAACGGTTGTCTTGTCTTCGCATTACATGCCCTGCCCAAGTCCATTTCTTCTTAATTTATATTAATATCCCCTTAACACGCATTTGTTCCCGAACCCTCTCCGCTCTCTTCTTGTCCCTTAATCTTCTTGAACCTACTATTTTCAGTTCCCTTTCTCGCTGCGTCGTCCTCTATTTAAGCTGAACCCTCTTACTGAGCCTTCAAGTTTCTGCCCTATTGGTGAGTACCGGTAAGATGCTGCTCTTACATACTTCACTCTTCAGAGACAATGGTAAGCTGCAATTCATTACCAGAGAATGCTTGCCGAATGCACACCACACCATTCTTACCGTACCAATTATCTCAGCCTCATGATTCGGATCAGAGTCACTACCTGGCCTGAGTAGACATATTCCTCCCGTGCTATTTACTGCGTGTTTGGAAGAAATCTTCAAATGATTAGACTGAAGAAATGCGACTGAGGATTAACGGGGAATATTTGAGTCACTTACTCTTCGCCGACGGCATAATACTCTTCAGCAATGAGGGCGACGAACTAGAGAAGATTGTTTCATCTATATAGCTTGTTTTTTAAGGCAGCTAGCATTTTTGTATACTCCTTTTACTTATTGCACTCCTGTATTGACTCATTGTGCGTTGAGAGCATCAAGAAATTAATAAATCACGCGCACATGGGTTTTTTATACCGACTCAAGTTAACCGAAACACCCTGTATTCAAGCTAAGGTTTTATGGGCTGAGCTTTGTCGCCATCGGTGCTAGAGTTGTTCTAGAATATTTTGTTTGCAGAAGGTTGGGTAAGCGGGCCAGTTGGTATAAATTCATGGCGATAAATGGGCAAACACGGTTCAGCTACTCTTTGGATTCACCGCATACAACGTTCGCTTTTTAAAAGCACGCTATAGCACTCCCACTGCAACTGGCCTGCGACACTGTAGGAAAAGTGTGTCGTCCTACCCAATTTGACGTATCTTCCATTCTCAACTGCTGGAAATTTTAAACTACAATATACGCCGCGTGCATATTGTGTTCACGAGCTGAATAATAACATGAGCGTAAGAATATCTTAGGGAAGTGATACACTTATGTATTCCTTTTGTTAAAGGAATATCTAAGCTCGTCTGTGTTTCCTTCGTATTGTGTGTGTTTGCGCGTTTATCTCCATGAATATTTTGTTTGTTTCTTGTTTGTTCGTTTGTCTCCTCTTTGATATGTGGCACTGCCCACTACTGGGGATTGTCCATGAAGCCAGCGGTTAAGATAAGGGGGAAAATTTGAGCTAAAACAAAGGAAGAGAGAAATCGGCAACGTAAGGAAGAAACAAATGTTAAAGAATGCTAGACTATTTTGAAATACAAATAACTATACTAAATAACTTGTAGTTCGATCAATTAATGGGAGAAATTTCTAAGTACGGAATTTTGAGTTGAACGATGATTAGCCATGAATTCCCGTTTCATTAAAGAATTTCATATGGCTAAGCAGACGTTCCTTTTGCTGTAGCCTAATGAGGACGTCCCAAAGGAAATATTGTGAGAATTCAGGGGAGCTTTAAAATGCATCACTAAAATTTCGAAATGCCCGTTGCTCGGCCTGTATAACGCTGACAGGTAATTAAAATGATCAATCTTATCATGCTCTTAACAATAACAGCATAGAGGAGGTGGCACCAGACGAGACCTTGGTAAATAAAAATTGAATGGAGGGTTACGACAACAAAATCTTTTAATGGCCACTTACAGTTTACGAGTGGGACACCACTTATGATCCCAAACAAAATGAGGATACCCGTGTTCTTCAAAAGGTAGCTTCATTTTCAAAGAATCTTGAATTAAGGAGTATTATCGGTATCTAGACATAATAACAAACGCAGTGCTCGGCATTACGGATATTACCGGACAATCTAGGGACCACCTCGCGAAAATGTAAGCCATCTCGTTTAGAAATATACAATGATTGCCTAGAATCCGCACCAATAGTACTTCACGCACGTGCGGAAGAATTTTTTTTAATTTGAATTTGAATTTTATTGCTCACAATTTTTACATGAAATTTGCACGCACTGTGTGGACCCATAGCCATAGGCTAGTTTGGGTCCAAAAAGATACATTTTACAATGGCACTTTGGAAAACACATAACTGAAGAAGTTATACAATATTTAATAAATAATCTGGAAAGGAGCTGTACAGTACATGAAATAACCACAAAAAAGCAAAAAAGAAGACTCACAACGCAAAGAAAAAAAATGAAAGACCTCTACTTACATACTAAAATAAAGACAGCCATGACACTAAACATGACCGGTCATTAAATAAATCAGAACATTCTTCTAAATAGTGTTTTTCTAGTGTCTTAGAAAAGTTTGAACACACTCTTATTTCAAAAGGTATGTCATTCCAGATCTTAATACCAGCAAACTGTAAAATCCGTTCACCATATACGTTGTTAGTTCGCGGTATATTCCATTTAACAAAGGTTAGTTGTCTGGTAGAACGAGAAGGGGCGGAAAACATCGACACATTAAAAGGGTGGTTGTAATTGATAACCGTGTATACATATTTGGCTAGTTTTAATTTCCATAGCTTATCGAATGGCAAAATAAGTAATTGGGAAAACAGAGGTTTACTGGGATCATTATACTTGGAATGAGTAATAATTCTTACAGCCCGTTTTTGAAGTCGTCTAACCGGGTCCAGCTAAGTTGTGTACGTGCCTCCCCAAGACTCAATGCAATATGAGATGTGACAATGAATGAAAGCATAATAATGTATTCGTAGAGTAGAGGTATTAAAGTGTTGGCGAGCCTGATTAAGTGCATGACACCCTGAGGCTAATTTGGAACACACATTCTGAATCTGCGTCCGCCAATGTAAGTTATTATCTATAGTGACACCAGATATTTAATTGTGGTTACTTGCTCGATAACAGAATCGTTAATTTTAATGTGTATATCATTAGTATTAATGAATTTTAACCTAGAGTGAAATGTAATACATTTGGTTTTATCGGTATTTATAGATAGTTTACTATTTGATAACCAATGAGCAACCTTTTCTAATTCGATGTTAGATTTCGACTCAAGATCACCTAGATTTTGACCTGTTACTACGACACAAGTATCGTCAGCGTACATCAGTATGTTAGAAAACTGTAATATCTGCGGAAGGTCATTTATGTTCAAGGAGAATTAATGTTGTGAATGCGTTTAGAACAGACTCGGAAGGAGAAGCTGAAGCGAGTGATGTACATGTCTCAAGCAAATCAGTCACTATACCAACTGCACAATCTTGGACAGGAAGTTTTAGAATGGCTAAAAGAATGGCTGAGAGCGCTGCTTCGAATATGGGTGTACAATCCGGGAGGGGCAAGGTATGTGACCAAGAAAAAGTCTCTGAATATATGCCCACTCCGAATGCAATCATGTAGAAAGCAGTGCGCGCGCACTTCTTTTTCCTCTTTGCCTTGGAGTAGTAAGATGGAGAGAAAAAAGTTACTCTTCGGGCTGCGGATTCTAACCAGCGACCGTCTGGCTGCGAGGCTACTACACTAGCCGGTTCACTCACTGTCGGTTCGTCACAAACGCACATTAAAGCAAGGTTGTATTTGCATGAAAAATTAGGCTCCCGCAACACGTTCGCTTTATTCAGTGCATGCTCGGCAAATGAAGATTTCAACATATCTGAGCTATATGAATTCCTTGGATTTTTCACCAAAGAAAGACAGCCAGATAGAAAGTAGAAAAAATTGAAATAGAAAACAAAGTTGGTAAGACAGAAAAAAAGTAGGCAACAGAGAAAAGAAACATACATGGACAGAGAGAAAGAAAAAAGAAGGCACCACTCGCCAACATTCACTTGCCCCCATTTCCCGATAGAACAAGGGATATTAATTTTATACGTCACGATTGGACAATGAAGAAGAGTTTTACTTATTCTTAAATGTTGCGACTAATATTAGGGTATGATCCAATCAAAGGATGAGAGGAAATCCACTAGCGGTTCAGCTACTCCTTGGATTTGCGGCATACAACGTTCGCTTCTTAAAAGAAGAACGCTAATGCACTACTGCTGAAAGTGTCCTGCCACGCTTTAGAAAAAGTTTGGCATCCGACCCAATTTGACGTGCCTTGCATTCTGATCGGCTGGAAATTTTAAACTGCAATACGCACCGCGTCTATATTGGTTTCACGAGCTGAATACTAAAGTGAGCGTCAGAATATCATTTGGGAAGTGATACACTTACGTATTCTCTCTCTTTTTTTAAGGGAAATGCAGTATTAACGTCTGAAGTGCCGCCTTTCAAGTGTCCGGTATACCTGAAACTGGTACTGTGCGAAGTGTCCTGCTGTCGCTTTTATAGTGCTTCTTAAGCATACGTAGCTATGACCTACAGAATCTAGAGGGACTAGTGCCAACAAAAATCTGAAGTTTGCACTAATTTTCTGCTCTTTTATTTCCTGTTAGTGGACATTAAACGCCTTAGCTGTGTTTTTTTTTCTTAGGAAGCGTCCTTCGTTTACAGTTGCTGGATTTATTATAGTTTATGTTGGGTGTGTCTCAATACGTTTGCTAACATATCCCACGTCGACCTATTCACCCAGATTCACAAAGCGTGATATTTCAAAGCGTGATGCTGGTTTTCAAAATTTTCACGCTCTCCACCAACTTTATGGAAACAGTAAGGGCAATGTTTAAAGGAAGACAAATAGAATTGCGATTTTTCTCGCATAAGTGAATTGCCTTTTCACATTACGAAAAGCACCACTATCGCGAGGCGAAGTCGCTTGGTAAGCTAGGAAATGTGCAAAAAGAAAATACATATGGAGAAGCCTGCTCTAATATTTGTGACGTCATAAAACTTTCTACTATGTTTTAGATAGCTCTTTATTGGTAAAAGATATATACATTCCTTTCTAATGAAGCTAGATAATTAACATGGCGTATCTTAGACAATTTCACTGAGCCAGTGTAGACAAAAAATCCAAAAAAAGAATGGGATTTATGACGTCATCTTCCAATAGTTCTGAATCGGGATTAAAAGATTATACTATGATGGAATTTTGATCTTGATTTTCTATTCTATTTAACACGAACTAGCGACATTTACCACAGCCGAGGTCTCCAACAATAATCTGTCAGACTAAGCCGCTTTAGTGTTTAACTTTGCGTCCCTTTAAGCTAGTGTGATTGGAATTAGCGTTTTCCTTGACCTTATAGTGTTCACATTTTGAATGCTGCTGTTATATGTCGAAGAAGCGAAATAAAAAGGCGATAGAGAGGGAGAAGCAGAAGGGTTAAGAGACCTTTGCATACCGGAAGCATATACTGCCGCAGTAATCTTGTAGATGAGTTTTCAGCGGCGGTGCAAGGTTGTCACCCGCCAGGGTGGTCTAGTGGCTATGGTACTCGGCTGCTGATCTGAACGTCGCGAGATCAAATCCCCGCCACTGCGGACGCATTTCGGTGGAGGGGACATATTGTGGCCCGTGTACACTGCGCTGAAAGCACGCGACTCGTGGTGGCCGAAATTTCAAGAGTCCTCCACTACGGCGTCCATTATAACCATATCGTCGTTTTGCGGCATAAAACCACGGAAATTCATCAGTGCAACATTGTCGCACAACATTATCTGCCGCTGAGTGTGTGACAAAAAAAGTACAAAAAACATTTCCTGCCGATCTACCTTGTGAAGGCCGTTCGAAAGCGAAGCTTTGTACGCCACCCTCACAGTGAACGCGGCGCCGCTCGATTTCACACGCTACAATGCAGCTTTAACCGCGGAATTTATCTTATTTTACTTCACAGCGATATTCACGACTGCATTACGTTTTGTGTGATACACACTCAGATGTTCAGTTTTCACTTCAGTTATACTATTTCCCAAGCTCATATAAATGCGTGATCCTCGAATGGTTCTCGGTTGTTTTGCATTGGGGAAGCACATGAATACAAACTCTTCCAAGAGGCAATGGGCTTGGCGGTTCCGAAATGTCGACGTTAAAGTCTCTGACAACGATTATGGGTGCAGTGTCGTCCAGCGGGAGTGAAGTGCGCTTGCCTAAAACTCTCGATGTTGGCTTTGGGTGTATTCGGCGTGATGTAGACTACGGAAATGGCTGTTGAGCGAGACTGGTGTCGTTCTTCACACCGAGCATCGTATTCACGCTCTTCTGCCGTCTTTACTTTTCATGGCCTAATCATGGTAATGTACTCTAGAAATGAACTGAAGGAGTGGCTAGACTGCAAGAGTTTCGAATGACGTCAACCCTCTCTAAGCAGCTGCAATATATTCTCTCAGTTTCGCAACAGCTGCAATCAAATCTTGCTGACGCGTTTCGCGCTTGCGTTTGCGTTTCGTACGGATTTTTATTTGGGATTTGGGCACAACAGTCGCGACAAAAACTGCGGCTGGTAGGGATAGAAAGGATCGGTAAAACAAAAACGCCCATAAATTCTCATATAGGCACACCGCATGCTGTCACTACCATCTTGAGACACCACACGCTGTGAAAGTTACAAATGGCGAAGTGCTCCTGAAACTAAGTCGGCACGGCTCCACTCCTTGGTACGGCCAACTGAATATACTCGTCTTACGGCCAGTGTCAAGCAGCACATAATAAGGTGGCCAGACAATGGCAACTTGACGGCAAAAGAGAACACCTGGCGTAGACAACAGGAAAATCAGTTATATTATTTTTAGATGAAATGCTTTTTGCGATTCGAACTTCCCGCGCCCCGTCAACCATTGCAATCAGCGACCACAGCAACTTTCTGAATGCCGAACTGAAGTGTCTTCTCGAGCTCTGCTGTTGCATGTGCAGCGGCTTGTGCGGTTGTATCATTTTATCCTTTTCTCGTTGTTGTTGTTGTGTCGGTTCGCTTGCTCGTTTCCTTGTGTGGCGGACGCCAGAAAAGCCCCTCGTATACAACTTGCCCCCCCCCTCCCCATCTTTATCATTTTGGCTATTCCTGCGAGTTCTGCAGTTGTTTCAAATGAATAAATACATAGGGGATGGCCGGATGAGATATAGTAAACGAAGATTCGGGTGCTCAAGTGCTGTCGCTGTAAGAAGAACAAACACTTTTTATAATAATAATAATAATAATAATAATAATAATAATAATAATAATAATAATAATAATAATAATAATAACGCTTTATTGATCCACATCCAGAAACCAAACAGTGAAATGGGCCTGTCTAAGTTTAGGAAGACTTGTGTACTTAGGTCCGAAACTACAGGGAATAATAATAATAATAATAATAATAATAATAATAATAATAATAACCACAAAAACATATACGACCGGGAAGCATACTTTGATGAAAAGTTTTGACGTCAGCAATATCGTGGAATCCAAGCGTGTTTTCGGTGAAGCCGATCTCTTTACTCGGGTAGGATCCTTAAGTCCCATCAACCTGAAGTCGCCGATGCTTTTCCCACCATTATAGACGGTGTTTCAGCTCATTTGCGCCACAATTTATAAAGATCCACGTGCACGTTACAAGGACGTAACTATATTAGTACTGCTTATTGCCATCGCGACTATCTCAGGCAAGGTGTTCAGTCAGCTCAGACGACGATTTACCATTCTTTAAACTGTTGCCTCAAACGAAGACGTTCAAAGGGGGAGAGGGTAGTAGAGCGTACTATTAGTTTCTGGATAATGCAGTTGCGTAATGATAGGTGCAGTAGCCTTAAGTCTTTCTTGGCTTCTAAGACAGTGAGCAAGATTTGAATAAGCATGTGGCGCTCGCGCGCCATGACGATAGTTCTCTGAAAGATTCCATGAATGAACGATCGATGATGCACGTGAAGAAGTCGTACTGAAGAGAACACGAGAGAAAATAATGAGGGTTGGTGCATACTTGTCGCGCTCTCAACCTGCAATGGATGCTGTCTGCTTGCATGATCCGTACTTCGCTCGTAGCACGTTTGTAGCCGCTTCACGTAGCAGGGAATTCGCAGTTTTGTTTCAAAGGCAACGACGAATAGATCGCTTTCCTGTCGGCGAATCGAGTAGGTTGACTACGTAATATGAGGAACGACATCGCACTGACTCATTTCATTACCGCGGAAATGGTTGTGTCATGGTGTGAAAGTTGGCAGATGTGTCTTAATCTTGAAAAAACAGTAGCAATGAAAATTACTCAGAAAAAAACGCCTCTATCTTATTATTACGGCTACAACAACAATTATCTCACCGTGGTAACCGAGTACAAATACTTAGGACTTTTAATAACAAATGATCTGCGGTGGAATAAACACATCGACCAAGACATAGCTCATACACAACGCAAACTATTTTTTCTTCGCAGGGCACTGAAACTATCCACCCCCACAGTACGACTCCTTGCGTACAAATCTGTTATTTTTCCGAGGTTAGACCACGCTGCTGTTATTTGGGACCCATACGAATATTCATAAAGTGGAAATGATTAAAAAAAGAGCAGTTCGCTTTATATATAATAGCTATGACCGTACATCAGTAACAGACCTGTTGACCAGAGCTCATCTGCAACCTCTATCCACTAGAAACCTTGATTGACGTTTGAAGTTTCTCTACCAAATATTAATGGTGCATGTTAAGGTCGACGCATACTCTGTTATGCCACTCACCACCAGATATAGCACAAGACAACGGCATGATAGAACACTAACACCTCATCAAGCGCGAAATAATTCGTTTAAATATTCATTTTTTCCCAGAACCGTGAACGACTGGAATTTATTAACAAATGAGAAAGTGTTGCAGCCTTCGTTGGCAAGTTTTATTTCTAGTTTGTGTTCATGAACCTGCTTTTCATGTATATTTTGTGTACACGTATATATGTGTATTTAATTCGAGTACACCTTGAAGCGCCTATGTGTGTATGCTGCTTTGTTATTTTGTTATAGCTAGTTTATTACCTACATTCGGTAGTTCGTTGCTATGTGCACGTAATTGCATTGAAGATTGCATATATATGCGTATGTATATATATTTGTTGTTGTTCATATGTACGTGCATGTTTTACCGCGTTTCTTTCGTTATTAAACCACTTTTTTGTTTTCGGTTTTCAACCCAGTTGCGCCTACCACCTGTTCTACAAATTTCGTTGTATAATGTCATGTATTGTTCATCTTCCCACCCTACCAAAATCCCAACCAAGGGATTGTAGTATTCATAAACAAACAAACAAATAAATAAATAAATAAATAAATAAATAATGTTCGTTCTGAATTGAAAAATTAAACATATACGCGTACATGTCTCTCTCTTCAGAAACATCGAACATGTAAATTAGGAAGTCTCTTGACTCCTTGCTTGCTCACTTAACATGACATCAGTCTGAGAAACCTGCCGCTTTGCTGTCGCCTTATTCGACTAGTCCCGACACCCTCCCCCCCCCCCCCCACACACACACTTTCTTTTTCTTCGCTAGATTTATCGCAAAATAATGAACAAATGCACCGAATATGTATTACATATAGTGACACAAGCAAGAATCGTTGCAACTATCTTCCAGAACCACATTACATATCTGCTCATTGTGGTAACAAAAAAAAAAGGATAGCCTACCACTGCAGGGCAAACACGTTGTACCAGTCAACGAATTTTTCACCAAAACAGTAGTACAGTGGATGAACTTACTGAATGACCTGATAAATGTAATGATAATAAGTTACTTTTTTCTAATTTCACAGTGTTTCTCACGAAAAAGTATGCTTGTAAGTTTCTGAATGCCTGGTGTTTAAACTTGATGCGCATTTATTTCTTTTACTTTACAAAGAGAGAGTGATTTTTCTTGTCTTATTTTGTGCTACGGTAGTTTGGTGAAATTGATGTAATTTCTAACTTATGTAGTGTTCCCCCCTGCGCAATGCCTGTAAATCGATGTAGGTACTTTGCAAATAAATGAATAAATAAATAAGTGAATAAATCACGCATCTTATATTGCTCCCTATCCGCACGACAGTCGTCTCCTTACTGTATTATTTTTTCATGCGTTCATACGAGGCAGCACTCGCAGTTGTGCGACTGTGGCATTTTAAAGACATAGTCGGTCCATTGCTTTTGTAGTAAACCCACTACTATAGTACTTAATAATTAATATGATAATTTTCTGAACCGCTGGTACCCTCGCCGTCGCACGCTCTGTCTCGACCAGTTTTCAGCACATTAACGGCCCTTCTTGTGTTGCATAGTTGTGGCAGCCGACACGTGCTCACGGCGCGTACATTTTTTTTCCTGGTGACTCCAGCCGCAAATCTTTTCAGAGCCTTTCAAAAGGGCTGCATATCAGTGCAAACGGTCAGCATCTTGAATAACTGGTCTACCAGCGATGGGATAGCCTCTCACACATACACAGGTTCCCAGCGCACGTCAGCTGGGTAAAGGGCGTCGCCTTGAACCCCAACGAGTAGACCCACACAGAAGCGAGCGAGCCCACCGACCGCGCTGCTCTCTAGATGGGCAACGACTACAGCATCGACGACGCGGGACATAATGGCACCCCAACTACACACAACCAGGCTACCATGTGCTAGTGCAAGAAAAGGCTTCGTCATGTGCACGCGCCCCTATGCAGGCAACTGCGGCGCTTTCTCGCTTTGTAGGCACCCTTTATTAGGTGAACAGGCTAATTGGCGAACAGGGAAGGCGAGCCTTCTGTATGTTCAAGTCTAACGATGAGGATGAGAAGCAAAACGTTGACAGGTTCACTAAAAAATTTGACCAGCGACAGGACGAAGACCAGCGACAGGACGAAGATTTCTGCTGGTCTCGACTCTGGCCCTACCATTGCGCCACCGGTGGCGCAATGGTAGAGCGTCCGCTTCCGATGTGGCAGGTACCGGGTTCAAATCCCAGTGCCGCCCGGACACCCACCAGTTTAAAAACGGGTACAGGAGTACACACCAGGCGCTCCATTTACGTGTGCTTATACCGAAAGGTGGCCTCATAAGGACGTGGCAGGTCCCCTGGGCACACCTTATCCATCACGGCCTTGGTGAAATAGTTGAGCATCCGCCTTGCTGTGGCAGGTAGGGAGGTATCCGCCACTGCCGCCGGGTACATACCGGTAAAATAGCGACGAGCGCGTCTCCGCCTGGTTCTCGGCAGTTGGAAGGTACCGCTCGCTAAGGTCACCCACCCTTGTGGGAAATGGGCAGCATGGGACCGCCCGACCTTAAATTAAGTTCACTCCATTTTATTTCTGTGCGATGTCAGTGCACGTTAAAGAACCCCACGTGGTCGAAATTTGCAGAGACTTCCACTACGGCGTCTCGTGAAACCGCCCAAATCAGTCAAGTCATACATTCATACTCCGCTAGAACATTATGTTCTTTACGAACTGGCGGTGTGTCGGTTCTTCGCCGTTCACCACTGTCCGGTGACCGCACGTCATCCTTCACCATACACTCATGCACCTGTTTCTTTCTTTCTTTCTTTCTTTCTTTCTTTCTTTCTTTCTTTCTTTCTTTCTTTCTTTCTTTCTTTTCCTATCGCGCCACTGAACTGCAGCCGCCGCTCAAGTAGCCCTAACACGAGTAGAGCTGCTTGAGCAGTAACACGAATGCATGCCCAGTGACCAGAGGATCAGAACCGTTCACTTAAGGTTGTTGCTGGGTTGGTGAAGTAAAGCTGAAAAGACATGCGAGTTCGACTTTCATCTCGCATCATTTAAGCTTGTCCTCTTGAAAAATGAAAAGTTCAGTAAGAACAGACGTCTAGTTTATAAATAACCTGGTCGTTACACGAAGTTCCAGAAGCTACCTTTAATGGTTTGGAAAGAACATTCGATGAAAATATCTCGAGTACAGAACAACTCTGTAGAGACAAAATAGTAAGCAAATGCCTACGTTGTTTCTTTCGGTCCTATCGCGACACTTTGGTATGTGAGCATGAAATACAAGTCAAGATCGGCTGTTATATATTGCGTTTTTATAGGGCCTATAGATGCCATTTCTAGCGTTGGTGCCTAAATGCCTATATTCAAAACCGGCGCTCTTCCTGACGTTTCGGTTTTCAGGGAAGTTTCACACTGTTATTCATGTTACCGCGCAATATTGACTGTTCGTATCTCTATAGGGTTCGAGTGGGTTCCTTCATTAAATTACGTGGAAAACAAAGAGACCCGCCGGCCAGCACAAATCGTCGCGCTAACATGGTATGGGTGGTTTGCGAAAGCGGAACCGCAGTGAGAACACAGGAGAAAGGATAGCGAAAGCCTAAAGAAGAAAAAGGTTGACCTGCGCGCGGCATTTCTTTTCCTTTAATTCATATTTTGAAGTGTTAACCGTCAAGGGAGTAGTTCTCTATACGCGATTCGACCAGGCCAATAGGGGGCATCAATCTCTTCTGGTCTAGCGCTCTGGCTGGCTTCTCCGGCACTACACTTGTCGTTCATAGGAAATGTATTTGGCACCGTCCTGTTCCGCACAATTGGGGTAATGGCATTGCATCTTTAAAAAAAGACTGCCAGAGTCGTAGAAGATTTGTACCTGAGAGTCCTCATTAAGAACATGTCAACTTCCTTATAAATGACGGTCTCCAATTTTTTACTTTGTACCTGAGAGTCCTCATTAAGAACATGTCAACTTCCTTATAAATGACGGTCTCCAATTTTTTACTTGTATAATATTGTTCTGCCTTCCTTTATTTAATTACGTCGTTCATTCATAACGTAGCTCTTCTGAAAATCAATAACCCCCGCTTTCATGTCTGTTTCACTATATGCGACGATCGATGAAGTGACAGTGACCACTGAAGACCAACGTGAGCACTGTGCGTCTCGACTTAAGCCTGTTGATCGTCTTTAGTACAGCAGTCTCGCGGAACAAGTTCACCCCTATGTTAAACGGTTGGCACCTTTGTGCCATAGTAAAGAATAACAATAACATTTTTTTACCTATCGTAGAAACAGGTCGCGGACGTCTTCGTTTCAAATTATGTGCAGCTCTACAAAATTTTATTCTGCCTATACGTAGGGTGTTGGAGACCAAGAACGCTGTTTTGCCAGCCTATGTTTAACGCCTAAAACGCGCGTCTTTAATGCCAAAAATCAAGGTCTCTCTCTCGTCATCATTTCCACATGTTGAACACCAGAAGCATCACGCACCCATTCGTCACTTGCGACACAATGTCCTCTGGATTGCTATATGGCAATCGTAAGAAGCTTGTTCCTCGTAGCCATACCTGCGTAAAAACGACAGCCCTAGTAAGAGACTAGACATTCGAAAAATACTAGGCGTGGCTCTGTTATCACGAACACCAATAAGCAGCGGAGCTGTGGTGGTTAGAAGCGGCTTCTTCCCGGGGGAGGGGGGGGGGGGTACTGACGGTAGTCTCTCATTCTCTCTCAGATTGTCTTTCTGTCGTCCATAGGAAGTAGTGTTATTCAATTTTTTTCCCTTTTTCTGTTTTTCTTTCTGTCACCCATAGCAAGTTGTGTTGCAACTCCACCCTCTCTATCTCTTTCTCTGTATCTGTTATTTCTACGGCTCTTTCTCTCTGTGTCTCACTTAATCTTTCTGCCACCGATAGCCTGGTCGCGCGACAATTGTCCTACCTATACTATCACTTTCTACCTTTGTGTGCATCTTTCACTCTCGCTCATTTTTTCTTTCTGTCGCCCATACAAATTATGCAATCGCCCTACCCCAACCTCTCTATGTCTCTATCTTTCTGCGTGTGTATCTCTCCCATCCCCCCGTCTCTCTCTGTGTTTGTCTCTCATTTTCTCTTTCTAATTGATTTGTGGGGTTTAACGTCCCAAAACCAGCTGTGATTATGAGAGACGCCGTAGCGGAGGTCTCCGGAAGTTTCGACCCCCTGGGGTTCTTTAATGTGCACTGAGATCACGCAGCACACGGGCCCCAACATTTCGCCTCCATCAAAATGTAGCCGCCGCGGCTGGGATTCGATCCCGCGACCTTTGGATCAGCAGCCGAGTGCCATAACCACTAGACCACCATGGCGGGGCCATTTTCTCTCTCTGTCGCCCATACCGAGCTGTATTGCAATCGTCCCAGCTCCACCATCTCTCTCTATGGGTGAGTATCCCTTTCTGCCACACATAGGAAATTGTGCTGAAATCTTCCTAACTACACCCTCCCAATCTATTTCTCTGTGTCTCTGTTTCTTTCTATTGCTTTTTCTCCCTGTGTCTCTCACGTAATCTTTCTTTCGCCTATAGCCAAGTTGCGTGACAATTGTCCTAGCTATAACATAACTTTCGACCTCTGCGCGTATCTTTCACTCTCCCTCAGTTTCTCTTTCTGTCGCTCATAACAAGTTGTGATGCAATCTTCGTAACCAAACCTCTCTATATGTCCTTCTTTCTACGAGTGTATCTCTTGGTATCACTCTCCGTGTGTGTGTCTCTCATTTGCTCTTTCTGTCACCCATGCCAAGTCATGTTGCAATCGTCCTAGCTACAGCCACCCTCTCTCTCTCTGGGTGTGCATCTCTTCCTGTTTCCCATAGCAAGTTGTGTTACAATCATCCTAGCTCCGCCCCGCCACGGTGGTCTAGTGGCTATGGTACTCGGCTGCTGATCCGAGGGTCGCGGGATTGAATGCCGGCTGCGGCGGCTGCATTTCGATGGAGGCGAAATGTTGAGGCCCGTGTTCTGTGCGATGTCAGTGCACGTTAAAGAACCCCAGGTGGTCGAAACTTCCGGAGACCTCCACTACGGTGTCTCTCATAATCAGAGCTGGTTTTGGGACGTTAAACCCCACATAACAACAACAACAACATCCTAGCTCCACCCTCTCTATCCCTCTCTCTCCCTGGATGCGCATCTCTTCCTGTCGTTCTCACTCTCTCTCACTTTCTCTGGACGTTGCCCATTGCAAGTAATGTTGCAATCTTACGAGGTCTACCCTCTCCATCTATCTTTCTCTCTGGGCGGGTATCGCGCTCTCTCTCTCTCTCTCTGTCTGTCTCTCAGTTTATTTTTCTGTCGCCCATAGTAAGCTTTCTTGCAATCGCCCTATCTTCGCCCTCTATAGCTCTCTGGGTGGGTATCTCTTTCTATCGCTATGTCTCAACTTATCTTGCTGTCGCCCTTTAGCAAGTTGTGTTGCTATCGTTCTAGCTCCACCACCTTGATCGCTGCCTGTGTGTCTGTGACTTCCTATCGCTGTCTTTGTTTCTCTTTCTCTTGACCATAGCAAGTTGTGTTACAATCGTCAACATAGTGAAATCACATGGTTCCCATAAATACATGGTCGGCAAGCGTAGGTGCATAGCATACTGGTTATGGCGCTCATCTTCAGACCCTTGGTACCCGCGTTTGAATCCCGTCTTGCCAAGAAAATCTATTCGCTTTTATTCATCTCTCTTGTTCTCTCTGTCTCACTCTGTTGCTCTCTCAGCATCTCTGCAGATTTTACACTCTCGCCCTCGTGTTTCCCGGCGACTGGTGGAAATCCAGCTTAAACGCAATAACACTTTTTAAATGAATTTGGCTCCAATCCACGCTGGGAAGGTAGTTGGAGAGCGAAGCTGCAAACTACACCTAAAACGTTTACCCATTTCAATGTCGCTCGAGTTTTACATGCAGTTTAACGGCCTACGACTGTGTTCTGCGAAGTGGGCGGATGTATCAGAATAGCGTGCTGATATCTAACAGGCGGCGATTGCCGCAGATCACCACACATGATCAGATCAAGTCCAACGAATGGTTCGGTGTACTCGTATGCAATTTGTCCGAGAGTCTCATCGACTCTAGCGAACATGTCGACAGAGTGCGTACGGCCAATCATGCAATTACGGTGCTACCAAGCGCACTGTGTCTGTATTACTCCAATAGCGACGCTGCTCTTTCAACACGGAGGTGGCCGTGAGGGCAGAGTTTCTCACAATTAGCTAGAAATGTGGCGCCAGCGTCTATTCGAGTTCCTTAAGGGGCGCTGTGCCGAGATGGGAATCATGGCAAACGCGTGTGCGAGGCTTGCGTATACCATGTCGGGCATGGCTTTGACTCATACGTAGATACGGCCTCATAAATAAAGCTCCTCTAAACAAAAACTTGTCGACGGATCTCATTCGCCCCTGCTTGATCTTACAATGAAAACTTACCTACAAGGCGTAATAAAACTTCGCAACGAAGCAACAGACGACAGACGGATGCGTAGTGAGCGTTGACGTTCTCGTCTGTCATCCTACTTTAGCGTCTGGTCGGCGCTTTCGGCATTTTACAAAGCACTATATGCAAGCACAAATTCCCAAACATAAATAAAACTTTTTTTTTGGTTAATGCCAAGAACGAAATAGTTCATTGCGGGCTCTTTCCACGCAAACTTAATGATTGTCACGATGAGAAGGCGTCCAATTCAAACGCGTCTTTGAGGCGTCCGAGCTCTTCGTAGACAATGCTCATCCAAATCCGACACATCTCAGCATTCCTACGCGCACAACAGCCTCGGACAACCAGTTTTCCCTCTAGGTACATGCAAGAAACTTGATGCCTGAGGAGTTGACGACGTGGTCGTCGCAGGGTGGGATCACCAACGCGACTTCAGCATTCCGCCAGAGCCTGCTGCTGGCCCACCGCTTCTGTGGCTGTATATGATGATGATTCTGGTTCGGTTGAGGCAAGGACGCTAATTTCTGCAGCCCATGTTGGGAGCACGCCTAAGTGTCCGTGAGGGTGGGGGAAAGGAGGTTACAAGAGATAGAGAGGAGAGAAAGGCCGTAGTAGAGGGCTCCAGAAATTTAGACCACCTGGGGTTCTTTAACCTGCACTGACAACGCACAGTACACGGGCCTCTGGCATTTTCGCCTCCGTCGAAAATGCGACCGCCACGGCCGGGATCGAACCCGCGTTTTTTGGGTGGCAGCCGAGCACCGTAACGAACACACTACATATGTGGCTGCATATGCGGAGTCCCACATAGCCTGACGCATACATTCGGCGTCTTGTACGAGAGCTGCTCAGCTTTGCCTACGACGCTGTTGAGCGAGAAGGTTTTGTTGTTTTCGTCGGGCATTATATTCATTCTGTTCTCCTGGCGTCGTTACTTTCCGTCTACCCATGGTAGACTGGAATGAAGTGAACCAGTTGCTAGACCAGTCTCTGGTCTAGAAACCTGTCGAGCCGCGGCCAGTCATGGACACCGGGCACGTTTAGCACGAACGCGGGAAACGAGGTCGGTGTCGGCAGTAGTTCTACGCGTCCCTATACCGCCTGCTTCGCTCCTCCTCTCCACCTCGCTTCCGCTATGCTGTGCGATGCTATATGCACCAGTGACGCCCCCGATGCCTCGCTATTGGCTTCGAGATCGACCTACTGTTGGCAGCACCGTCGCCACGTTAGTGTGGATAGGCGGTCGTCGGCGCGCAATGAAATGCACACAGCATCCCTCTGTTCATAGCGGTTTGAGGCAACTGTAAGCTAAATAAAAGCGTTGTCTGCAGTCAAATAGTTACATAGACAGTTGAGCTGTTTTTAAACAAATAGAAAGAAGCCCAATGGTCTGCCTAAAAAAGACTTCCGGGGCGGCATATCCGGTAGTACTTTTTCAAGGGTCCCGACGGTGTTTGCTTTGTGTTTTGAGTTTGTTGCGTTATTTCTGGCGCATATCCCGAGATTATTTAGAGCGACGTATAGCGACTATATGAAGGGGGTCGATGACGTCACACAAGAAACATAGCACAAAAATACTGCAGTGGCGAGAAAAGTTGCCTGATCTGTAGATAGGGAAGTTGTTGCTTGACAGGCAGCGCTACATGATGAGTTGAGAAAAAATTCGTGTGACTGCATGTCAGCAGATGTTGCTGAGCTAAGTTGTGTTAACTACACAATTCTTGCGAAGGGTATAAGCAAGATTGCTCAGATTTATTACAAGCCTGTTAAAGAACAATAAAATGTTAATAAATGGCAACATTCAGAGAGAAATGTAGTCTGGTAGAGCATGCCTAGTTTGTTAAAAGTAATAGATCACTCGGGTATTATCACTCTGGCATTTTCGCCTCCATCGGAAATGCGACGGCCGCGGCGGTGGTCGAACGCGCGTTTTTTGGGTGGCAGCCGAGCCCCGTAACCACTACACCACCGCGGCGGACGGGCGGCTGCCTCCTCAAGCGTTCGTTTCTGTACGCGATTGCACTCTCTCCCCCGCTCACAGAAGCATAGGAAGAGAAGTGTGGCCCAAGCGAACAACAACAAAACAAAGACGAAAAAAATAAAATAAGGAAAAGGGGGCGGGGGAAGTTGAGTGACAGTTGTTAGCGTGACTAACTTAAATGGAAAAGATGAAAGCTTCCAAAGAATCCGCTCGTGGTACATTTCTTTGAAATACACTGTGTGCTCAGCCGTAGAAAGCAGGACGAAAAAAAAATCCACGCATATCCACGGAGTGAATGATGATGAGTGGGCGAAGCTCCGGAGTTCATCGGTCGCGCATCGAACGATCTCGAACGATCGTTCCATCCAATGAGAATCGAGCTGAGATGCGCCTCTAGCGATATTCGATTAAACGAGAGCAATGCACCTCCATCCAATAAGATTCGAACACAAAACGCCGCCATCTAGCGCTGTCCTATATCTCCCCTATGTATGCTCCGTGTCATGTCTGTTGATTGACATGTTATTTCGGATGAGCGCGATCGTGATGCCGAAATAACGCCTTAGCTGCGCAAAAAGAGTGGGCAAATTATGCGAGTTAGTACGGTATTTTTCATGCAGGCGCCGGTTTTGAAGATAGCCATTTATACGAATTTGTACGCAAACGCCAGAATGGACATTTATTGTATGCACCATAAAAAAGACATAACAGCCAATCTTAACTTTTAAATCGTGCTCATATATCAAAGCACCGCGATATGGGCGGAAGAAACAAAAAAAGGCATTTGCCTATTTGTCATTACACGCTTGTTCTGTACTCGAGATATTTTCATGGAATATTCTTTCCATCAAAAAGACTCAAAACAGGTCGCTTCTAGAACCTTTTGTCACGACCAGATTATTACTAAACGGAATACCTGCTCTTGCCGAACTTTTCGTTTTCTATAAGTACAAGGCTAAATAACGCGAAATGAAAATATCACCGGCAGGTTTTTGTCAGCCTTGCTTCACAAACCAAACAACATTCAAAAGTGAACAGCTGTGATCTGATCACTTTGCAATCGTGAAGGTGAAGCACTCGTGATATATGACTGCCTGAGCCACCGCTGCATATCCATAGCGCCCTATATCGAACGAAAAATAAATTTAAAGCTCATACATTTTTACCCTCCCGAAATGTTGTCCTTTGTCAGCTTTCGATGCCTCTATATTCCACGATTCTTCATTATTCAGAGACGGCAGCTGATCTTTCTCGACGCACTCATGCACTTCTTTCTTTCTTTCTTTCTTTCTTTCTTTCTTTCTTTCTTTCTTTCTTTCTTTCTTTGCATTTCGCGCTTGGTAATGCAGCTACGACTGCGGGGATCTAACGGGCAGCTTCGAGCTGAACCCTTTCTAAACTTCATCGCACTTTGGGCCTCACGTAATCACCTTGCTGTCGCAGTGCGTTGAGGGTAAGAGTGCGTCGAGCACAAGAAATGCGAGAAGTGCGCGCAGAAATACCCCACATGGGGCTTCGCATAACCACCGCCATGTGTAGTGGGATGAGGGCAACGTGCTTGCCCCCTGGCGACGTGACCAACGTAAAGCAGCCGAGGCCGCCGGCGAAGGGTCTACTGAGAACAGTCTCGATGTTAAACACTCGCCCGCCATATACTACGAACAACCATTTCCGCTAACAAATTTTCTCGTTATATTTAGCATTCCAATTGACGGCAGACATGGTATGTCAGTGGATAGAAGCGCGTCACGGTGGTCTAGCGGCTATCGCACTCGGCTGCTAATCGGAAGGTCGTGGGATCGAGTCCCGGCGACGGCGGCTGCATTTCGCTGGAGGCGAAAAGTTAAGGCCCGTGAGCAGGGCGATGTTAGTGCACGCTAAAGAGCACCAGGTGGTCAAATTTTCCGGAGCCCTCCACTCCGGCGTCTCTTATAATAATGGGTGGTTTTGAGACGTAAAACCCCAGAAATCAGTCAGCGGACAGGCAGAGTTTTCCTTTGACTACACAACGGAGGACTTGGGCGCAGGGTTAATAAATTCGAGTGCTGGATTACCAGTCGCACGCATCAAGTGTGGCGTTAAAGCCGCGACGCCCTATCAGTAGTGTTCGCCAAGTGCTATTGCCAAGTTTATTCGCTGCTTGTATTGGGCATCAAAGCAATAAGTAACTGTTCAGACGCCCGCGCACCCAAGAGAGTGTTATATGGATGTGCACGTGAATTTACAAGGGGATACAAGGCACCCAACAAGACAGCAACAGTCTGCCGCGACCTCAAAGTGCGCGACCTCTGCTACGCTGGTCTGCGCACTGGCCACTGATACACTCAGGGCTGGTCCGTATAAACATGCTTGGTTTCAGGGTACAGTCAAATAGGGAGCAGTTAAATTTGCTATCCTTATATAGGAGAGAGCCAGCGATTTTTGAGAAGGAAGTGTTCAATGTAGGTGTCCATGAAGAAATCACTGACGTATTTCGTAAAACGTTTTCTTGGGCTAGTTGGTTCATGACTTCTATAAAAATGTAGCGCAAAGGAACACACGGACGGGCGCTAACTTCCAACTGTGTTTATTGAAAAAACGTACGTACACTTATACAAGTCACAAGGGGCGGTAAGGGCATGGCACTCGCGTTAATCAGGATACCACGAGGGAAATCATATCGTGAATCAATGTGGCATGTAATCGTATCTGGACGCATTGCATGCTCCATGACTTATTTTTTCCGTTTTTCGCGCCAGTCCATTTGATTACAAAAGTGACGCTGCAGGAGGAAGGAAACTAGGCCAGAGGAAGCAATAAGCGTTGCTAGCCGAAACTTTGTAGGATTGGGTCGCATAGAGCGAACACCAACGGCTCTGCATAGCACACACACACACTGGAGGACAGTCAACAATACTTAGAGGGCCAAAGGGTGCGTCACAAAAAATAAAATATGCAAAACGACAACAGTACTTAAAGGCCAATGGGGTGTGTCACAAAGGATAAAAACAATAAAACCGGCAAAACGACAACAAAACTTAAAGGCCAAAGAGGTGCGTCACAAACAATAAAAACCGGTAAAACGACAACAATACTTAAAAATCAATGGAGTGTGTCACAAACGATAAAAACAATAAAACCGGCAAAAAACGACAACGAAGCTTAAAGGCCAATGGGATGCGTCGCATACATTAAAAACCACCAAAACGACAACAATACTTAAAGGCCAAAGGGGTGCGTCACAAAACAGAAAACCCAGCCAAAAAAACGGCAACAGGTCTTAAACGTACAATGAGGCGTCAATAAAACGGGAAAAGTAAAAACAATAGACAAAAAGATAAAAGGTAAAAAGAAAAATGCACTTCCCTTATGGCGTGAAAATTTTTTATACGTGTCCTTCCAGGAAGGTCACTCCGCTGTTCAAGAGTGTTAATGAAGGCGTACTAATGCAGTTGTCACCGGCCTTTAAAATGTAGTAGGCTTCAACTATCTCTCTTTCCGTCCTCTCTGGTGCCCGCTTCTTTACGAAACTAGTGCGCGCAAACTCGGGTGTGCACCCGCATCTTTTGCAGTGCTCGGCCAGGTGTCCTCCAGAGTTGTTCTTAACATTCAACGCATGCTCTCTGGCCCTATCATTGAAACACCGGCCTGTTTTCCCTATGTAAACTTTATCGCAGCTGAGCGGGATTTTATAAACGGCTTTTGTTTCACATTCGGTGAAAGTAGTGTCGTGTTTCTTATCACAATTCTTGCTCTTTCTTTTTGAAGTCATGGGGCATACCTTTGAAAGTTTGCATGGAGCAGTGAACACAACATTGACATTGTATTTTGAGAGTACCTTCTTCAAATTGTGCGAGATACGGTGTACGTACGGTATTGCTACCGTGGGTTGCCTCTCACGCTCATTGGACTCCTTGCTTCCGAAACCTTTAAGCTTCTTTAGTAGGGACTCGCACACACTAGAGACCAATAAGGCAGGGAATTTAGAAGCGTGGAGGCGGTCAATTTGCTGTTGAAAACTAGCTTGCATTTGGTGTTTGCAGGACTTATCAAGAGACGCTTTTAGGCAAGTCATGGCCTTCATTAACACTCATTAACTTCATTAACACTTAGTACGCCTTCATTAACACTCTTGAACAGCGAAGTGACCTTCCTGGAAGGACACGTATAAAAAATTTTCACGCCATAAGGGAAGTGCATTTTTCTTTTTTACCTTTTATCTTTTTGTCTATTGTTTTTACTTTTCCCGTTTTATTGACGCCTCATTGTACGTTTAAGACCTGTTGCCGTTTTTTTGGCTGGGTTTTCTGTTTTGTGACGCACCCCTTTGGCCTTTAAGTATTGTTGTCGTTTTGGTGGTTTTTAATGTATGCGACGCATCCCATTGGCCTTTAAGCTTCGTTGTCGTTTTTTGCCGGTTTTATTGTTTTTATCGTTTGTGACACACTCCATTGATTTTTAAGTATTGTTGTCGTTTTACCGGTTTTTATTGTTTGTGACGCACCTCTTTGGCCTTTAAGTTTTGTTGTCGTTTTGCCGGTTTTATTGTTTTTATCCTTTGTGACACACCCCATTGGCCTTTAAGTACTGTTGTCGTTTTGCATATTTTATTTTTTGTGACGCACCCTTTGGCCCTCTAAGTATTGTTGACTGTCCTCCAGTGTGTGTGTGTGCTATGCAGAGCCGTTGGTGTTCGCTCTATGCGACCCAATCCTACAAAGTTTCGGCTAGCAACGCTTATTGCTTCCTCTGGCCTAGTTTCCTTCCTCCTGCAGCGTCACTTTTGTAATCAAATGGACTGGCGCGAAAAACGGAAAAAATAAGTCATGGAGCATGCAATGCGTCCAGATACGATTACATGCCACATTGATTCACGATATGATTTCCCTCGTGGTATCCTGATTAACGCGAGTGTCATGCCCTTACCGCCCCTTGTGACTTGTATAAGTGTACGTACGTTTTTTCAATAAACACAGTTGGAAGTTAGCGCCCGTCCTGTGCTCTTTGTCTGTCCGTGTGTTCCTTTGCGCTACATTTTTATAGAAGTATTTCGTAACTGGAGTGGATGTCTGAAAAAATGAATACACTTACTGGAAAAGTATACAGCCCCACTCGGACTCGAACTCACATTAACGTGGGATGCAACGATACCAGCTGGAAGCTCTACCGATACACCATCGAAACGCTGGTCACACATGGCGGACGGGAACAGCCGGGCCCTATATCTTCACAACATCACTTTACAAGTTGCGTCTGACTGACGTCCGGTTAAAGCAAGTGTATATCCCAATCAAGTTACCCTTAAATTAACATCGCCTCCCTTCCACTGCCCTCTTGGTTGTATATGCGGTGGTACCGCGATCTAGGAATGATAGAGACAAGCAGATTGTCATGCTAATGCGCGCAGGGAGCCAGTGCTTCGGTAGTCTTCGCGACTAGGTCACCTAGGTCACCCTTGTGTGCAAATGTCCCCCTTGAGGGCGAGTAAATCGCCTTTATGTGGGGGTACTTGCCTGGCGAAGCTGTATACGTGGTATGGCTAGACGCACAGCAGATGGAGATGAATAAATGCTTTTTTGGTTTTGTTGGTTGTTTATTTTATGGCGATAACAATTATACGGACATCCGAACGGCGTCTTTGGCCGTCGCCGTTATGCCCCGTATATATATATATATATATATATATATATATATATATTATCGGTGTGTGCGTGTGTGTGTGTTTAATGAAGAGGGTGACAAACGTTCGAAACACAACTTTTGCTAACATTTCGGCATGTGGGCCTGCCTTCGTCAGGGCAACAGACTACTTGCCCCGCAGGGCATATACAGGGTGTCCCACGTAACTTCAGCCAAGAATTTGAAAATGAAAGGCACTTCAGAGGAGAACTGAACCAAACGTATACTATTCGTACTGCTCTATAGATACTCAGGTTATTTTTTATTTCCCCCCTAAAGTAATTAGTTAATTATTTTTAATTAGCTAACTCCTTAATTATGGGCTGAAAACCCAAAATATGAACACTGAGCTGTAGAGCACTTTCATAAACCACCGACTGAATTGTTTCCTGTACGATATGTCTTACGGTGTTAATTTTTCCGCATTCTAAAGAAAGCCCGCGAAATTTGAAAATGAGCCACGTGACGGACCGCGAGCGCACTGCTATAGTGCTGGTCTCAAGCGTGCAACCGGTGAACAAGGTCACCTGCGGCTGCCACGGGGAAGCGACATGATGCTTTGAAGGTGGTCGATGTTTGGGCGTCCGTCTTTGGTTCAATGACGGTGCAAATTCACACTGCTGGCCGAGCGCTGCCGCGGTGGTAAAGCGCTCAATACTGCGAGGAAAAAAAAACAAACAGCAGTTTGATTCTGATTCACGAAGATCAAGAAAACAGAAGATCAAGAAGATCAAGAAAACAAGAAAATAAAGCTATTTTCTTGTTTTATTTATCCGTCTTGGACGCTTATCTCGGCAGCGCTCGGCCAGCAGCGTGAATGTGCACCGTCATTGAAACAAAGACGGACGCCCAAACATTGACCACCTTCAAAGCATCATGTCGCTTCCCCGTGGCAGCCGCAGGCGACCTTGTTCACCGGTTGCACGCTTGAGACCAGCACTATAGCAGTGCGCTCGCGGTCCGTCACGTGGCTCATTTTCAAATTTCGCGGGCTTTCTTTAGAATGCGGAAAAATTAACACCGTAAGACATATCGTACAGGAAACAATTCAGTCGGTGGTTTGTGAAGGTGCTCTACAGCTCAGTGTTCATATTTTGGGTTTTCAGCCCATAATTAAGGAGTTAGCTAATTAAAAATAATTAACTAATTACTTTAGGGGGAAATAAAAAATAACCTGAGTATCTATAGACTAGTACGAATAGTATACGTTTGGTTCAGTTCTCCTCTGAAGTGCCTTTCATTTTCAAATTCTTGGCTCAAGTTACGTGGGACATCCTGTATAGCATCCGCATATACTTGCGTACCACACAGCCGTGTCATCACTAGTATCACTTCTGCGGAATTATTACTTGTCGACGCATGCACGTGGCCATAGGCAGAAACAAAATGTAAACATGCGATGTTATACAATCGTGAAGCGACTCCTTCAATCTTTCGTGGATAGCGAATACATAAATACATGATAGCGAAAAGCACTGACAGTCACTGCAGTAGTGCATAAATAAACGGGATAAACATCGCGCAAAATCACTTTTCATATTTCAACAGCGCGAAGAAAAAGTGGACCAGCAGGGGACCATGCAAAGTGGACAGCGAGCCGACGCCGCTGCTCGCGTTCCTCCTTTACTCGCGCTATCTCTCCCCCGTGCCGCAAAGTGAATGTTTGTTGCTTCTGCTCAATTACCACAGCGGCAATACTAACCACGCAGCAACACGGAAGGTAAATAAGCTTTTACGGCCTGTCCATGGGCGCCGTTTCTCATGAGTACCACTGTTCTGCGAGCGGCACGTCGTCGTCATTTGTTCCTTCGTAAGAGTCTGGCCACGCCTAAGAACGTCTGCATGCTTACCTAATAAGCCCGCCTTCACTGCAATTCAGATTGCCCGTAATACTGCAGTGTTTCTTGGTATATTATATCATGAATTGCTGTCGCGTGTACTGTTTCACCCTTCTGGCGAAACTGACTTTTTTCACGGAAGTTACAATTGAGTTGTGATTGCTGTGGATCACATGAGACGACATTGGAGAAATCCTTGGCGGACGTTAAGTAAAAACGCTGGAGACGGCACTCTCACGTAGGTATAATACTCGTGCCTGAGGTTGTTTAGCATTGACGATGGTAGGCATTTTCAGTGCGCCCGCGCCCGCATTGAAGTCACTAACGACGAGGGCAGGAGATTTATCGCCGTCGGTGAGCCACCAGAACGTATCAGCGATAGAATATTCTGTCTCTTTTGGAAGAGGCGGTTGCGCCATGTCCTCCTTGACATGTAAAGGAGGATGAGGATTTTCGCACGTTGCTCTTCGGCATTCCTACATGTTTTTTTTTAGTCGAACCGGGAACACAGGATTTTGAACGCGGAAGCTTTGTCAGTCGAACTTCGCGTGAGTGTAATTTGGCATGGGTGGTAAAAGATAAAAATCAATCAGTCACTTGTGGCTCACGCCCGCATTAGTTTTTTTTTCTCGGGGACTACAGATTTGCCCTTGCTATATACACAGCTTCACTCTAAGAAAACTCGATGCATACACTGCGGTACACACGAGAAAACGCGTTAAGGTTACGTCAGGAGGGTGTGCTGCGTCGTTTTCCAGCCACTGTAGACTGTAATGATGATGAGGCTTATTACCATTTTCTTTTGATATGGGGTGCTTCAACGATTTGCGCGGTTTGCGGTCCCAGAACCATGCTATGAACTTGAGTGACGTCGTAGTGGAGGGCTTAGGAAATTGTGAGAAACTGGGTTGCTTTAACGTACGCTGACATATCGCACTGCAGATGGGCCTCAACATTTCGCTTCCATAGAAATGCAGCCGCCGCGACCATTATTTGATCCCATGACATTCGGATCATTAGCTGAGTTCCATAGCCACTGGACCACCGTGGTGGGGCTTTCATATAGGCCGGTAACAAATACAGTTACCTCGCTTGTTCACTGAAATCGTGTATAGCTCACTCTGCTACAGTCTCGCACATTGTCTATGCCTTTGCTCTGCTTCTCCGGCAATGAGACATACAAAGATTATATCCGTCTGTACATTTGAGCGTGAATGTTTCATCGACAGACTACTGAAGGCGATTGAATGAAATTGCACAAGACGAACTTTAAATGTTTTACTGTTACCTATTCCTACTTTCCTCGCTTTCGCTTACGTGTTTTCCAGTTTTGTCTTCGCATTTCACGCCGAATGGAAATGTGCCTTGAAATTTACATGCTATGTCGACAGCGGCAGCGGTGAAGCAGGTGTATTACGCTAGCAATGATCGCGACCTCATCAGACTTCCTCATCAGACCTTTCAACGAAGGCATAATGATCGATGAACAGTCGCTTTCTCAGCGCACTGGCCGTCCTTCGGCACAAGGGCGCACGCCACACTTTTATATGGTCAGGACAAAAGAGCCGGAAGTCTTGACCTCGCAAAACTCGAAGAACGCGACTGTCCTTGTGAGGCATGGTTCTGTTTGCCGCTAGCGACATGACTGTCCGTCCACCTTGGTGTGCCTGTCGAGGACTTGTAAATGCCCCGAGCGCCTGAGGGTTCTGCTGCGATTCGACAACAGCTTCGCGTGCGCCCTGTCTCGGCGCCTGGACGAGCGTTGCTTGATCGACGCCGAGTCCAACCACGCCAACGAGCGCGCCCGCTGCCTACGTTCGGTGCTCAGCTGTCCACCGCGGTTCCACGCCACCAAGGCGAGCATGCTGCGCCTGCAGGAGTTATCGGCATTGCACCTCACGCGACGGTTGAGTCTTTATCCGGCGCTCACATTGCTCACATTGTGCTCCAGCAAGTTATTTCGCAGGAGTTGACGTTTAGGACGTGAATGCCACGTCACGTCTTCCCCACTGTCACGAACGACTACAAAGATCTCCGCTACGAGCGTTGAGGACTGCCTCCCGTGAGCACTACCTCGTAAGAGACCGCCTCCCGTGAGCACTACCATCCATTTCGGTACTGACTACTCGCACACCGGGGTTCGCCATTATGCGCTTGGCCGAGAAACCGAGACTCCAGAATGGCATCAACGGGAACGCGCAGAAATGATCGACCACCATTGAAAATGTTCTGAAGAGCTAAAGAGAAATAAGAGCGAATGCTGCTCTCGTAGCGTAAGTATCGCGTGCAGCATCGCTTCAGAAACGCTTCGCCCGTAACTATCAGGAATCGCTCGATTTCCGGACCCCACTGCGGGGGTCTAGACTCGGGAAATGCTAGAGAGCGAGCAGACAGCTCAGTTCGGTTCCGCACACTGGCGGCACACGCTGCTCTTGCGACTCGATGCCAGGCCTGTCCAGGACTGCTGCAAGCGCAATCCAAATAGAGTATTTGGAGGACACTGGACCGATATCGCAGTTTCCGCAATTACTGGAAAGCGGCCAGGTTACTGATAAGGCGACGGTGGTGGTCAATGATTTCACACCTTCCAATCTATTGGCGAGCGTGGTAGTAAATAAGCAGCGACCGTTCCTCTACCCAGAACAACAATACCGGCACTCCTGACGTCCATGGCCAACGTTGTCACTAGGTGAAGCCGCCTGGCAATTTCTACTGCATCAATTTCCGAGGGAGCTGCCACAAGTCTCCCGAACTACGCAGGTAACATAAACTTGAAAATGCGTTCGTAATGGAACTACGAGTACTACACGCACATGGAGTACTGATTATGAGGAGCCCGAATCACTAACTTCAAGCGGCTACAGCGTGCCGTATTGTCGGATTTCCACAAGCGGCTCCTGGTAAACACGTTGCTCGGAGATCTTTCAGTTCTGTCTTGGAGTTTCAATTAAAACCCGAAAGTTCGGTCAGCTGGCCACGGATGGATGTAGGGTCTTGGCTTCGTAAGCGCCCTCCCTGGAAAAGCGCATGGCCACGATGTGCGAACCACCCACTGCTCAGCCAGATAGCGTTGAAGCGCCTCTTCCGACATCATTGCTGCGATCGCGCGGCCAACGGGCCCAGACCGTAGTTTCGTCGAACAGGGCCGTCTGACTGAAACAATTCCTCTGCCGCGCCCGCCGGCGTAAATCAGTTGAATTCGAGCACTCCGCAGATGGACGTTGGCCGCGACAGCCGAGTCCAGCACCTTGCTCGCGGACAGGAGCTTGACACCTGCTTCCGTTCGTTCTCTTTCAACCACTGCAATTGCTCTAACTTGCCAATCATCTTCACAAGCGGTGTTCTGCGAAGAGATGGTCTAGAGAATCTTCCGTGGCCTTCGACAATAAAACCATGAATAGGGGCACATGAGCGGCTCGTGGTTCCTATCCCTTACAAAAATTTCTAGAAACATTAACTTGGCTGTCTACAGACAATTGTTACTAGAACCTACCAACAACAAACAGGATGTCTACCAAAGGTCTATGTACTTCTTTACTGACTGCTTGTTGGCGTTCTGGAAGCAATTGGCCACCAACAGTACATAGACGCGTGTTCATAGGCTGTCTGCTTACTTTCTACCAGTGCCCTATGAACATTTGTCTTTTGACGCCCTAGGAACATACTGCCAAAATGTTTGTAGACTTTCTTTGGATCATCTACTAACATTTGTCTCAGTTTACTGACTGCTTGTTGGCGTTCTGGAAACAATTGGCCACCAACAGTACATAGACACGTGTTCATAGGCTGTCTGATTATTTCTACCAGTGCCCTATGAACATTTGTCATTTGACGCCCTAGGAGCATACTGCCAAACGTTGGCACAGCACCGTAGATATGCTGTGCCAACGAGCAACAATTCGTGCTTGCTGAAAATGGCAATTCGTCGTGCCAAGACGGAAGCTTTGCAAAGCTTAGCACTTTCTGTGGATCATCTACTAACATTTGTCTCAGTATACCATTTTAACAATTGGTTAATATATCTAGTGAGGCATGTTCATGCACACACTGTTAGCATTCTCAGTATGGTCTACCAACATATGTTACCCCGTGACAGCTTGTGTTGATATGTGTGAACGAGTTGTACAACCAAGCATAAGCAAAATACATACGAAGAAGTAGCAAAATGAATAATTTATTATGCTTCATTGGTACAAAGCAGTAAGAACAATAGACAAGCGCATTAGGTAGTAAACTTTAAAATAGGCAACGTAAAGCAGCCTCGACTTAACACGAGGTGGCTAGATAAATAGATGATTAAAATAAGCAGATTTGCTTTAGCCTCACAAACACATTCTCATAGAAGTATGATTTGTTCACGAGTATTTCAACTATAAGAAAGTTCATTAATTGATAAAAAGGAAATAGAAAAAGACAGTGTCATTTAACTTGAAAATTCATTCCAGTAGTAATTTACTACCAACCGCAGACACGTGGCACTGTATCATAAGCAATATGTGCTGTCAGATAGGCTTCACACTTATAAATCAGCATTCCGAGGTGCACGCGTGCACACTGCTAGGCTGAACGTATATCGACGAGGACAATTATACGAGGAATTATGCAGGAAAACTTACCACATGAGCCTCTTCGATCGAAAACAAATAAAATATGTAAGAAAAAGAAAATATTCAAGCGCACCACACTAACAGAACATACAAGAAGACTGGAAATAGTTCATGCGTGGTCAGAACATATAACAAAAGTCCAACGAGACGCAGAAGTAGTTGCCACTTGGCCTTGTCATTGCTGTATGCAATTTTGCAGTGATCTTGGCCTAAAACAGTGGAGGGCTTGTACCGGGTGTCCGTTTTCCCGCCCAAAGCACATCCTAATAGCTTTGCCCTTCGGCAACACCACATAGTTTTGGGCCACTCCTATCCAGGCACTCACACATATCGAATAATATATCCAGGAGCTCACACATGTCGAAAAACTCAACGGCTTGGGCTGGCATCCCCGGCACACGGCGCATTCAGCATGTCCACGCAAAACTGCCAGACCGATGACATAGCACGTGCACGCTGTTCTCCCTCTCTCAACACCCCTTTCATCGCTGCGCGTCAGCAGTGGATGGAGAGTTTTGGCACAATAGATATTCGAGGAACCGCATCGGGGGGGGGGGGGGGCTGCCGGACTTGCTCCTTTTTGCAAACTAGTAGTACTGGTTCAGGAATTTCGTGCAAGCACCATGTGCCAGCGTGGTTGGAAGGTCGTTTTGAAGGGCCTTCGTTTTACCATTGCTGAGGAAAACTGACATCGAGAAGTCTACGACGCGCGTTTTTTTTTTTTGATTCACATGCAGTACTACTGCTACTGCTACTATTACTATAATTCCGCTGGTCAAACTCTTTTAGAAGGAAGAATTATTTGACATCTTCGGAACAAGTGCGCTTGCCACGCTTGACGGGTGCATGCATGTGTTCATATTTACGCGCACACACAAGGACAGTAGCTAGCCGTGTATTTTATGAGCGTGCGAGCCACAAAGGAAATGTTCGGGAAAAAATGAGCCTGCACAAAGCTTTAAACAGAATATCCACAATGGCTTTTGTGGGGAAGATGGTTACGAAAAAGGGAATCTGCGGGAATTAGAGAAATATGAAAGCCGCGCAATTAACTCATTATGAGACTGTGCCAGCTTATGTGCGATAGAAATTCACTGCTCTGTGCTGGTAGCAATATGAGCTGTTGTTGTTGTTGTTTTACGTTGTTTTTCTTTTTTTTGCCAGCAAGCAAAACACATATTAAACGTTAACTGCTGCCATAAATCTGTCTGGTTAAGCAAAATAATGTTAGTATTGAAACGAGATGACACCAGCGTAGTCCCCTGCTTTCTTTCTTTTTTTCATTTGAAGCACAAAAAACCGAACGTTTCGTGGTCAGCTCGGACCCTTTTGGTGTGAGTGCTAGTCTATGAATCTTTGTGCAAGACGGCAGTATCAAAGAAGTGCGTCGTCTGTTAGTTTGAACTGCAGTTAAAAGAGAGTCTACGTGAAGGTGAAAGTCTGGAAAGACGTTAGAAGTGCGCACTAGAACAGTGCTTGCAGGCTCTCTCAGTTATACCAGTTATCTTGACAAACGGAAGTTTGATTACAATCTCGCATGTTATTTTTAAGTGCAAAAGCAGCTTACACTATGCGTTGCCAACAAGTTAGCTCAGGTGCACTTGCAGGGGTCATATACTTTGTGTTCAGGCAACGTGCAGCTGCAATCATCATGTCCGGCGGGAAATATCAAAGAATTCTCAGTGTACAGGTTAAACGTTCTACGACTTCTCACTTTTAGATAAAGTTCTTCATGCGAAAGTCCGAAGGAAGTAATTTGATGGTGCGCCTAAATTATTTATACAAAAATAAGACTGAAGCAATTTGACGGTGCATTTAAAGTAGTCTTTATATAGAAGTAAGAACGAAGCCATTTGACGATGTATTTAAAACGTTCTTTATACACAATTAAGAGGGAAGTATTTATATGTGATGGCTAAAAAAATCTTTATACAAAAGTAAGTAGGAAGCCGTTGGACAGTGTAGTTAGAATATTCTTTATACAGAAGTAAGACAGAAGTCCTTAGACGTTCTAGCTAAAAAATTCCTTATACAGAAGTAAGTAGTAGGTCTTTAGACGTTCTTCGAACAAGTGTTACTACAGTGTAAATTTCTGTAGACTGTCAGTACGGTCAATAGAAAGTTAATAGGTGGTCTACTCAATGTCAACAGGCACTTTTGTAAGGGATATCAGAGCTGCTGCCAAATACCCTATCGCTCTGTTGTTAGCTGCATAGTTGTTTCACTAGGAAAGCACCGTAGATATGCTGTGCCAACGAGCAACAATTCGTGCTTGCTGAAAATGGCAATTCGTCGTGCCAAGACGGAAGCTTTGCAAAGCTTAGCACGCTCCTTTAAGAATTCATTGCATCTAACGCAAAGATTTGTGCGTCTGTTGACGAGGCACTAGGCATCACTAGGTTATCGTATGCGCTTCGGGTGCAGGTGAACCAAGGAGTAAGATTGGAAAGCCTCTGTAATGAACACCGAGAAGTTCGAAGGAGTGAACCTGTGCTGCATGCAAAAATAATACTTATAATAATAAAAAACCAGGTACTGCGCAAAATCGGCCCCCACATGGACAATATACACGCACTTTTGAAGTACACCGACAAATAGGACGTTTCAATGAGCGGCTACTTTTGTTCTACTCGTGCTTCAATAGTGTCCCGGCGAGTGGTTGCGTGGACCCTTTTGTCGGATTTTCCGGGACCGACACAAGTGACTGAGCCTTTAAGCGTACCACCACCACCATCATCATCATCATCATCATCATCATCATCTCTTATGTTCACTGCAGGACGAAGGCCTCTCCCAACCCTCGCCATTCTTGTCTGTCCTGTGCGAGCTGATTCCATTTGATGCGCGCGAATTTCTTAATTTCGTCCCCCCATCTTACTCTCTGCAGCCCAAGGCTCAGTTCACCCTCTCTTGGTATCCATTCCGTCGTTCTTACTGTCCATCGGTTATCAAGCCTTCTCATCACGTGGACTGCCCGTATCCATTGTTCTTCTGAATATTGTTACGAGAAAGACACAGGAGACGGCTATTTACAAATGTATTTACAGGGAGGCTTTGAGCACCAACCAAACTGGTGAACAGTCCACCCATGAGCCACTCCCGTCTTCCTTCTTCTCCCTAGATTTTATGTGCCATACTCAAGGACTCTGGTCGCTGCGTAGCGGTACCCCCGGTGGTAGAAGCGCCGTCTCGGCGCACTTTAAACTCGGTTGTTAGACGGGGGTGGTAGGAATTGAATTTCACGTGAACTATGTCGCTATATCGTTGATTATATCGGCGACACCCGTATGTTCTCTGACCCACTCGGCTGTCTTCCTATCTCTTAGTGTAACGCCCATAATTTTTCGTTCCATCGCCCGCTGCAAGGTTCTTAACTTCCTTTCTAGCTTCTTTGTAATTCTCCAAGTTTCCGCCCCGTATGTCAATACTGCCAAGACGGAGTAGTAGAATAATTTCCGCTTGAGTGATAACGGTAAGTTTCCCTTCATGAGTTGGGAGTGCACACCATCCCATGCTTATTCAGCGATGGAATTCTTTAACATGAGTGGGCTCCCCTTTCAGTTAATGTCCTAGATATAGGTATTGTTCTACGATTTCTAACGTCTGGTTTTCGATCGCGAAGACACGTTGTTTCGCCGTGCCACTTAGCGTAATCTTTGTTTTCGGCATGTTCATCCTGAATCTTACCTTAGAGCTTTCTCGGCTTAAGTCTTCAATCACCTTTTGCAGTTCGTGGCCATACTTGCTAAAGAGTACTATGACGTCTGGAAATCGTAAGTTACTCAGATATACGCCGTTAATCCTTAACCCATTCTGGTCCCAGTCTCTTTTCAATATTTCTTCCGAGCATGCAGTAAACATTATTGGAAAAATTGTATCTCCTTGTCTGACTCCTTTCTGTATTTGGATTTTCCTGCTTTTCCTAAGGACGAGTAGTGTGGCCGTAGAATATTTATAGATGTTGGTTATTATATTTACGTAGCTATCGCATGTTCCTTGACGGCATAATGCCTCCAGAACCGTTGGTATCTCTACCCAGTCGAAAGCCTTTTCGTAGTCTACGAAAGCCATATAGAGAGGTTTGTTGTATTCCGCGGACTTCTAGATTACTTGATTGATCACATGAAGGTGGTCTATGGAGGAGTATCCTTTTCTGAACCCTGCTTGCTCTCTTGGTTGATTAAATTCAAGTGTGGTCGTCATTCTGTTTGAGATAACCTCTGAGAAAATTTTTTTAAAGTGCTGAGGGTAGACTGATCAGCCTGTAGTTCCTCAAGTATTTTGCATCTCCCTCCTTGTCTAGTAATAGAATGTGCGTTTTCCCAGCTGACTGGTACATTTGAAGTTTTGAGGCATTGTGGGTATAGTGTCGCGAGCTTTTTAGTTAGGAAATCTCCATCTTTGATCAAGTCGGCGGTTATACCGTCTTCTCCAGCCGCTTTTCGACGGGACATGCCCTGAATTGCTTTAACCTCGTCCGCAGTGACGCACAAAATTTCGGTGTCGTGCTCGACATCGAGGACTTATATTCTGATCTATACAGGTCAAATTCGAGTGTCCCCACCATGATTGTATTAAAGTGTACCGTATTTATGTATAAATGCCAACGAAGGACAAATGATGTACTGTAGCGACACTTGAGGCGCAGGAGCGTAAATCATTGTATCACATCGCAAGTTACATAGCATAAAGGTGAATACGAGCTGTAAGAGCATCGCTGCGGATGAGGTTTGGTGCCGCTTCAATAACACATCCTAAACACAAATCCAATGTAGTCGTTGAAACTGATGATGATGATGATGCATCACATTTGGTATATACCCACTTGGAGGGACTAGTACCCAACCATGTTTCTTTTTCTTCGCTCATAATTGATTTACTTCGCATTATCAACAATCATTTCATTCTGTTGCTCCCATCCGATATTTGACCTATTTTCCTCAGTGGGGTTTTACAATTTCTGGAGGATATCATGGTCACCTGCAGCTGCAAATATACTTCGCTCGATTTTGTGTTCTTATGTCATCACCATCGTCATCTTGATGGTGTTCCGCTTCGACGGCACGGCGAAAAAGGACATCCAGAACCGCTGAGCAGCCCACATCATTACGAGTGAGTTTTCGTTTTTTTACTGGACACAGATGTGGTAGAACGTACACTTCAGTTTACCGCGGTGATGTGCTCACGTTTCCGTTGAAGCTAGCGTCTGGAAATTCATCGCCAAGTTGCCCTACGCTATAGGCGCTTGGCTAGTCAGGGGCGCGGCCGCAAAATTTCGTTCTGGCAGAGACCATGCCCTCGATCACGTACCTGGCTGTGCAGAAGATACGATTGTCGTTTCAGCCTAGGTTTGATTGCAGGCAGAAATCCTGCGAGGGGCACTGAGCTGTTCCACCCCTTCCTTGCCAGGTGCTTGACTGTAGTGCTCTTGATTTACGCGGGATTTATTATAAGATCGCCGAGCTGAGAGGCTTCCTTGGTTTATGAATGCCGAATTATACATTTTCTTTCACACCACTCTTGGCATACCCATAAATTTCCTATATATATATATATGCTTTCTGTGTAGCGCCCGGTCATTGCATTGCATGTATGTATTAGGCATCTCTGTTTTATAATGTACCGTGCTTATTAAAATAGTTTTAGAAAAGCAAACAACGTTTTACTCTGCAAGTTAACTCGTGCGCTCACAGCACAGCTAAGCTTTGTGGAAAAACTGACGCCATACGCCTTGTAATTCCTGTTTTTTGTATGTTGTCAAAGAGTTAGCTTCTTTATTGCGGAAATTAGGTTTTGTTAATTTACAAAAGTATAACTATAGTTTACTTGTACGTCAGAAGCTTTGTGTATTAAAATACTATTACAATCCCTCGCGTTGTTAAAACTGATTCGATACTATTAGTTCTTATGTGGGTTACGCGAATGTTAATCGAATTTTTTATGTTTCCTGTTACTCAAAACTGTGGTCTTTTTTCATTTTCAGTGCGTGCCTTGTAAGTCAATTTTGATGCTTCTTCTCTGCCAGAATTTAAAGCGCGTTTTGTAGTTATTGCTGTTGTTGGTGTTTTTACTTGATAACATCGAAAACTGCGTTAGCCGAGAACACTGCTGATATTCCCAACGCCAATTTCTAGGACAGGCCAGGAAGAATGCGCATTTTCCCGTCATTTAGGACCCCTTCAAGCGAGCTGTGTCGAGGCGTCAAAGTGACGTCATGACAGACCACCTTACACCTACCGGTAGCTCTTAGCCAGGCTTCTGCGAGTGCATCCGCACCCGAAAGTAATTCCCCAGGGCGCCTTTGATTTGAGCGAAAATAATAGTATGAGTTTCGTATCCTGCGCACTACCATATTACGCACAATTTACTGACGCAACGTGTAATTACTGAGCAGTTACCTCTGTGTTTTGCGGCCCGCTGGGAGAACAGGTGTGAGAGTGTGCTGCGCAGAAACAGGAGTCATAAAATTGCCCCACGAGGGTCTCTTTACGCTCAAAACGCCCGCAGAGGATAATGAAGACCACTTTTGCACCATAGAGCGTTTGTAAACGCTGACAAGGGCGTCAATACCTCTCACAATTCCTCCTCCGTTTGCGCACCGACGGCACCGATCGGCCGGTCGGCGACGCTGTGGACGAAATGCCACAGCGGTCGTCGTTACCGAGGCTGCTCGAACATCGCGCGTATCCAACAAGCAAGAACTCTCGTTGCTGGCCAGAGCGTCAAGAGTGACGAGGAATTTGAATGAACGGCACAATGGTTAAGCCGACAGATGTCGGGGAGGACGCCGATTGGTGGACGCCATGGCGCATTCAGAGAACGGAGGCGGTCATTTTGGTAAAGCTCCGGACGAGATGAAGAATGGCCGTTTTATTGCTCTTTCTACCATTGTGAGAAGGCAGTCACCTGCAACAGGGTGCTTAGAAGGGACACAATCAATCAATCAATCAATCAGTGTTAATTCAATCAGATTAATACAAAAAATTTTTAGAAAAGTATTTGGACTATTAGCCTGCGTGGCTAGTTATTGGTACAATCTATTACATGAGTATTTTATTACATGTCAGGAGCAAAAGTACATTTAATATGACTATAAATCTTTATACAAATTCAATGACAAGGTAGCTTCAAAGGCGTGTTATATCTAATTAAATACACATCACAATAAACAAAATTGCGGCAGTATCTAAATAGCCAAGCAATAAAAAAAAAACTAGTCATGCGCTGTAAAAATACTGAAGATAGGGACACTAGAAAAAAATTAAGAATTTGTGCACAAGATTACGTTGAAGAATCAGAACAGTCGAACTTACAAAAAGAAATAAAATTAAAAAAAATAGAAAAATATATGCAAGGTGAGTCGTAAAAAGATTATGGACGTGAGCTTAACTTTACTTAAAAACATGTATGATTTACAAAATGTATTTTACAAGTCAAATGAAAGTTACGTGGAAGTTTAATTTCAAGCTGAATTACGCTACAGATTTCAGCACCAGTGAACTGGATTAACCGCGAGCTCACATTGTTGCCGGGGCACTGTTGGCTAGAGCGGGATTTTGACGCCAAAATGATACGCTTCAGGAAAAGCGAGTGAAACCCGACTTCTCCCTCAATGACATTAGCCCATATCAACCTGTTTTTTTTTATACTGCACGGAAATCGCAATGTATATATACTCTAGCTATCCCCATCGGAAGAACGAGGTTTGATCGTTTCGGCTGAGGTGAACGCCATTGACGCATAGTTTATTTTACAAGTTGCATACAGCACTGTAGACATCTTACTACTTTCATTTATAAAAATAAGTTTTCAAATATTAGCCCGAAGAGCCCTAATTTCGGTATAGGTCGCAGAAAAGCCTGATTTCTCCCCAATCACCACCTCAGAAATAGCGCCCGACTTTTCATTCATGAACACAAAAAATACAAATCCCGAAAAACGAGCAAGTCTACAAATACACTGTGGACTTTTCGCTATAGTCTGCTCCGCCGAGCTCCTAAGATGCAGAAAGATTTACGCACAGATCGTCATCGGCTTGCTTTTAGGACGTAGCTACGAAGGGTATCAATATGAATATTAGTGAAAAAATAAACTAGAAGTTCGTGCTGGCTATAGGAAGCTCGAACCGAGCACAAGAAACTGCTCCTCAATTAGTAAGCTTTCTTTTTGTTAATTGCGTGCAGATTTTCTTGGTAGGTGAATGCTGCGAGCGGTTCGATATTCAGTTCCATTTTTATTGTTTTTGTAGTTGCCTCCGAGGTACCGAGTACATTGTTCTGGACCTTTAAAGCGAGCTTTTTATGCAATGATGGCAACGTTCACACTGCGTGCCCTTTTATTTGAAGAGATGTTAACACATTTCTGAAAAAAAGGTAACCCACTGCGGATTCCAACTAGAGCTTTAAAAAAGTCAATGTGAAATTATTCAATAGAGCAGGGGTCGGCAACAAACGCCCCGCTGGGCAGTACTTTGTAGAACCCGGCAAGCCATCAGTGAGCAAGCCGGTAAATTGACTCGGAAAAATATTTGCCTGCGCTTCGTTTACCTGAAATTTTCTTACAAGATTATTTTGGTGGTGTGCGCTGCTGGCTCAAATTTTAGAGCGTGCTTGAAATTTGGCACCAAAATTTAAGGCATGTATGTGCAAGCAGTTTTGTAATTTTGTGATCGATTACAGCTAGGAAAAAAATAATTGCATGAAGAGGATTGGCACAGCTCAGAGTAATTGCGTGAAGAAATTGTGGCAGAATCTAATCCATTACTTGTAACGGGTTACGTAGATGTCTAGGTTTAGAGCCTGGAGGATGTACGATTCCTAACGCACAGCACCAGGCAATGAACGGGGGCTCAGTTCGAAATAACCGGGTTTCTTTAAAACACTGCGACCACACGAGATAGCTTAATGAGAGACCGAAGGTAGCGTCTGCACAAAATCGTCTCATATTATACTATACAATATTAATGGGCTATTTTCTGTTCCTTGCGGGTGTACCAGCGATGAGGTACTCGCAGTTGTCTGCAGCGTGGCAGCCATCGTGTCTATCACACTGATCGTCGTGGTGGCCGTCTTGGCCGCTACTGGAATCGTGACCGTCAGTGAGTATTATGTTTATCAAGTACTTCGCCATGGACGACGGTGTCCGTGTCAGCGAAAAGCTGAGGGAACCGTTGATGCACTTTTGCTGACACGTAGTTCTTTCGCATCTCGCACACTCAGATATACGCACCAAGCGAGCCGCACCGCAGAGGCTCGCGCTTAACGCTTCCGTTGGTCTTGTGGGCGGCGAAGGCATGGACAAACAGGACAGCGTCAACATGCAGCGCCCGTCCCAGGGCAGCTCCCCAAGCGTGGCCCCGCAGCACGTCCAGAAACACGCGCCTCAGGACTACCGGCGCAAACCGGGACCTTAAGCCAGATGACATCCTGACGTCAGCCGTCACATTCCACCAATAAACTGGGTTTAATTATTGCTGATCTGCGCTACGTTATATCTACGTTGCGGGCCTCCTCGCTGCGTTGGCATTCCGGGCATTTTCTTTTACCTCAGTTCGATATAAAACACAACTTCTGCAACCCGCGATTATCGGCGGCAATGCTACACTCTGTCAGAATTGCTGGACATTAGCACTTAAGTATTTGCACATTTACTGACACTCGCTTAATAAGAATATCCAAATGAAAGCTTCTCAAGGCTCATCATGCGCACAAGGTTCATATATGCCAGAGCAGCATTATGCCAAAGAGCGTTTTCAAGAAAGTGCTTGATTGTAAATGTTCAGTGAAATAATGAAATATATTGGCGGACGTTATTGGCTCTGCACGAACGGGCGAGGACACCCGGTGAAAATACTTAAACTGTTTCAGTACAGGAAATGTACGCTTATATATGCACCACATTTACTAATTTTTTTAAAATTTTGTAATGATCCTCTATGCCCCTCCGAGGTTTTTTTTATGTCAAACAGTCCATGCCCCCTGCTCCATTAATGCTTCTCCTTGTAATGAATGAATGAATGAATGAATGAATGAATGAATGAATGAATGAATGAATGAACCTTCTGATTAAGTAAATAACTCGTCACGGAGGCCACAAACGTATTATGATTTGCGCAAATGGTAAAACATAAATAGCGATAGCAGCGCCAGAGAAGCACCGCAGTTTTAAAGGTCGTGCAAGTTGTAAACATTCTCTAATTTAACACACATTTCAGTACGGGCGCAGGTACATATAAAACGATTTCACCCGATGAAAGCGAAGACTCCTTGTAAGATCGCCGGCGTAATAAAGCTTTCGTGGCGCTGAAAAAACACGTATTTCTGTTCGATTTAGCACGTTTTCCTCACCTGGTATTAAACTACCTACAACTCTAAATTGGTGCGGAGACAGCATACTAATCCGCAGCGATGGTCATCCTAGTGCAGATGTTCACGAATCATGTACAGGATCTCCATTGAGAATACGTGTGTCCTGAATTTCGTCCGGGCGGCCCAATAGTTTCTGTGATGAGACATCACCGGATTCGAAGAAATCTTGGTTCCTTGCGAAGAAATGTCAGCGCGCCCTCGTGCTGACATTTCTACCATGCGCGATAGAGCAACTATGGCGCATGGTATTCTTTTATTGAACCGACGCGTGAGTCTCAAGTGTATATATATATATATATATATATATATATATATATATATATATATATATATATATATATATATATATATAGCCCATCTTATGCTCGCTGCAGGACGAAGGCTTCTCCCAGTGCTCTCCATCCTTTCCTGTCCTGAGCGAGTTGATTCCACTTGATGCCTGCGAATTTCTTAATTTCATCACTCCATGTTACTCTTACTCTCTGCCGTCCTTGTCTGCGCTTACCCTCTCTTGATATCCATTCCGTCGCTCTAATTGTCCACCGGTTTTCTAGCCCTCCGATCGCTTGACCTCGCCTTGTACATTTTTTCTTCTTAACTTCGACTATTATATCGGCTACTCCTGTCTGTTCCCTGACCCACTCGGCTGCTTTTCCTATCTCTTAATGTAACGCCGATCATTTTTCGTTCCATCACCCGCTGTGTGCTTCTTAACTTCATTTCTAGCTTCTTTTAATTACCTAAGTTTCTGCCTCGTATGCCAGTACTGGCAATATGCAGTAGTTATAAAATTTCCGCTTGAGTGATAATGTAATTTTCCGTTCATGAGATTGGAATGTCATGTCTCCGTATGCGCGCCATCCCATGCTTATTCTTCACTGTATTTCTTTTACATGAGTGGTCTCTCCTGTCAATGGCTGTCCTAGACATGTGCATTCTTGTACGACTCCCAATGTCTCGTTGTCAATCGTGAATGCACGTTTTTCGTCGTGCCAGCTAGCATTAGTTTTGTTTTCCGCATGTTACTCTTTAATCCTACCTTAGCGCTTTCCCAGCTTAAGCCTACAATCATCATCTGTAGTTGGTCACCATCATTGCTGAAGAATACTATGTAGTCGGCAAAGCGTAGGTTAGTCAAATATTCACGATAATCCTGAGTTTTAGTTCGTCGCGGTCTAGTCTTTTGAAAATTTCTTCCAAGCATGCCGTAAATAGCATTGGAGAGATTGTATATCCTAGTCTGACACCTTTCTGTATTAGTATTTCCCTGCTTTTCTTACGCAAAAGTAGCGTGGCTTATAGAGTATTTGTAACTACTTAGGTAACTATCAGATATTCCTTGACGAAGCAATGCTTCCAGAACTGCGGTTATCTCTACCGAGTCAAAAGCCTTTTCGATAGTCTATGAAAGCCATTTCTCGATTACTTCATTGATCGCATGCAGATGGTCTGTTGTGTAGTATCCTTGTCTGAACCCTGCTTGCTCTCTGGGGTGATTAAATTCAAGTGTGGCTCTTATGCTATTTGAGATAGCCATTGTGAATGTTTTGTATAGTACTGAGAGTAGACTGATCGGCCTCTAGTTTTTCCAAGTCTTTTACATCTCCCTTCTTGTGTCATAGTAGAATTTTGAATGTTTTCATTTTAATGGTATATTTGATGTTTTAAAGGTGAAAAAAAGGGGGACACCAACCAAATTACAATCATCAAACGTAAAGAACTGTTTACTCGAAAGATAAAAAAACCCCGACGTTTCGGGTCCGACTCGGGCCCTTCTTCAGGGGTGAATGGAGGGCACCAGACAGCAGCAGTGCTTATAAGGCCTTCTTTTTTTTTCTTTTTTTCTTCTCTCTTCCTTCCTTTCTCTTTTATTTTCCGGTTCTTCAAACCGAGGGGGGGGGTCATGCTAGTGATGAACGGGGTGCCGGAGTCCGCTAAAATAGACACTCGGCATTGTACCTGCAGACCGGTTCACGTTACCAGGTGTCGCCTGAATGTGCCATGATTCCACAAAAAGCCGCCTGTGAAAACTGGTTTCCAAGTGGAGGACGCGGGAGTTGTCAAAGGGGATGCGGTGGTCGTTCACCTCGCTGTGCTCAGCTAATGCGCTCCTTTGCCTATAGAGCTTGCGGACATCGTTCCTGTGCTGTCGTAGCCTCTCTGGAAAGTTCTTCGTCTCACCCACGCACGAGGCGTCACAATCTGAACAAGGAATGGAGTAAATCACACCTTGCCCTCTCTCGCTCGGCAGCCTGCCCTTCGGGCGCGGGAAGAAACGACCAAGCGCGGAAATTGGCTTGTGTGCTACTCTTATTCCCTGCTCCGACAGCACACGTGCGAGCGCTTCGCTGGTACCCTGAACGTAGGGAATACACACACGTATGTGTTTGGAAGGCGGTGCGTCAGTGTCCTTTCGAAGGGGTCGGCGGGGATTAGTCTGGCGGCGAGCAACCTTTCCAATGAAGGCTTTCGAGTAGCCGTTCTTTAGAAGGCCGCTTCTGACCACCTTTTCTTCATCTATTTGCTTCTTCTACGACGAACAAACCCTCCGTGCACGGGTCAGCAGAGCCTAAACAACCGGCGCTTTATGGTGGAAAGGGTGGTGCGAGCTAGCATCGAGATAGCGACCGGTGTGCGCCGGCTTTCGGTACACCGAGAACTGGGGCATGCCATCCACCTTTCTCACGAGGACATCAAGGAACAGCAAGCAGTTGTTCTTTCCCTTACCACGGTGAACTGAATGGCCGGCTCGATCGAGTTCAGGTGGGCAGTGAATGCGTCTCCCGTGACGTGCAGCGTGACGTGCAGCAATCAGTCGCCTCCGGCATGAAATACCCAGCTACCCTCTAGCCAGCCCAACGATACGGTTCCTGCGGTAGTACAGTAAACGACGGACAATTCTCTTTCGAGCCCGCCATGTCTACAACAGCCGACTCCTACTTCGTGCAAAACTGCCAGTGTTTCGACTTCTGGTGTCCATAATGTTCAAGCCTCCCGCTACTTCCTGCGAACTCTTCACACCGACGGCCCTCTAAAAAGCAAGGCACAGTGGCTACCAACTGCACGTTCTGGTAAGAATTCGTCTGACTACTCTGTATCTAGAATATTTTTGAAAATTCGCAAAATGATAGAAAAGCGGATTCGGTGCGAATTGCATATATCTACGTTAAAAATTTATTTAGAAGCCAGCATCGTAACTAGAGGCCTCCGCATTGTCGTAAAACCCGCCACAGCTAACATGTCTCGTTCTGAGGTTTTCGCATGGAACGATGTGCTCTTGAAGGCTTCTTTTGAGTTGGTCCGCATTGTCATTCGTCATTACAAGACATTGCTCAAAGCCATTAGTAACCAAGAAAGCCAATTACTTTCCCTTCATAAACTTGCGAACCATGAATGCGCGCTGCTGGCGGCATACCAGAGAAAAAAAAATCAACTGAAATACATGCAGATAAAAGAAAGAAACTTTTGAGGGACAAAGTAATTACGCCTCATGCCCCCCCCCCCCCCCCTATGATGCATACCGCTGAAATTTCTTCTCCCTCTAATAATTCCAGACCTCGAGGTGATCCCCCATCATCAAGTGACGTAGTCAACCTGTCTTCATACGAACTTTCCGTTCATGAAAGCTCGCTGTTGTCACGAGGACTGAATTTTTGTCCAGCGACAGCAGGTTTTAGTGAATTTAAGCAGATGAAGGATTTAGACACTTCTGCAGAAACTTAAGGCTGAGAGAATAATTCCTTGACAAAAGCCCTGCTAATTCCCCTACTTCCATTTTGCCATCGTACAAACACTGGACTCCACCTACCCAACGAGATAAGCGCCTAGACTTGTACATCACTGGCGTTCAACGCGACGTACTAGATATTTACCGCAAAGAGGCTCCGTTTAAAAGAAACCTTTCGATAAATGAAACAGCAATGCAGAAACTAAAAGGTCGAGATGACATCATAATTAAACCAGTTGATAAAGGTGGAGGCGTGGTACTGCTGAACAAACACGATTATGATAGGGGAGCTTCCAGACCGCTTTCCGATAGCATTTTTTACAGGCGGCTCGACACCCCACTGATCAGTTCAAATCTGTCCTTATAAGCACCCTAACTAGCCTCATGAAGAGCAAAAAATTTCTAATTCGGCTCTGCATTCTCTCGTTCCACTAAGTCCAGCCGCTGGTCCCTTTTACCTCCTGCCAAAAATACTTAAGTCGGGAAACCCTGGTCGACCCATCGTTTCCGGCATCGGTGCGGTTACGGAACTGATCTCCAAATTTGTCGATAGAGTAATTAACCAAATCCCGTCTTCTTTTTCATCGTACATCAAGGACACTAACCACTTTTTGTCCGACATCATCGACCTATCTGTCCCCCCTGATTCGCTCCTGGTTTCCCTGGACATAGCGTCCCTATATACGAATATTCCTCATGCAGATGGAATACGGGCAGTACTTCACTCATACCAGTCTGTCTGTGATAAAATAATTGACAGCTCCACTTTGATGACCCTTTTAAAATTCGTCTTGGAAAGTAACAACTTCGAATTTAACGGCAATCATTGCGTTCAAGTTAATGACACCTCGATGGGCACACCCATAGGCCTTAACTATGCCAATATTTCCATTGACATACTTGAAAACGAATTTCTGGCAAGCCGTTCCCTTAAACCATTGTACTACAAAAGGTACATTGACGATATATTCATGATTTGGCAACATGGTGAACCTCATCTGTTATCGTTCATTCATGATTTCAACAACGCTCATCAGTCTATTTCATTCTCTCCTACCTACTCCGAACGAGCTATTAACTTTCTGGACGTAACAGTGACTATGTGTGACGGCCAACTTGCCACTAAAGTTTACAGAAAGCCAACTGATATCCAGCAGTACCTTCATTTCAATAGCAACCATGTCAATCACTCTGAAACCAGCATACCTTATAGTCAGGCCCTTCGTTTTAAAAGAATATGCTCGCAACAAACTGATTTTATTTGCAACTATGCGCAGCTTCGGAGCGCTTTATCACAACAGAAATACCTTTCAAGATTATTGATGACGCCATCAAAAGGGCAAATAACCAGGACCGCAAAGCACTTTTAAGCACCAAAAATAAGCAGTCGGTTTTCTCCTACACTAACCTTGTTCTGCCGTTTTCTGCGCTTGCACAGCACGTAATTGCCGTTTTCAGAAAACACCATAACATACTTTTACAAAGCGAACGACTGAAATCAATTTTCCCAGAACCACAGCGTGTTAAGTACAGAAGAGCCCAAAATCTGCGCGACGTACTCACGTCGTCAAAAAACGCGCGCAATAAACCAATTGGCTGCCGTCCTTGCAACAAACCTCGTTGCAAAGTGTGCCACCATATGACCACTTCACTTATCGCAAACTGCACCACTTCTAACTTCAGCCTGAAAATAAATGGTGGCTATAACTGCGACACAGGCACGTAGCTAGGATTTTTTTTCGGGGTGGGCCCAAAAGCATCATCATCATCATCATCACCATCATAATTTATTCACTCTTAAAGGCCCTTTACGGGGTATTACATAAGGGGGACAAAAGCATCAATAACCGCATGGTCATTATTATACAGTGAAAAAAAAACTTGCCCGGTAATATAGAAGGCGCTTAATTATTAAACGAGAAAGAGAACAGAGTGGTATGCAGCCCAAGAGGCGGGTTAATCCGAGATGGAAAGCTAGTTTTTTGACACTACAGTAAAGCTAGTGCGTGTGCACGAGAAAGACTACTTTCTAACCAAGTAATCTGGACGAAGAAGGGCCATACAGAGTCAGTGACGGAAACAGGAGCGACAAAAAGAAAAAAAAAGCAATGCAAAGGAATCAGGCGCCCACTTACGGATGTGCAGGAAATAAAAAATATTTGTCAGACGCTTTCTCTACCCAATCTCTCACACTTTGTCTCCACTACAGGCGTGCGAGAAGAACGTGGGTCACTTTATGACAGCAATTCTTAAAAGAAAAAAACAGACATATTCGCCAAAGCAATTTTATTGAACCACAAAGAACCAAAACAGGGGTGCTGTCATGAAACAAAAGATGCAGAACGCTAAGATTCTTTTTAGGAAGCAGTATTAAAGAATGACATTGCGAGTGGTTTTACAGTGTAGTAAAAGTCATTGCAAAAGAGAAAGAATGGCCATGCAGCTTGGCCGAAAAGAGTGGTTCACGCTGCAATTTTCATGCGTTGTGGTTTCTCTACACACAGCGATAATTTCGTCGACGCTGACTTGCATCCGGTGAATGGACATTAGAGCCAGACCATTAAGCCGCCCTTGAGCTGTTTGGCTCCTCAAATATGTTTTTACTCTTTTCATTGTCGAGAAGCTGCGTTCGGCAGCAGCTGTACTCACCGGGATTGTCGCCCGTACCTTGAGTGTGTGAACGTTCGGCAAGAGGGCTTTGTCGCATTCAGGTGAAGCGTCTGTCGCAGAGCGGGGAAGTTCCTCCTCTTACATGGCTTGTCATTTAGTTTTCCAGATTTCCCATTCACCTTTTAGCGTAACGATGTGAGCTGTTGTCATATCTCTGAGGTAAAAATCGATGGCCGGCTGAACAGATTCAAACTTGTCCTTGCAGGCGTGATTTGGCAACACAAATTGCAAACTTTGCAGTGTTTTCCGATGGCTTCCAAAGCGCCGTTTGAGGAAAGCTTTCAGGTCATCTATCTATGGAATGAACGTGGCTCGCCTGTAGTACCCTTCCGCAGAACTACAAGCGACCCTAGTTACCTTGTTTGTTTACCCTTTTTACTCCTTCCGCCACGCGGGCGCATGCCCCCACGACATAGGCGGCAGAAAAAGGGTGGTGGGGTTCGCAGAGGTGCCAGGGGGATTGAACGGGTTAATGGGTCGTCGAAGCCGTCGCTTTCCATACAAAAGTTCCCTTTTCTAAGCTTTAGGTTAGCTTCCGCCGTCTGGTCGTGGAAAAACTCTGCGTCGGCGGCAAAGCAAAGCCGTACGCGTGCGTGTTCCCACGCCGCGCAGCTATCATGTAAGTAAAGCACCTGAATGCTCCCTAAGTTGCCGCCACTTCGCGACTGCATAAATTACGCCCACAATATACCTCCTGCTAGCTCTGCAGCAACAAAGACACCTCTCCTCTCGTTAAGAAAGACCTCAGGGAATCCACCGGTGGAGTCAACGCTATCCTTTTCTGTATGTCGACCTGTCATTCTTTGCACTGTTCCTTGAAGCAATCCAACTACCGAGCGCCCTGACCGTGGATGAGAATCCTCGTTTCGCGCAATATAGCCATGGTTGCTTTTGGCCAGAAAACCCGACACAACCAACCAACCACCTTCCTAAACATAACTGATGCGACGAAGAAAAGTCGTACGAAGTACGGGCAGATAACGTCGTTTTCTCTGGTTTCGAAGCCGTATGGCAACATTTTGTTCGTTCTGGTAATTTAGTTTCCAACAAGCTTGTCTCACATGTATTAAAATGCCCTGCATTGCGCAGTTTTCTGTATTTTTCCGCAATCACGAAGCAGTAACTGTTTCCGATAATTGGTTTCAGTTGGTATGACCGTTGTGTCAGGAAGATTGATACGGTGGTCGCTATCTTGGGAATGTTCGGCTATCGGATTGCGATCTGTTGCAAAATTGCAGAGGTCATTCCTGTGCTGTCGAAATGTTTCTTTGAGGTTTTTCGTTTCGCCGATGTATCTCGCATCACATATTTGTATACAGTGCCTTGGGCTCTCTCCTTCGGTGAACGGCCTTTGGCAATATGTAGAGAACATATGTGTTCGTAGGCTTGTGAGTCACTCGGATGCCTTCTTTTCTGAGAATACGGGTGATGGTTTCGCTAATGCATCAGACATATGGGAGAGTATGATGTTTTTGTGGTGCTGATTCAGGAGCTGGACGCTGAATTCTCGGCAAGCGTAGCCGTGCTCTTGGAATTGAAGTTCCCTGACTATCGTTTGTTTTTCATTTCCTTAAACGCGCGGCGCTACTCATACTTGTGCCTCTATATCCCTGCATTAATGGCTCACTTGAAGAATTTCGAGAGGGAGGGGGGGGGGGCCCTGGGCCCCCCCCTTGCCTACGTCCCTGCTGCGACACGCGTAATGTAGTTTATCTCCTTGAATGCTCAATCTGCAAAATGCAATACGTAGGAGAAACCAAAATACCCTTCCGATATCGGTTTAACAACCATAAGGCTCATATCTCTTCACTTCCTCACCTTCCAATACCAAAACCTGCTAACCTCATTTGACAACATCGCAACCACTATTCTCGAGTCTGGTTACCGAACGCATCACGGCAGGGAAGTACGCGAATCATTTTTCATCTTTAAATTCCATACAATCGCAGGCGGGTTGAATGAAAGTGCGGGGAAACTTAGGTGTATTACATCAGTGACTGCTGCCGCTCTTATTGCTTGTTCCACCTATAATCCTTGTGCACGTGTGGCGACTTGCGAATAGATTGTTTCTGATTGTTGTACTTGCTTTTATGATGTTTATGCTCATGTTACCATTGTAACCGAAACGTATGTGCGCATATGCTGTAGCTCCACTGTCATTTTCTGACGAAGGCCGTTCCGACGGCGGAAACGTAAAGTAACCATTCTGTTTTACGACGTGTATCTTCTTTATATATATATATATATATATATATATATATATATATATATATATATATATATATATATATGTATGGTCGTTTTGAACGCCAGGTCGTCCAACATTAGCTGAACTTCTCCACTACGCGTGCCTCATCACCGACTCCGTGCTTTCAGCACGCAAAACGCTTATAGCCACTAATTACGGTCAATATAGTTCCTGCACATCTTTTTAACACGCAAGTGTTTTATGCCGGTTTCCCTAAAGACATCCGTTCGGTTCCACATGCAAGGTTTCACCGTTTGCGGACACTTTTGGTTTATGGTGGGCTTGCGCAGGGCTCTGGCGCGTGATATGTAGTTTCTCCGGAGTCGTTCTAGGAACTTTCCGTTGTGTGCAACTGTCAAGGATACCTGTGCCGTGTCGACGTGTCGCTGATGGGTACATGCGACGGGTTCACATGTACAGAGCTCCCAATCGACCTCCTGCACCTCGATTAAGCAGATTGTCCCTTTTGTATCCCACATATTTGACAAGACATGTTTCACGTTCATGTTATGCCGATTCCTATGACACAGGGATTGCCACATTTTTGTGTTCTCTGATTCATAAGTTGCCCATGAAAGCGATGCGCTTGGTCATGCACTCTCTCCCCATTTTATTCCCGTTGCTTCGGAATTGGGGGCTCTGTATCGATTTGGGAACATCGTATCTTTTTACTTGTGCGGGTCGCTCTGAAAAACCTCCCCGGCTGCAGCAAATTTCTCCGCGATGGTGACCCTTGTCCCAGTATCCGGAAACTTATACAGCACCACGCTTCTCGCCGCAACAATATACGGCGCTACGCAGCTGCAGCGCATAAAGCCTGTGGAAAGTTGGCGCTACTACAGCAAAGATATGCTTAATGACTCCAATCTTGAAATTACATATTCCCTAAGCAATTGTTCTGCGTTTATCCCACAGAGCCACTGCCTTAGTAGTACGTGCCCATTATAGAAAATTGCAGGTAGGGAAATTGAATGTCTGTTGGAGCTATTCTCCAACAATAAGTCAAGCTCACTTTCATTCTAAAACGTTCATTACAATTAGCAACTATATGTTAGCAAACGCCATTGAAATATGCACTGCCTAGATAGTAACGTTACTAAGGCTGTAGGAGACTTCAACTGCAAGACGATTCCTAAACGCCGATTCGGCTTATATGCACCGCTTTAAACTGTCATGCCATGCCGCTTCTATTGAAAAAACGCGACAAGAATAAAGATCAAACAGTGTGCCGTTGCAGTGCTACATGATTCAATACGCGTTAATTACTGGGATACAATTACCAGGGTAAGTGCACAGCAGTATATTATATGTATCTTCCATTGTTTAACATGATATGGCCATTTCAACGGCAGTGGAGTTCACGGACTAGACTTTCTCTCCTCAAACCACTTTTACTGTTTCACTTTCGTAAGTCTTTAAGAAAATGCTCGACCCGTGCCTTCACCCGTGGTGCGTATGTTCTGTTATTATCCATACGTCTGTATCGGTTGCCTCACTGAGGTGTAGCTGGTGTAGCTCGACTGTATCTGACGGAAGTTGCGTACCTGGGGGTAATAATTGCGCGGGCCTTCTGGCCTTCTGTTCTGCAATGACCAAACCGCCACCGTGAGACAACCGCTCACTAGAGTGAACGGTTGTCTCACGGTGGCGGTTTGGTCAGTGCAGAACCTGTACTGTGGTTCGTGTGTGCAGGGATCTATCTTAGATAATATGTAGGGGTAGGGGTAAGAGTGTATCTGCAGGCAACGCCACGCTTTGCCTGTACAGGACTGTGAGAACCGGGAAAACAGGCAGCTATTAGCCATTTCTTTTTCCGTGAGCAACGTCTTCGTTTGTGCAAGTGGATGCGCACCCCTAGCTTCCTTGTTGAAAAAATTCACGCATCTCCACGAAGTGAATCATGACAAGTGGGCGAAGCACTGGGCATCGCTCGGTGTTACCATAAATCACCCGTTACAATGCCCACTCGCGCATGTAAATGAGTGACACACATGCGTTTTCATTCATGCTCCGGGTCTTTTTGAGGTTCTTGCGCTTCCACGTCGTAGATCGTGCCGAGTTCCGGATTAGTTTTAGTTAATTCGCATACAGCGAATCTTTATTCAACTACGCACAAGAGAAATCTCCCACCGGCGCTACATTGCAGGTCAAGATCCAGTGCCTGTATATATGCGTTTGCCGGTGTAATCCGGACCTCAGCGCGATCTACGACGTGGGAGCGCAGGAACCTCATAAAGACCAGGAGCAAAAATGATAACGTGTGTGTAAACACCCACACACGCGTTGTCACCTATTTATATACAGGACTGGACAAAGTCACCGGTCATTTACGATCCCCAGAACTTCTCCCACTAGTCATGGTTCACTTCGTGGAGGTGCGTGGATTTTCTTGTAAATTAAGAAACTCGCTAGCAGACGCTGCCCGCGTCGGTGTTGTCTCTCGCGGAGGAGGGCGCGTTCTCGTTCCTTGCCAGCTGGTACAGCGTTCATCGCAGAAAGAGGGTCCTTGCGAGCTGGTAATGCGTTCGTCGCAGAAAGAGCTTTATCCATAGTCAACGCGCGCCGTTCGCTCTCTCTCACGGCAGCAGAGGAGAATGTCTGGGTGCACTGCCTCCGGAATCGGCGCACACATGCACACACACACACGCGCTTGCCTGCACAGCCTCCAGGATGGGACCACACCGATACGTTATAGCAATGGTGCAGTGCCAAGAGCACCGACACACAACAGGCAAACCTCGACCCTAAGCTCCTTCGCCCCTAAAAGGTAATTTGAATCAGCATATTTAAAGGCGTTTCTAAGGGATACGGTTAGGTGAATGACGATGCTTAAAGGCTATAATATAGCTTGACGTATGTTCTAGTTCTTATTGTGAAGCTGGTGACACACAACGCCAACCTCTGTTCTCTGCAACCTATACTTAACGTAAATGTTAAAGAAGACGCAATGACTTCTCCAGTACAAAGAACAGCGATGACAACCAACGTTACGCGTAACCTAAACTTAGCGTAGTGTATTAAACAAGAAGCCAACGGCTTTTCCAATACAAAGAAAAGATGACGTTCTGCTCGTATTTATATTTCCACCACTTTAGGCTTCTAACGTGCTAGTAGGTATTTCTTCATACTGTCGACTTAGAACCATTTCGTTTTAACCCACAATGGAGCGACCAGGGAACTCGCCTAGCAAAGGCTACCTGTGGACATTTCAGTGCGTGCGGAGCAACATAGGCCTTGTTTTGCAGAAAAGGCCGATTTCGTGACCAAACGTGCGTATTTTGCTAGGAATGTTCTGCGAAGTGTTCGAGACATTGTTAACTAGAATTTCCTCGCGGGTTAGTTTTTAGTTTATTCCCCGACTGACTGCTCAGTTCGAAACAGAGAAACGGGGCGAAATGCAAGAAGTAACACAAAGAAATGCCAACCACTCCATTTCTCTGAGTGTCACTTCTTGTGAGCATCGTACTGTTTTCCCGTTTGCAAAGGTAAAGTCAGGAAACTTCAAAACGCTCCTGACCTATGAAGTCACAATGAGGAGCCGCCTACTGTACCCTATGTGCGGTTTTGAATTATTTGTGGACCTTCCTTTCTTTCTTCCTAGAAATATCTGGTTCTGTTTCGGGGCCATCTTCCTCGCCTTTACTTCATACCCATATGTAGCAAACCCGAGGCAATATCCGAACCCGTAGCCCCCAAGCCATAGCCGTGTCCATATCCACCGACACCCAACCTGCTTTAGTCGGGCCCGTAATGTGGAAATGGGTGCCCGAAATTACCTTGCTGCAGCAGCGCGCGTAGCTATGCGATTCATTTCTTCAGCAGCGCTCCGCAACTTGCGAGGAGGCGCCATCAGGTGTTTAGAAAAGCCGTGTCATGTCGCTGTCGGGAATGCGCACGTCGCCTGTCGCGTGGCGCATGACACGTTACGACAAAAATCTCATCACTTCCTCCAGGCAATGCTGACAAACTTCTGAGCCGGCTTACGCCGCTGTGCCCCCGAAGATCATGAAGGACGGCGACAACGAAAAGCGAGCACCGCCTTTGTCTGGATTTTCTGAGTGTTGTGCCAGATGCCACTCGTCGAACAATAGAGGACCTACAACGATGTCGTGCCTTGAGAAGAGGCACTCAAACCCTTCGTATCGAGAGCAGCGAAGCAAGAAGCCGAAACGCTACAAACACTCCAATTTCGATGGTTCGTAGATGCCCAATAACAGCAAGGAAGGACATAAGCACACGGAGCCTCCATTCTAGAACCAGAAGTTGTCAAGCATCGTGACTACCCCTTTCTCCGGACCCAGCCGGCGGATAGAAGGACCGCTAGCCCCTCAACATGAGCCTCCTCCCGCAGTTACACCGCCGGTGGCAACACATTCCATCGCTGCCAAGCAAGTGCTTCACAAAGATGTCAGATCGCACTAGCACATCTTGCGCCTACGATGCACTCATGAGACGGCAACAGCCTTCACGACGACCTCGACTTAGAGACGACGCCAGGGAATGGGAGGACAATTACACCTTTGTGACATGCATGGAGGTTGTGTCGCGCGTCGGAACTCCTGCCTGGACACGATTGAGGAAGGCGTCCCGTCTCAAGGTTAGCGCTCTTGAAGACCGCAGCCCTTCGCAAATTCGTCGTCGCCGGGAGTGTGTTGCGAAATAAAGAAAACAAAGGGGCGGCTAACGCGAGCAGGGGCGAGGGCGGGCTCGCGCTATAGCTCAGCCGTTTCTTCGAACAGGCCAGACTGGTGGGTACGGTTTTTCGTGGTATTTTCGTTACAATAATTCTGGCGTCGAAACCCGGGAGTCTGGCCCTCGACATTCGTTCTGCGGTCGGGTACGGTTCTTCGAATTTTAGCTGCATTCGTTCTGGTGCGGAAACCCGCCCGGTCGTCTGGCCCTTCGACTTTCGGCAATGGAATAATTTCGGAGAGAGCACGGCTTCGTCCGCACCGCTATAACCAAAGCCATCCCTTCGAACAGGCCAGACAGTCGGGTCCGGTTTCCATTCTTCGTATTTTCGTTACAATCGTTCGAGACGCGCCCGCCGTCCGGCCCTCAACATTCGTTCTGGTGCCGAAACCCGGGATCGAACCAGGCGCCTTTACGAGGCAGCGCTTCGTAATAATGATGACGAAAAAGTTGAAGAAAATCGTTTCCTTATGATGATGATGATGATGCCTCTGTAATAGGTTCAGAGCTACAGAACATGCACCCCTGTGTTCTTTCTGTAGTGAAGAGGAGGAAGAAGAAGCCTCTAACTCAATATCAAAAAGTGTCGTTTTGCTGCGCGCCAGTTAACAATACTGGGACACGTCGTGTCGAAGGATGGTGTGCTCCCCGACCCAGCCAAGCTTCGCGCGGTCGCAGAGTTTCCTGTGCCCACTACTCTTAAGTAATTCCGCAGCTTTATGGGCCTCTGCTTATACTTTCGGCGCTTTGTGCGGAATTTCGCTACTATCATCGCACCATTGAACAATTTGCTTACTGCTCGCAACGGCATCTCCGCGTGGTCAATTTCGTGTGATGAAGCCTTCCAGCAGCTACGTCGCCTGCTCACTACGCCGCCGATCCTTCACCAATACAACCCTACAGCACCAACAGAGATACACACCGACGCCAGCGGGATAGGACTTGGTGCAGTTCTCGCGCAACGGAAAGATGGCTACAAGGAGTACGTCGTCGCGTACGCAAGTCGTACTTTAAAGAAGGCAGAAGCCAACTACTCTGTGACGGAAAAGGAATGTCTGGCCATCATTTGGGCACTCGCCAAGTTTCGTCCTTACTTATATGGTCGTCCATTCGACGTAGTTACCGATCATCATGCCCTCTGCTGGCTGTCCTCATTAAAAGATCCGTCAGGTCGCCTCGGTCGATGGGCGCTTCGCTTGCAAGAATACGACATCCGCGTCATCTATCGATCAGGCAGGAAACATTCGGACGCTCACGCACTTTCTCGATCACCGCTACCTCCCGAATTGGCCTCTGCGTCAACACCTTCCGTATCCTTGTCACCCATCGACGTCACCGATATGCCAGCGGAGCAACGTAAGGATCCACTTCTTTCGGCAATGTTAAGCTTCCTCCACGATCCATCCGTCGCACCCTCTTCTCGAGCACTCCGCCGCCAAGCCGTTCACTTTGCTGTGCGCGATGGCATACTTTACCGCAGAAATTATTTGCCCGATGGCCGGAAATGGCTCCTTGTGATACCACGGCATATGCGTTCCAATATCTGCACTTATTTCCATGATGCACCTCATAATGGTCACGCCGGTGTTCTGAAAACGTATACCAGGCTAAGTCACCGTTTTTACTGGCATGGAATGTATAACTTCGTCCTTCAGTACACTCAAGCTTGCACGGCCTGCCAACGCCGAAAAATTCAACAGCGCCCTTCTTCAGAGGTACAGCCGCTGCCTTGTCCACATCGTCCCTTTGATCGCATCGGCATCGACCTCTACGGGCCACTTCCCCGCAGATCGACGGGTAACCGATGGATAATTGTTGGCGTCGACCACTTGACGCGCTACGCCGAGACTGCAGCGCTCCCAGGCGCCACTGCGCGCGAGGTCGCATTTTTCATCTTGCGGAACTTCGTCCTTCGACATGGAGCACCCCGAGAACTGCTCAGCGACAGGGGGCACGTGTTCCTCTCTGAAGCCATACAAGCCCTTCGCGCTGCGTGCAGCATCATTCACCGCAAGTCTACAGCCTACCACCCCCAAACGAACGGCTTGACAGAAAGATTCAACCGCACACTAGGTGACATGCTGACTATGTACGTTGCTTCGGATCACAGTAACTGGGACACCGTGTTACCGTTCGTGACGTATGCATATAACACCGCGACACAGGCCACTACTGGATTTTCGCCATTCTTTTTGTTGTATGAACGAGAGCCCTCGTGTACGTTGGACACGATGCTACCATACCGACCCGATACATCCGAATGGACACCGGTCTCTGAAGCGGCGAAATATGCAGAAGATTGTCGACAACTCGCACGTACCCTTACGACCAGCGCCCAAAGTCGCGAGAACATCCGAATGGACACCGGTCTCTGAAGCGGCGAAATATGCAGAAGATTGTCGACAACTCGCACGTACCCTTACGACCAGCGCCCAAAGTCGCGAGAAACTGCGCCATAACAGCGACATACCCACACCTCAGTTCCAGACTGGCTCCCTCGTTTGGCTATGGGTCCCACCTCACAGTCCTGGCCTCTCGACCAAGCTTCTTGCTCGCTACGATGGCCCTTTCCGCGTCGTAGACCGTACCTCTGCCGTTAACTATGTCATCGAACCCTTGACACCATCTACCGACCACCGGCATCGCGGTCGTGACACGGTTCATGTCAGCCGACTTAAACCGTATTATGACCCCGCTATCCTACCAGCACCATAAGTCGCCAGGTTGGCTCCTCTTCTCGCCGGGGGGATATTGTAGTGAAGAGGAAGAAGAAGAAGCGCATTGGCATTTGTCGCTGTGCGCGTGATCTTCGTGTTGCGTCGTGTTGGCTCTGACTGCCTTCTCGAACCAACAGCATCAGCATCCTCTGCACGATAATAATCGTCGCACGACATTTCAAATGATTTCTCGCACTCGTTATGCAATCCACTTTCCGCGACGCGTATAGTGGCGCATTACTATTCTGCCACGTAACATTGCATTTTATATGCCATTTCTCAGCAGGCTTTATATCTGTTTAGGTCTTTTAGCGACAGTTTTTCAAGCACCGGCGTAGTTGAGTGGGAGAATACTCGTGCGCCACGCAGAGGACGGGACTTTGAATCCTCCTCAGTCGTGTTTATTTTTTTTTCTCATATATGCGCGATAAGGGTTAAGGACACCGGCGCGGCGGCGGACAGCTGCAGCGCGAAAAACGGCCGTTGTTGTGATCTCATAACAGCTTACGCTGTAATACGCTTAACGTGGGCTAACCAGGAACATCCACAGCACCGCGGCGACTGAAGCCTGGAGACAGCGCACCGTGTGATCTTGGAGGCAGTGCGCCGTGTGAGGTTCAAGAAACTACGCGCGACTGCAGTATCGTAACCCGTCAATTACGTGACGAGCATACCATGCCAGTCATGGAAGGATAAGTGATTCATTCCGTCATACATTGATACCCTACGTCCGAAATACTTGGGTATACCGCGTAATCAAGGCGACTAGGTGAGCACCGGGATGCAGACAGGTAGGTCGGTATATATATATATATATATATATATATATATATATATATATATATGTCAAATTGAATTTTCTTTGTCAATAAATGCTTGGAATGTAAAATGAGAACAAGAGAGATACAGAGTTCACCTAGGAGAGGAGGGAGAGATACGCAAAACAGACAAAATAAGACTGATGCAGAGAGAAGGAAAACTAACAGAGAAGACAGTTAAATAAGTGAAGTGACGATTAGCGTAATGTAGATTGAATAAATCCTTGATTTGCCGTGAAAATTATATTTTATTGATTTTTTTACCTCTGTATGGCCTATGTAGTGCGAGAAAAGTCAAGTGTGGATTTGCTAAAAAAGTCGTTCGTCCTTTCATAGACTTCGAAATGCTTTGCTGAGCACCGACAGCTTTTCTTTCAATGATGTCTTCGATACACTCTTAGCACGGTAACCTTTAGTTTATTTTACAGGCACAAAAAATGTGAAAACATGCTCCTTTAGTAAAGATTAAAACTCTTTAACATTTAGTAAAGGAGCATATTTTCACATTTTTGTGTACGTATAAAATCAACTAAAGGTTACCATGCTAAGAGTAGAAAAGCCATGCCTCAAGTTTTCATTGCGGAGCGTAAAGAAAAGGGCACATGGGCCTCTCGAGACATAATAAACGTGCGTTTTGTTCCCTGTGCAGGGTATTTTCTTATTGTTAAGAAGACAAAATAAAACTGGAGATATTACACGTTGCGAGAATAGGTGCTATACATGCTAAGCTGTCCGCGTGCAAACTACCTATCATGATTTGTTTGCCATACGCACAAATTTTACGGATAAATTAACTTCTTTGTGCAGAGTGCATGAGTGGGTGTATGCTCAACGATGTCTAACGAGGGCGGTCGACAGCACCATGTTGACTGAATGGTAACTAATAGTACGACGTAACGCTGAAAAGGTAACTGTTTCTTGAAGAGTAAGGGACACTGCGGCATCCTGATGTGCGGATCATAAGCATCCTTTTTTAATAGTCCGCAGTCGCGAGCAAAGTTGAACAAACGCATGCTGACTGGTGGAATAAATAGGTATTTCTTTTACATTTGTATGACAGCGGTCATGATACGCTATAAGTGCAAGTAATGTTGCAGAAGTGCCGTCATCACAACTGCTGTGCAATAGACTTATTGGCTGCATGTGCCGCGCTGGAAGTGCTGGAAGAGCCTCGAGATAACACGCCTCCTAGGCAGCTCGTGGGCCCGGGTTCGATTCCTAACTCTCCACAGCTTGGTATAGTCTGTCTTCGGAGATTACAGCGCGCACGTTTGTGGCGTGTTGTGTTTACACTTCAATGAGAAGCTACGACAAACCTTATGCATATGTTATTTTAAGTGTGTTCTAATAATACGCTAAATGTCTATGTTGGTCCTTCAGAGATAGAGGTTGAAGAAATGAAAATACTTAAGGCGCATACACGCGTACCATGGCCGAGCTCTACGGGCATGAGTCACGCGTGATTGCATTGCAGTTAATCGTCGTGTACACGAGACGACTCACTCACTCACTCACTATACCACGTGGAGAGAAGGATAGGAGACGCATATATATATATATATATATATATATTGACGCGTGCATCCTGTCTAGGCATAAAGACGACGATGACGATATGCCTGATTATAAACTCCGGGTAGTGGGTCAAGGGGGAATTCGAGAACGAAGAAGACGAAGACCCGTTTTCTGATCTGGTGGCTTCAACACGCTGTTTTCGTTGTCTTGTTGAACGTGTTGTCTCTTGTTCGCGTTGTACCGCGACAATATATATATATATATATATATATATATATATATATATAGCAGACACGACTTCGCAGTTACCGTTTATTGCCAACAGTTTCGACCGCGGGTCCGGTCTTTTTCAAGGCATAAAGAGAAGTGATCGCTGACAAACTGGTTCTTCCGGTAGGACTCACGAACCTCGCGGTCGTGGTGCGTCCGAAAGCCCGATTCGAGTCTAATTGCCTTCAGGTCGCTAAATGAATGGCCGGGAAGGTGGACATGCTTAGACAGGGGCAGGTTCAAAGAATTTTTTGCGTGTGACTTGTGATTATTCAACCGTATTCAGCAAGGTGTTTCTGTCTGACCATTATATTCTTGATTGCATTTAGCGCACTCAAGCAGGTAAACGACATTAGCCGTGTCACAAGCGAAGTTTCCTTTGATTTGTACAAAAAAGTTGGACGCGGTGCTTGTTGCTTTTTGTGTAGTTCTAATATAAGGGCAGACCTCGCAACGTGGCTTATTACACGGCCTGCAGCCAGTGCCCCGACGTGGATTTAAAGTTGATTTAGTTAAGATGTCGCGTAATTTATGTTTCGTCTGTACACGACACGAGGCGGTGTGCTTTTGTTTTTGTTGTTTTTTTAATCCTTCCTGCGGTGGTGATTACCATTTTTACAATGTCGAGTGGCTTTATAGTTGCGTTACATACAGGAAGTAGAATCCCTTGGGGTTGTAAGTGTGCCGCCTTGCCGTTAATTGACAGGCTACGGTGGCGCTTGGCGACTCGCCGCAGCCGATCACGCGTTCTGTCCAGGCAGACTTCGTAGCCATTCCCTGTACAGACGTACGCCTTAGTAGCCGCACTCTCTCCCCTTCCTCTACCCTTAAAAGCAAGGTGCTCTGCAACACCTTTTCACTCTGAGGAAGGCCGGTCCACCGGCCGCAACGTCAGTCAACTTATATTGTTTTTGTTAATTGTGTGAATCTCCTTTTTTGAATATATATATATATGTATATATATATACATAATGAGCAAACAGACAATGAAGCCAAGGAAAACATAGGGAAAGTTACTTGTGGTATTGTAATTGAGGAGAAAGTAGAAAGGAATTAAAGTGGACGAAAAGACAAGCCTGCCTTCGGTGGGACCCGAACCCACGACCTTCGGATGTCGCGTCCGATGCTCTACCAACTGAGCTACGAAGGCGCTCGTCCCCCCGTCCACTTTATTGTGTATTTATGTACTTATTATCCTGGGAGTGTTAGGCAGCGCCACTCATGGCCAAGGCGGCGTGTGTGGAACACACTTTCTTGCCAGGAGGCGTCACGTAGAACGTGAACTTGGAAAATTTCGTACTAATACCAATATTCACGCTATAGGATTCAGGCTGTGACAGTTTCGAGGCTTGGCGGGTCAACTCTTCTTCGAAACAACTGAATTATAGTGTACACAAAATACCAAAGTGAAGGTAGGTACGAATTCTTGGATACACTACTGATATTAAATGCTCGAAAACAAAACGCGAAAATTCAGGCACGGAAAGCTACAAAAATGAAAGCCGAAATGTGATATCGATAGCATCGATTGGCCAGAGTTTGTCGACTAAAAAAACGACATCTTCACAAGAGAGCAGTGCATTCAAAACACAGTTGGACGTTCAAAACTAGGGCCCTACCAACAGACACAGTAAGCCTGCTCCAGCAATCTGGCCCCGCAGCTCAAAGCCGATGTGTTTAGCGAGCATTGCAAAGTGTGTAATAACGGGCGTTCTCGCTATCGGCGCAATCGCTAACTATTCGAATACTCGCTTTCAGTCGCGCTCGAAGGAACTCCTGATGGTAAGAAAAGAACATACGTCCGCCACTCGTCACGTTCCTGCCGATCGAACTTTTTATTGAATTCACACCCTTGCAGTCCCCCATCGCGGGGTGTGAAGCTGCCGATTGGGCTCAATTTTGACCAAATCAGCGAAGCTGCAGGAACCATTTCCCAAGAAAGGCATCCGCCAAGCGAAGTACCGAAGGCCTGCGACGTCGTCGTCTTGGCCCAACTGCGCCCAACTGTGCTTCTGCGGAGACGTTTACGTCTTCGCTTGGCGTCGTCTCCTCGGCCAGGAAGGCTTCGGCAGCCTGCTGCATCGTTCCGGCGGCGGCTTCCATATCGCGTTCATCGAAAAACACCTCGACAGATGTTCTATTGTGCGGACACTTCTCCTTCTCGGCGTCTCCGGCACTCTTCTCGTCGGCCGTGATGACATCGTCGGCCTGCTGCTCGGTGATGCAGGATTTCTGTGGACAGTTCTCGGTGTTGGGGTCACCGGCGCCCTTCTCCTCGGTCGACATGACGTGGGCGGGTTGCATGTCGGCGCAACGAGTAGCGTCGTCGTTGCTGCACACCTCGGCCGATATTTGTTTCTGAGGGCAGTTCTCGGTTTTGGGGCCGCCGGCGCCCTTCTCCTCGGTCCAGATGTCTTTGTCAGCATGTTCTCCCGTGCCGAGGTGTTGCACATCGGCGGAAGTGATGTTTTTGTCTGTGCGACCTGCTGGACAACTGATGCCGGCACTCGCCCCTTTTTTCCCTTGCGGCGCCTGGCTCACCTGCTCGCACGGCTGGTGGGGATGAAGTGTTGGTAGTGGTTCCACAAATGCTGAGGTCCAGGTGACGGGATCTTCCTCACGATCATGACCCTCTTCGGAACGCAGATGGGGCCCAACGTGAGGCGGTAATGTGTCAGGAGATTGCGTCTTCACTGGATCGGCCTGCAGTGAGTCCTGGACTTTCCCAGCATCCATGGCCAAGAGCGTCGATCGGTCCAGCGAAGCCTTGCTTGCTTGTACCCGACGATGGCACACGCCGCGAACGAATCACGCGCACTTCGTCAGCGTCGCTTCTCTTCGACGTCCCTCCGGCGATCGTCCGCCATACTTCATTTATTCGAGTCTTCCGTGCTGGGACACACGAATAGGAACATATGCCTTGCTCTACAAAAGTTCGTTACGGATTCGAATCGATTTGCTTGTTCAGTTATTAGATACTAATTACTTATTCCATCATTCTCTATACCATGGATTGATTGTCGTTTTATTTTATTAAGATACTTTGTATAAAAAGACGACGTTTGTAATATTAATATTCACATCAAAGTACGAATAAACCTTTCAGGTAGCATAACTTAGTAAATTACCCCCCAATCCGCCTGGGTCTTGGCTAATCTCCCCAAGTGGGTAGATGCCAAATGAAAAATAGCATCATCATCATCATTATCATCATCGAGCGTCCGCACAATAAGTATGCTATAAATTGACGAATTTCATGGACGTTGCTTTTAATAAACCAGAGGGGTTTTTAAATAGCAGAGTGTTATTTCGGCAAAGAATTCGAACTGGTTAATCTATAACCACGGAAATGCCATAGTTTCCACAGAAGGGCGTTGCAATGAACACGAAATCAACGCATGCATCATTATTTCGTCGGATTTAGGGCCGATAATCGACCGCGTTATGCTCCAGTATTGCGGGGTCCTGACTACCGTTGATCTGCACGTAGACTCTGCTTGTGCAGTGTGGACACGCGTGCAAGCGCGCTTTTCGTTGGGCGCGACTAGCCTTTCGCTGAAACTCTGACCAGCATACAGATCGATGCACTTTGCGCAGTAGAAATGCGGTCACCGAAACACGCGAACAACGCGTAGAGAGCACGATGCCATCGCGGGAGCGGCGTGTAAACACCGGCCTCCTAGACGGAAGAAATCTTAGCGATTCCAGCATGTTGCCAGCTTCAAGCGTTGCATATGTATGCCGTCCCCGATTGACGGCCTACCTATCCTATACTTGGCTAGGTAGGCCGTATCTGCGTCTCCGTATCGAGATAAGTTTCCAAAATGTATTTATATTTCACTAGTGAAATACTTGTACAATGTATCGATTGCATGGATATATTGTGCGGGAGAGAGGTGTCGCTTTAATTGTTTGTGTTAAATGAGTCGACGTATTGCGAAGGGGAATGGAAGACGTTTCGTCAAGTCAAGCAAAGTCGCGCTGCTATTATTTATTGGTTTTCAGTCGCAGACACACCCATTTCTGAACGGTCAGAACAGACTCGCGTGACAGCGGAGGTGTTATACAGCGTAAGCTCTTATAAGATCACAACAAGGGCCGTTTTTGGCATCCTAGTTTTCCGCCGCCGCCGCCGTCGCTACTATCGCGCAGACTTCAGAAGAAAATAACCAGGTTTGACCAGGATTCAAATCCCCGTCCCTCTGCGTGGCAGTCGTGCATTCCACCGCTGAGCTACGCCTGTGGTTGAAAAATCATCGCTAACAGACCTAAACAGGTATAAGGACTGCCGTGAAATCATTTGGAAGAACACAAGGGTATATGCTTTGTAGCTCTGCACCCATTACAGAGGCATCATCAGCATCATCATAATGAAATGATCGTCTTCAGATTTTCCTTCTTCATTTTAACAAAGCGCTCACTGTAAAAAAAAGGCGGTCATATGACAGTAATATAGCCCGTTAACTGTTGATGCCAGGTAATTTTCGTAACGGCACTATTTCTTGCTGAAACCGTAGTTATGTACAACATTACCAATGCCGTAGAATAAGAGACCAGTTCTGAAAGCGTAGTGCTCTTTAACACTGCCGGTCCTGTACCGCGGCATAATGTTATTGAAGCCATAGTACCTATCAACACTGCCGATACAGTACCACAGGCAAAATGTTTTAAATCTCTTATGTACTGATACTGCAGTCGCAATTATACCCTGCATGTGACGGTTGCGGTCACACGTAAACTACGACCACAACTGTCATATGCAGGATGCAACCACAACCGCAATGTCAGTACATAACAAATTTAAAACCTTTACGCTGTGTTACAGTCACATATAAGACGTAAGCTGCAATCCATGGTGTCTGCGATGCCTTTGTATGATTGCTGTCTGTACAGCAGCTCTGATGAATCACTAATGTGTCAGGAGGCAGTGCAACACAGATCGATAGGAGGAAAAGAATCACATATGCAAGCAACTAACACAGATGGTCTTGTGCTATTTCAGTGTGCCATGTAGCATTCCTTTGTATCTGTAGGCCTACCATGCACTTGCACAAGCTCATAGCTCGGCAGTCTAGGTAAGGTGAAATTAAAACAACATAGAAAGGTCAGCTGAGAGATGTCCTGTATTTCAAGACTATGAAGTTACTGTACATTTGTCTGAAGAACAAACCACCAGCAGAGTGCCATTTCTTGGTCAAGGCAGCCCTGAGCCATCGACGAGCTGAAAGTGAAAAGCAGGAAAACAGGCCATTAGCTCAAGCCAACAAAAAACAGCCCCCTCCAGTGATAATTTATAACTGGCTGTCAAAAAACTCGTATAATTCTTCTGCATTTGTTTTTAAGATGCTGTAAAGTAGCCATAAATTAAAGGGTTTGTGAAATTTTTTCTGAACATTTTGTACTAAGTGCGTATTCGGGATCCTGACCCCCCAAACAATATGTATTGTTCTGTTGCATCGTGTTGGTTGACTTAGAGCGATAAAAATCGCGCTTTCTGTTTCACTGCGCATGTTCCCCTCAACTCTACAGTTGACATCATGTTAGCAGCCGCTATATCTCCGAGATTGGCGTGCCATCGGAGGCCTCAGAAAAACAAACCGTGCTGCACCTTTTCCTCCAAATGGCGGCACCGCACGGTTTCAAAGTATTTTCTTTCTTTCTAGCTTTCAAGTAAATCTATTCTTTTAAAGCAAACGCGAGTTCACTATGCCTTTGAGCTTAGAAATATCTTACTGCAACATCATCGAATAGTACCATGCTGGCCGGTAGTGCCACATAGTCGTTTCGGGAGTGCAAGAACGCTGGGGTTTCAAATGAGCGTTATTAAATGTACACTGAATATTTCGCCAAAATATTCCGAAATCGGCTTGTAGAATGCGTACTGAAGCAGTGAAAATTACAACCGGGCATTTCCACATTCTTTTCACGACCCCTTTAACAAAGATAAAAGGATTATCTTTAAGTACTTTCCTGCAAGTGATAATGATTATCTAATATTTCCTGTTTTATTGGAAACAATGATGCTGGGTTTGCTTAGAGAGGGGGAAAAACATTGCTTGCAAAGGATGCACTTCCTTAATATGGCCATAAGTAGCAACACAGTGCATTTTAAATGTGACTGAGAGCACACTACGTGCGCAAAGCACAATAATTGTTCATCTTCATAAACATGACAGCACAAACACGAGACAGGACAGAGTGCTGACTTCAGGTAACTGTTGATTTTGGTTCAGCTTGCATAATTATTGTTCAATAAAATCAAGATAAAATCAATAAAACCATAGGAAAACAGAAACCCCACTGATGTCATTCACATGCTTCGTCGTACATGCTGTTTACTACTGGATAAACACGACCTATTTTGTTTCTTCCTGAAGACACTACATTCACATGATACTTCTAACCCAGCAGTAAACAGAATGTACAAGGAAGCATCTGATACTAACACAAATAGATGCTCAAAGTGACCCGCGCACTACGTTGTAAAGTGTAAGAAAAATGTAGGATATAAGATTCCGTTTAAATGTGGCCAGTATTATGTAGGACAGACAGGCTGATGTGTAAATGTTACACATCGAGAGCACATGGCTAGCCTGAAAGGCAGACCAAACACGCATATGGCCGTGCACTGTGTGCAATGTACAAAAAAGCCCAGTAAACCATTTTTTGACAAAACAAAATTCATTTTGTCAGCCCGGATCAAACGAGAGGTTGTAGAAGCTTGGAAGATTTCAGAATTGCTAGGCACATGTGTCAGTCACCCTTCGATACCATTGAATAGTAAAGAAACTTATCTGCTCAGTAAAAGAAAATAGTGTGTGGATTGCTTAGCAATCTCGGGTTGTTATACTTTTATTGTTCTATATGACAGGAAATGCTCACTTTGGAAATGCTCACTTTGTGTGTTCGTGCGCACCAATCATGACGATGTTTTTGTGGAGATGTACATATATGCGCACTGTCAAGAATAAACTTCAGGTTATCGTCTACGCTGTGTCTTCGTGTTTGTGTTTGGATCGTCGTTCAGTGTGTGCTACCTACAATAATGAATCCAAACCAACTAGCCCGCCTTTCCGTCTTATTTTAGCACATGTTAAAGTATGACATCTGCGCATTTTAGTAGTACCGCAGTAAAAACAAGGAGGTTAGAAAAGCTAAATTTTATGCAAACATATATAGCTGTATTGCTCTATAACTCTGTGGACTGCCTACTGATGATTATTTGAGTATTCTTACTTCAACATTGCTGTCAAAGGACTTGCATGCGGAGTAAGGCTCCCTTCGGTGCTGAATTCTTTTCCTCTAGTGGCCTTGAAATTGGCTCTATTGCACCTGTTTACAGTAGTATCTGGAAAATAGCTGTAGTCCTTGCTTGTCTGAACAAAGGAACTTAAAAGCGAAAAGGTGCCCTCATGCTGCAGATATGGTCAGCTTGCAGCAGCGCCTACTATGCTTTGCTTCTTCGACATGTGTTTGTTACCCTTAGAGGCAACTGGTTTTACATCTGATGCAATACATGCCCTACCCACTTCCATTTGTTTTTCTTATAATAGAATACAGCTCAACGGTTTAATACTACACATGCACCAGGTAGCAGTTTTAGCGCTTTATAAAGGTACCTCATAAGAAGGGTACCATGTTTCCATTTCCTGATCTACCCTGATAATGATATGGGCATATACCAACTAAATTGACCACAAAAAATATGATACAGGGTTTATTATGCAGTAGGATCTTGTTATAAGACATTTGAAGATGGTATCATTGGTTTTCCTGTGTCTGCCATGTTAACACTGCATACATGAGACCCTTCTATTACTAAGAGCAAGTTCTAGGCCCCTAGAGTAAGTTCTTCACTACTCATGAAGGACACAACCCAGACACATTGACCTAACGAACTTGTGTGCTACAGAGAGCACACAAGTTCATTGCTACATGTTTTTCGTGTTACTTCATCATTTGCTTTTGTTACCACAACTCATGCAATTCTCGCACAAGTAAACTGTGCATGTCCACTTGACGAAAAACTAGAAAAATGGGACGATGAAATTGCAGGACAGAAAGTGCAGAGCTTTAACTACGAAACTTGGTAAGAACCTAACACTATCTGTAATCACTAAAAAGCAAAATTATATGACTTCTTTGACACCATGGGCATTTTCATGTAGAAGTGCTGGAACACACTTCGGTGATTATAAATAACAAAGTGGTCTAGTTTGGCTCCCCTTAGTGCTTTAGTATCTTTGGTTACAAGAGACATGTCTCCAGAGTCCATTGAGTGTCTCCTTTTATATAAATGACATCTTACTGCACATCATTTGCCTCAACCTAAGGCAATTTGCCTGGCGGGCCATGCCACTTGGAACAGAATTGTTTTCCCTGCTACATCTTTTTCGTATTACTTCATCATTTGCTTTTGTTACCACAACAGATTAACTGCAAGTAGCAGCCAGAAGCACTGCATCTAGAAATAATATACCTGTTACAAGTAAAACTGCCGACAATAATTTAAATATACTTTGTCTGCCCTCAGGAGTGCACTTTACAAAAGAGGTCCAACTAGTGGGACATGGTGCAGACAACCATGTGATGATGTCAATTGTGCCCAAATGTCTCTTATAAAGAGGTTCAACTGTAAAGCAACAGTCAATCACTGTTCATCCACAGTGTATCACATTTCATTGCATTAATTGCCGTTCCGAGACCGAGTGCTGCAAGTTGTACAGGTTGGTATAGTTGCCTAACTGCAAATGTGTAGCGCAAGGGAACATTGACATAAGAATGAGGGCTAGAGAAGACAGCGCTAACTTCGAACCACTTTTTATTCAGGAACTTACATGAATATATACCCGCTCTAATTGCAAAGATCACACACTTCATGCTCGTGCCATAGTAGTAGAGATCCCCCTTTTTTCCATTAATGATGCATCAAGCAGACAACACACATGCATTGCAAGCAAAAACACTGGAAGATACAAAAGCCAAAGAACCCACCGATAACCGTATCAAGCAAGGCAACACACCCAAACTTCATGCACGCTTTTTGAGAACAGACGGAATGATTACATAGACAGATCGAGAAGTGCCAATTCTTTATCGAGGAGCCAGATGGTGCGCTGCTTCCGAATGATGTATGCCTCTGTTATTTCACGAGTTAATCGTAGCCTCTGACGAAATAAAACAGAGCCTAGATCAAGTAGTGCTTTGCAACCAAACTGACAGCAATGTAGGCCAAAAGGGTTTGCTCAGCTACCAGTCTGGCTGCTAAAGACTGGTGAAAAAACTGCAATGCGAATTCCTGCTTCCGGTCAGCCATTTCTAAATCGTACCTGCATCTGATGAATAGGAGCATTCATGAACAGGCTAAAAACTGCAGCAGACAGATTACCCTGATGGAGCAATAGTGAAGACCAGTGAACAGGTGCTTAAAGACGTCAGAGAATGTGCCAAGTTGGCCTAGACTAGAAGAAGCTACAAAAGCAGGCAGTTTTCAATGATCCCCACATACACATGGTACCCCACCACTTAAAGAGAGAATGGTGGCATGCTGTAATTTGAATGTGGTATTTTCTGCAAAATATAAGCTGAAAGGGATTTGAGCAAGACTGCACTATCGGCAAAAGAAGAAAGACGGGACATGGAATCAGTGCTCCAAGAAACATGAAGCTAGTGCAGTGCAGTGTATCAAGGGGGCTGTTTACATGATCCCTTTTTCGTTGGGGAAGGAGTAAGTAGGGCAGAATGGGTGCTTTTTGAATGTTTGCTTGAGTGAGCCTAAGGGCTCTTTGAAGTGTGCTCCCTTCATAATTCGGCCTTACATTGCCGTCAGTGTGGTGGCAACGCACTGTTTGATCTAGCCTCTGTTCTATTTCATCCCAGCGTACGATTAACTTGTGAAATAATGGAGGCATACATCATTCGGAAGTGGGGCACTATGTGCCCAGCAGTCTGTATACCTCCTCAATAAAGCATTGACAATCCATGATCTGTCTATATTTCAAAGGTTCTCAAAAAGCGTGCATGAAGTTCGGGTCTTGTCCTGATTGACACATTTATCGGTGGGTTGTTTGGCTTCCGTATCTTTGGATGTCTGCTTACAACACACGAGGGTCACATACTCGGTGTATCATTAATAAAAAGAAAACAACAATACGTCACCGCCGCCTTCGGGAAACTAGCCGGCGCGACCGATGGAGGTAAGGTCGCCGAACAGTCTACGCCTGTGCCGAATATTCCTCCGCCTCTGATGATGGTGAAGAACAAACTGCGTGTGTTAATCGACAGTGTTTCTGCAACTGCGTTGGTAGACACTGGGGCTACCGTTTCTGTAATGAGTACGACTTTTAAAGCAAAACTGGGCCGGAAGGTAATAATCCCATGGAATGATGGTGTGGTGTTTCGTGGTGTCAGTGGTGAGTGCATTGTTCCCCTCGGCGTCTGCGTTGCCAATGTCTTCTTCGGTGGGGAAGATTTTAAAACAGAATTTCTGATCCTGCCGCGCTGCACTCATGACGTCATCCTAAGGATTGACTTTCTTCGGGGTTGTGGTGCTTCGGTCAACTGTGGTACAGGTGAAATTACCTTGAACAGCGCACTCCTCGCAACGCTCGCGGATGCACATTTGAGGGCGAGAACTGCTTTGTTGTTTCAGACGACTTGCTGCTAGGCGCCCTGGTCAATGTCACGTGTGCCTGTCAAAGCCACTGCTGCCGACATGTCATCATTTGACGCACAAGTTCAACCACTCACTTCAAACTGCGCTAAGAAGGATGTACTTGTGCCACGATCTGTCCTGACTGTAGTGAACGGCGCTGCGAATTTGTGGGTATTCAACTGCTCATCCGCTCCTGCTGTACTCCCGCGTGGTATGAAACTTGCCGAATTCGACGAAATTAGTTACAATGCCATCATGGCTCTAAATGAGGAGGCACAGCCTCCCCCGAACCGCCCGTGCCGAAATACTTCTGAACAGCAGGTTCTACAAATGATCAGCAGGTCGCTGCCCTCAAATGAGCGCAAAGTTCTCGCGCAAGTTCTCCTGGCGCATATTGCTGCCTTTGATTTCACACAAGGTGGCAAGCAGTCGTCACTACAGCGCTCTCGGGCTTGCCACAGAATTGACAAAAGCCCTACCGCGTCTCCTCGGCAGAAAGAACATTTATCGCCGAACAGGTAACAGAAATGCTACATAAAGGTGTCGTTCAAGAATCGTCTAGTCCATGGGCAGCACCAGTCATCCTAGTTAAGAAGAAGGATGGATCATGGCGGTTCTGCGTCGATTATAGAAAACTGAACGCGGTCACCAAGAAAGATGTCTACCCACTTCCAAGAATTGATGACATCATTGACTGCCCGCTTTCGGCGGCGTATTTTTCATCGCTGGATCTGCGGTCGGGTTATTGGCAGATACCCAGCACCTCAACCACAAAACTGTTACGGTTCAACAGTGGGCCATGTTTATTTACAGGGCGAGGTTGGCGATGATCAAGCGACGATGGCGTCGATCCGCTGCACACCAGCTAACGTCGTCTTTCTTCTCTTCCGTTCCCGGCTCACACCTTGAACGGTTATGTAGCAATATGTAGGAAAGCCTTTCACAGAGCGCCGGAAACAATAAGCTTAAACGAAAAGTCCCTGTCCAGTGTGTGTTGACGCCATGAAGAAAACGCCGACCGCGGCGAACTCGGCGGTGCTCTGTTCCAGTCCGCCTACTGCGCGTGCTGTCGTTTATGCGTTGTTCATCTTAGCTTGACGTTTCTAGCAGCTTTCAGCGACGTTAACACGCAATTGTACTAATTCGTTGGTAATTTAAGAACGAGTAAAACATGTAAAGAAGGCAAAAAGTATCTAGCAATGCTTTGCGAACAAGAGCGATGGCGCGGCTGTTCGGCGCAGAGAATAAGCAAGCGCGCTTTACTTAATGCAGTACCAGAGCGGTTGCTGCATTTCCAATTTGTGGCTTCGAGTGAAGGCGTCTGCACTGAAGCCTCTTGTAGAGGACGAAGATAAAACACACAATAAATTCTTTCTACGTATGAGACGCGCAGTACTGATTATCGTAAACACAGTTAGGCGATTTAGACACAAAGCTCTTCTAAAAAATAAAAAAAAGAATGGCAGATCCCACGTGCAGTCGTATTCAAGGAATCGCGAAGCACACATCAGGAACATAACACGGATCTGTATTGTTGTCTCTCTATACCGTATTTCGTACATACGAAGTTAACGAAACGGCCGCAAAGAGCACCAAGACTCTAGCATGTAAACCATGCGCTCCTGACACGCATGTCATGATTCTCCTGTTATGACCTGTCATTTAGTTTCGTCATGCACTCGTGGTGCCATCACAATTTTGGTATACATCCCATTAACGAAAATGCCAGAGGAGCAGGAAGTCGTAGACGGCTAGATAGATAGATACCCACAAACTCGTCGAAGTTCGCTAAGTAAAGCTTCGGATTTAATAACATTTGATAGCATCTTTGAAAAAGCGTCGCTACACCACCCATGCTTTGCTCGTAATAGGCTGTTGCCATACGTATCGTTTGCACTGAAATTTGACCTGCAGCGCAGGATGTATGGGTCCGATCGCCTCATCTGCCTGTAGAGTCTTTTGACAGGGAGTTCAACGTCGCTTTGAATATACAGGTTATTTCATGGCAATCGCATAAGCCTGATCTCGGAAGCCTTGGTGTCTGCAAATCACGTAGGTTCACTTTAACAGAAAGTTGTGTCATGCGTTATGTCCGGTTTTTAAACCTTCATGCTTTGATTTATTTCTGCTTGTGGTGGTGTAGCGGGCGCTTTTTTTCGTTTTATACATTTGCGTAGTGGGTGAATATGCTGGGATCAAGCTCATTTGTAGTTTTGTCTCTGCTTTGAAAATGGTTCAATGAACGTTATCTTACGCAATATTGAATACGACACTTTCCACTTGGCTTCATGCTGTTAATACTGGGTCAGCGCAATTATTCAAATACTGTGTTCTTGCACACTATAGTATTCTAGTGAATATTTTAGAGAGGGTATTATGCTTTTAGTTTTTCTACGTTTGGAAATCTATAAATGCCGTGCGGTTAATTCGAAGACTATTGCCAGCTCTTCAACAGTATGCCAAGGAGTATAGGAAAATAATGACAATGATGGCGCTGCATTCGTTTCTTACACTCGAGGCCCCGCATCAGGCGATAGAACACGCGTTTTAATTCAGCATTTGGGCGCGACGGTGATAGCAAAATATCCATGGTGGTTATACGAAAAATAACGCAATATAAAATAAGGGCGCCATTGTGATAACAGCAATTTTTTGGGTCTTGCCTTTGCGGTATCTTCCCACTTGCGTGCTCCCACGATACTATTGAAACGCTCTGCTTATGTAACGATGGAAGGGGGAACCCGTGTTTTGCAGTTGGTAGCATGACGTATGCTTCAATGCGAAGAACAGTTTATATTATACGCTATTTTCCTCGCGCTTATCCTGCCGGTTTGTAAGATCAACTGTCGCTGGCTTTGTCGCTGTATACGAACCATTGTCAGGCGCGACGGGAGCGCTATTTAGCCGACCGTAAAAGTACTCGGCTTATTGACGAAGCAGGTGTGTGCATTAGGACCTTTCGTTCACTGGGTTAAAAAATGCAGACAATGCGTCTGGTGCGTGTTTACAGCTCGTCATAATTACAAAGAGCTGTTTTGCCGATACTCCTCAGTGGAAAATATTTGGGGCGTGTGGAGGGGACATACCCGAGACAGATCTGACATCACATGCAAGTCCGCCCACACCGCTAACATAAAGGGCTAATATTTCATTTCATTTCATTTAATTACCTTAAAAGCCCAACAGGGGCATTACATAAGGGGTGGGGTTACATACGTTCATTACACACTGGTAAGGAATAACATGTGAACAGACATTATTAAAACATGACATGGATTATATGGGTACATGATTCTGTGATATATACAAGCAGTCGGAATGATGAAATTGACATCCAGTGCTTTTTATTCTGAAAAATGATGAGATACTTCTTGAATGAATGCAGGTGCGCTGATTAGGGCGGCAATTTGGTGAGGCAGGCTGTTCCAATCTGTGGCTGTGCGGAAAAAAAAAGAACCTGAGAAAGTAGTAGTATTAGTGCGGGGGCGACCCACTTGGTTCATGTGCCGAGTTCGATGTGATGTACGTGCAGCGGGAATAGTGTACGGTGGCTGATTGAGTGAGCAACGATAAAACCTATAAAAAAGTGATAAGGATAATACATGGCGACGAGTAGCAAGGGCCTGCAGACCTAAGTTTTTTCGCAATGACGACACGCTCACATGATATGAATATAGAGAGTGCAAGGACATTCCAACACGGTTTTGCCCAGATTCGAGAACGTTGCTTAGATATGTTTGGTAGGGGCTCCATACTGCGCATGCATATTCGAGTTTAGGGCGGAATATGGTTTGATAGGCTAGCAATCTCACTTGCTTTGGAGCTTGTTTTAGGTGGCGTTTAAAGAAACCAAGTGCTTTGTTGGAAGATGAGATGACGTTAGTAATATGTGGGTTCCAAGATAAATCATTAGTTAGGGTAACACCAAGGTATTTGTAACACGGCGAAGCTTCTAATGGTGTGTTATTGATCGTATGTGTATATGAATATTACCCGCAATACTAAGGGCGGTTCCTGTGTGTACGCTATCACCGGGAAAACAACGATCGAAGGTGCACACAAGCGGCGAATCGCACGCATGCACGACGGCCATGCGTGCAGTAAAAGCGGGTGCCTCCGGGACGAGGCCTCCCGGTGGTTGCGGCGGCTGCTGCTATGGGGCTTTCAGTGGCGCCCCTATAGGCGCTGCGCATCTCCTGTAGCAAATACAATGAACGATGATTTTATAAACGCTGTCCAATTCAAGGGTGAAATCTATGAAGGCTACGCAGTAAGCAGGAACACTCAACAAATACGGAGCTCTATCTTTCTCCGTCAAACAGGTGCAGAAGAAATTCTAACATTCTTACAAAAATTGAAACACAATGCAACTACAGGGATCGATGACATCAGTCCCGAACCTGTTCGATATATTGACACAATAATCTCTGATATATTATCATACACATATTATTTTGCTCTGACATCTGGAATATATCCTGAGCAATTAAAGGTTGGGAGGGTAGTCCCCGTGTACAAAAGCGTTACGCAGGAATACCTATCAAACTATCGACCCATTTCTGTCCTTCCGGTTTATAAAAAATTTTTTTGAAGGTGTCCGTTTGGAAAGAATCACCACATTTTTTTGAAAAGCATAATTTTATTGCAAAAAGCAAAAACGTATGTGCATGGCACAATAACTTTACTACATGAAGGATAAATTAATCGAAAGCATTCAGAAGAAAAACATTATTCTTGTGTTTCTCGACCTTAGGAAAGCCTTTAACTCCGTTGACCATGAGGTATTATCATAAAAGTTAGAAAAATATGGTATCAGGGAAGTATCAAGAAACCTCATTGGTAATTATCTAAAGGAACGGAATCAAAGAGTCAGTCTATAAACACCGCCAACCCTTATTGGAAATTAACCATGGTGTACCACAAGGATCGAAATTAGGCCCACTCCTTTTCCGTGCTTATATACACGACATAGTTGATATTCTAAATACAGTAGGGATAATTATGTACGCAGACGATGCCAATGTATCTTTTGCAACAAATGACTTACATGAATGATAAGAAGCGGTCAATAATAAACTAAAATCATCTGTTTCGCTTCAACGAAATAAAGTACTGTTGAACGTATCGAAAACCAACCTACGCCTTGTTCAGGCTTTTCAAGAAAAAGGTGAAATACGATATGTCGATCATGTTTTATGGAGTCATCCTCAACAGAAAAACACAAGAGTAATTTCTGGAACTATGGTTTATTGAGGACTTGTCCTGGAACTGCTACATAAGACACCTCTCCGATGATCTATGAAAAGTAGGGGACACACACAAAATAGAACACTTTGTAACAATTTTCGTTATTACTCTACAACGCTCTTTTTTATGCAAAGCTCGACTATGGAGCGCTTGTATACGGTACTACCTCTACACCTAACTATTTACGACTCGCAGAACTGCAGAAGAAGATACTCTGCTTTAATGTATAATACACGCGGTCGTTTATAGACCTCAATACTTCTCCCCTATTCGGGAAATATTTAATGATCCGTGCAGAGCAGGTATACTATTCATAATTTCTGCATATATATATGCGAGCAGAAGCTGTACAGTGAGGTCAATCAGACTCGTTCTGTAATGTACTCCTTCCGACACACACAGCTCCACACGCCACAAACGCGAACTACGGAGAGCAATCTCCTATCAAAGTATTTATCCTTTAAACAACACAGCAGACGTCGTTAATTACGAATGCTACTGGTCCGCATTTAAAAAGCAAATTAGATCCTTAATAATTATAAGAGGGCTACATTTTTTCTTCCAGTGTCTTTTGAGGTGATTAAAAAGTGTGCATACTCCTAAACGTATTTCGTTTTTCTTATATTTATTTACGGTTCTTTTTTATGTGGTGTAACCATATGTGCGATCATTATATCTTAATGGTTTGAGTTTTGATATAGCAGAGTATTATGCTTCAATATTTTAGTGATTTATGTTATTTGTGTGATATTTTAAAGAGTTTCGCGATGTAGTTACAAACGCTACATAAGTATGTATATATTTTGTATGCGCATATTTTACAGCTTCAGTTAAAAGAGTGTTTTTGTTTAGGTTAGAGTACCGCTTTAGCCTAAGACTGCTAAACGTTGTCTGAAGTGTATACGGGAGCGGAGACATTTATAAGACTCGGAAGCCTTTAGTGTCTTGCAGCGCTCTTGACATCTAAAGAAAAGCAAGGCATTGAATGAATAAATTGATTGAATGTATGAGAAGCAACTCTACACCGATGGGTCGGAAACTGATGAAGGTTGAAGCAAAAGTAGGTGCGTTATGTAGCCCCAAATTTTAGCGCTTCAAACTTTCAGTACTATACATAATTCGAATGTACTTCGGGTTTACTGTAAGAAACCAGCAATTTATACGAGGATATGCTTGGGTTTTTATTTTTGACAGACTCCTGAGCTCTCTGCCAAATCTTGTCGTCCAACATGGTCGTATGGCATCACAATGGGCAAGGCACTTGCTACCTGGCTCGGCTAAAAACGATACCTCCAGCACTGCGGCAATATTTATAAGCTCTGTTTCCCTGTACGTGCAACAAACGGCTAGTTTAATGCATTTCTGTGTGTATTTAGCAAAATCATGCCATCACATTATGCTTCCCAGTCGCTGATGAATTCATGACTTGTTCCTTTTCAGGAGTGTTACGCAACGACAGGATAACAGCCCTCGAAAGTACTCTCTGGAAACACGGTGAAATATTTGGATGCTTACAGCAGTTCATCTTCGACCTCGTGCCTCCGATGCTCTCTATAATTATGCACGGCTCATTAGGCATCAAATGCACGTGTACTGATGGTAGCTGACAGGTATTACCTGCCTTCTGTTCTACATATTACGCAGCACACTAATTTTAACACGACCTCTGTATATTATTTTTATTATATTATACTGATAACTGAGACAACACACGTTGCAGCCATGTCGGCTGTATTTTCGTGAGGTTAAATGCAGGAAGACTCACGTACTTGGATTTCTGTGCATAAGGAGGCCTGTATAATAAAATTTATTCTGGAGTTCCACACTATGGCGCGCTTCATAACCATACCTTGGTTGTGATTTTAGAGCCCCAGGAATTTGCTGGTTCAATGCCGGCTGTGAGGGCCATATTTTTGATGGAGGCGAAAATGCTAGAGACCCAAGAATTATGAATTTTCACAGCATATTAAAGAGCACCAAGTGGTCGATATTTCTTGAACCCTCCACTTCAGTGCGCCTCAATAATATCGTGGCTTTCGCACGTGAAAACCGCAATAGAACATCAAAAATAGTTAGGTATAACACAAAGGAACATGAGGGCTGTAGGTGGATACGAGTCCTTCCAACATTTTGTAATGACTTGTGCGATATTTTTGTGAGTATTTTTTTCTTGAATAATTAGCTGTAATAAAAAACCATAGAAGCTCAGAAACAAAGGAGGCCGAAGCTTCAGAAGGCGGCAGTCACCTCTGTATATATGTTAAGGAGGAACTTTAAAATTATTTACAGCTAAAAAGTGTAAATGTCATTAGCACTACTTGCAGCAAAAGAAGGAGGAAGCATATTAGCTTCCTCATAAGGCCGGATTATATTTATACTGTGAACCGTCTTTTTTATAGCAAAGCTGAACAATTTGTTTAGGCTATGTGCTTCTTCTATCAGCAAATAACATGTACCATTTATAGTGCCTACCTTTATCAATTCGAATGGGCTATGATGTGAATAGAACAAAGTCTAGGAAAGTAAGAATCTAGTGAATGACAGATAAATTTCCGTAATCACAATGAGATTAAGAAATTGAAAGGTGCAGCTTCTAAAACTGGCAGGGAAAACAGATACCTGCATTGTTTTGAAGCATAGCTATAATGAAAAATAAATAACAGATTCACAACAAACCCCAGTGAAATACATGAAATTTATTGCTCTATCACTGGCACAAGTTAGCCCGATGCCCGTATTAAAGGGCGCAATATTGTCGATAAAGATTTAGCATCTCCGATGCTTTAGGTAGATTAACTTAACAATACGACTTTGCTCATTCCTCGCCATGTCACCGATTACGCCCCGTGCACTTGTATCAAGATCGGGACTACCTCGAAAATGCTTGCACAGCTGCTAGCAGACCATAACGACAGGATAAAACGCTTGTCTGAGAGACCTCTGCCAGAATAAGATAGCGCTGAACAATGAGATTCCGTGTACGGAGAAAGTGAATGCCTCTGCATTCATTTGCTCCTCACATATAATCGAGCGTTCTGCGGGTTCATACACGAGTTGAAGCGCACTCAGCATGTATGATAGGCTTCGTTTAGACTTGATTGCAATTTGTTAGCTCATGTATGTACTGTGCATTACTTATACCAGCTTTGACACCCTTAATAGACGGAGCAAACCTGACCAGATTGACGCCGTTTTTGCCAGTGGACCCTAGTTCGGGCTCCTTGTACAAAATGCGGATCGTGACAGTGCTGATGCTACTTTCCTTGCTTAAAGTGCGACACCCGAGCGCTTTCGAAACCCGAAGCAAGAAAAGTTGCTGCGTGGTTTGAAAGCGCACGGGATCCTCGGATCCAGCGAAGAGAAAAAAGGAAACACGCAGAGCTAGTAGTGCCACCTACCTACGACAAATAAAAACGCGAATTTTATAATAATGATAATAGTACTTGCTGTGCCATCTACCCTCGCGCTATTGCAGTTCACTACGCCGCCGGTGCCCTTAATTTTGTTCCACAGCCGAAGGTACACTATCCGTCCTCAACAAGTTGGTATAAGTCTTTTGTGCCCATACTGTAGAAGATCATGCTTTGCTTTCCGCTGTCCCCTCCTGCTTTACTTAACCCTAACCCACACATCATTTTGATCACCGTTACTTGCCTTTCCGAACCCTACTCCTTTCGCTCCTCATCCTCACCTCCCTTTCCAAGTGCATGCTACACCATTATGCACAAGACTATTCCATCCTGTACCTTCTCCGTGGTCCTTTCCATCCTGCTCACCCCCCTTCCCCACGCCTTGCTACACTATAATGCAGGACGCTATGTTGTGTTCTAACGAATCCTCCCCACCTTTCCCTCCTCCGCAGACGTTATTTTCTACCAACCTCCCCTTTCTGCCCACCCCTCCACCTTTCCCTCCTCATCGCCTTCTGCTAAGGTGGTCGTAAAAAGAATAGAATCAAGGAAGACCGATACTCGGGAGTACGTTCCTGCGAATGCACACAGCCACGTGTCAAACATGCAGTGTGGACAACTGTAGTAAAGATCGTCGTAGAAAGATAGAAGTACGACAGCGCCAGAATCGGGAGTCCGGTTCGACGTAGGTTTGCAGCCCCGACAAAACGTGTATAGCTCAGCGCTCGGACAACGTTTTCGGAGACCTTTGCAGTCCCCTGTTCAACATTCTGCAGGGACAGCAGACTTACGCGTGGCACGGACTCACTTGTTAAACAGGTTCTTTCCTTCTTTTGTATAGGAGCACGAGCGAGCCACGTGAAAAGATGAGGCCAACGTTACTGTTGACGAGCAATAAGTTTATAAGAAAATGAACACTTCAAATGAAAGCGCAGCAGACGAAACATGGGTTCACGTCAACAACAACAGCCCGAGCGACAGATTCAGTCAGAAAGCCGATTCCAGCACGCTATCCGCAAGCACAAAGCCAATGTCTCTAGCAAACTTTGCTGTGCGTGAAAGAACCACCGTTGTCCCACCGGGGATATTTTCTTGCTATTCGAATATTTAACCTTGCCCACCTGTAAAAAACTTCTGGTACTGGGAAAAGATCCGACGTGCACACCTCTGTGCGTTCGTTACGCTCCTCATTTTCCAAGCATTCGCATGCTTCAGTGAACCATTGAGCACAGTGATGCCGTCGATACAGCACGCTTTCGTCAGGGTAAGTGTCTGTGCAGGGAACAATAGCAAGCAAAGCAATCCGTCAAACAAGTTATCCAAGGCGGAGAACGTGAAATCCACCGGTAGGCGGTGGCCGAAGGGAGCTGGCGTTACGCGGATCCTTGAAAGACGCGCCCGCCACGCTGAAGAACGTCAACTCGCGACAACCAATGGCCCGTGTACTACAGCAGCTGCGCAGCACAATGCGTGCCAGGGTTTTCGTAGTTGTCATGGGACTTTACGTCCTTCTTTTTGGCTTGCTGTTTAATGTTAAGAGCGTACACGTTGTCGTCTTCCGACAACTCAGTTGTCTACTGCCGAGGCTTCGTGCTGGATTCGCCGGTGCCTTCCATCTCGGTCGAGATGACTTCGTCGGCCTGGTGCGTTGTGACGGCGGCTAGGATGTCGTCGCAACGCACGACGTCATCGCCTTTAGAACACTCGGCTGAAGTTAGCATTTGCGCGGATTCCTCCGTCTTGGTGTCGCCCGCTCCCTTCTCCTTGGTAGAGTTGACGTGGTCGGAACATTGCGTCGGGATGGCAGCTTACATGGAGGGGCTGCACACAACAGCGTCAACTTCAGAAACTTCGGGCGAAGGTTGCTTCGGCGGAGACTTAGTCATGGCGTCGCCGGTGCCATTCTCCTTGACCGAATGACTACGCCGGAGAGCTGCGTGGTGACGGAGGCTTGCATGTCGGAGGAACTCATGTCTCTTTCTGTGTGAACTGCAGAAGTACCGGCGCATCCACTCGTCCCTTGTTGTCTGCTCCACGACTCACCACTTCGCATGGCTTTTGAAGGCGAAGCCTGGGTGGTGATCACCCAGATGGTGAGGATCTGGCGTCAGGGTCTTCCCCCCCGAACGTGGCCCTTTTTGGATTGCGGAAGGGACCACACGACATGAGCCCCCAGGGCAGGAGGCCACCGTAACTCCGCGGTCTTGGTCTGCCTTAATTCCAGGAAAATCGTACTGGCCATGGCCGGCCGCGTTCGAATGAGTCCAGGGAAGGATGTCTTCCTAGCTTATGAACTAAATTTACGCTGCCGCCCTGCCAATGGCACGACGGCGCACGACACAAGCGCACTTCGTCGTCTCTGCTTCTCCTGAACGTCCTTCTGGCGACCATCCGCATAAGAAGTGCACTGTGCATGCACCCATATTACTGACATTGCTTCTAAGAAAGAAAACATGTTTTTAACGGACAGAAACGCTTTCGCGAAAAAGAAGAGTTCGAACTGGCTAGACTATAACCACAAGTAACGCACAGTTTCGCTAGAAGGGCGAATCGTGGAATGCGAATGCAACGCAGGGATTATCATACCCACAGCAGCTTTGTGCCGCCGAACTGCGCGATTCTGTCCGGGATACGGCTTTACTCTGTTCCTGCTTGCGCAGTGCGCACGCTCATGCGAGCGCGCTTTCCCTTTGGCACGACTAGCCTTTTGGTGATGCTGTGAGAGCAGCATTCCAGTCGACGCGTTGTTTACAGTATGAACACCGTGCCAACCCATGCGAAAAACGTGCCGAAGGCTTCCAGATTTTTTACAGGTAGTAGCAGGTCTTCATCCAGCCACTGCGTCCTTGGACAGGTGGTTGTTAACGCGTGATCTATTTCGCATTCGCGCCTGGCGATAGGGGTCGCCGCGCACCGAGAATATAGGGGCGGCAGCCACGCCGGCGAAGTATGCGCCTGTTCCGTTTTAGGAGCAAAGCTCCTTAAGGTTTTGGTCTGTCCGTCGGTTGTTCCTAGTAGCGCGTTACCTTCAAAGAAATGTATGATGCTACGTGTGGCAGGCGGGCCCTCGGCGCGTGCCTCCCTGCGCGCGAGCTCTCTCACTCTTCCATCTGCTGTCTCGTGAGAGAGAGAGAGAGAGACAGAGAGAGCGAAAGGCGCGCGTTGACTATGGAAACGCTCTTTCTTCGATGAACGCGCTACCAGCTCGAAAAGAAGGAGAACGCGCCCTCACCCGCGAGAGACAAGCTTGACGCAGGCAGTGTCTTCTAGCGAGTTTCTTGAATGAAAAATACCGATTGCTCGCGCTGGAGAACCGTTCATCCATATACATATATAGGCTCTGGATCTAGACTTGCAATGAAGTGCCGGTGGGAGATATCGCTTGTGCGTAGTTTAACCGTAAGGATTCATAGCGTGCGCGTTAAGTAAATTAATCCGGAAGTCGGCACGATCTACGATGAACATCCGGAGCTTCGCCCACTCATCATCATTCACTCCGTAGATATGCTGTGAATTTTTTTTGAACGCGGTGTTTTGAAATTCGGATAATCTTGATAAGACTGCACGTTACCCTTGTTCCGTGACTCTTGTAAACTTGAGGTGAATAGGCACCTCATGCTTGAGCGGACACAGCAATTATGGGCTCGAAGTGAACGTTCCCAACATGAGGTGCTAGTATGCCGCGTTCTGCTGTGCCTTTGGTTGCCAGATCCCCACAGGAGATGGCCAGATATGTTTTCCCATACTTTGCGGTGCAAAAAATGCCCGCAAATGCAAGCTCCCAACTAGCTAAGCTAGGTTTCTGGCCTTGTTTTGCAACATGCTAGAGTTAAGTGCGGAAAGTTTTTGACAAGGACGCATTGTGGCACGTGTGGGTGTTATAAGCAAGCGCCATGATGAGATCATGCGTCTAATTATTATTGACACTGCGACCATCCCCGCCACGGTGGTTTAGTGGCTATGGTACTCGGCTGCAGATCCGAGGGTCGCGGGATCGAATCCCGGCTGCGATGGCTGCATTTCGATGGAGGCGAAATGTTGAGGCCTGTGTGCTACGATGTCAGTGCACATTACAGAACCCCAGGTGGTCAAAATTTCCGGAGACTTCCACTACGTCGTCTCTCATAATCAGAGCAGGTTTTGGGACGTTAAACCCCACATAACAACGACACTGCCACCATACTTAAACTAGGCAAATATTGTCTCAGCACACCTTCATTATCGTGATCTAGGAAAGAGCTGTCTTTCCTTGAGGGCTCCACCACTGCGCATGCCTGAGCGTCCACAATTCTAGATATTGTTCGTCCGAAATCAAATAGAGCATTGTTGACTGAGCGCTCGCGTTTGGCTTATTGTCCTGTCCGGTCCACGTCTACAATGTTCGGCGCTTAACTCTGACATGTAAGCTCTGAATCAAACAAATCGACCGCAAGGCTTTTGCAGTGACTGAAAACACCCGGCTATGCCAAGAGTAAGAGAACGCAGTGGAAAATGGTGCTATTTAATAACTGCAGCGTTTCTTAAAACAAAGAAACCTACTGTAATGTAGGAAATGCTCGACGTAAGCTGCCTGACTCATTGCCTGGCTTTCTTAGGCAAAAGCTGTTTTTATTTCTTCCATAAAAGCTCATTTTTACAGTTGTGTCCATATTTACACTCCTGCTCTCTCTTCCCCTCCGCCCGACCTAAAAAAAAACCCGCTTTGCTGGCTACAACCGCTTTGCTGGCGGTTGTAGGCGTTTAGGGCATATTTAGTAAAAAAATGCCGCCCGCATCCTCCCACGGGGGGAACTCGAGTAAATGCGTCGCAGATTGGTGGGGGTATCGCGTGAATGTTGCGTAATTGGGTATGGTTTGGGAATGCTTAATTGTTATTTCGTCTTTATTATTCTTATTTATTGAATGAAGGAGAAGCGAAGGCAAGGAGTGTAAAGTTAAAGTGTGTCTTTATTGCTTGGTGCCGTCGTTGTATTGGACGGCACCAAGGTGGGCGCTTGCGTCCACGAGCAGCGTACGGAGCCGCGTCTCGTTGACGACGTTTGCACGCCGCGTCTCGCTCAAGTACCTGGGGTCTTAAAGCTCGCTGCTCACGTTTCGCCGCTGCTTCTCGTGCACGAAGTTCGGAATCCGCAGCTCGGCGTTGCCGTTTCGCAGAAGTGTCACGCTGTTCTAGTGATGGATTGAATTCCGAACGCGCGCTCCGCCGCTTATACACACACCGCCCGCGTTCAAGAGCGAGGAGTACGGGGGAGAGGTCCGCACCCCCACTGCGCATGCTCGGCTTGCAGAACGCCCGCCTGGAGCAACGCAAAGGAGGTGTTGCCTGGAGCGACAGTTTTGCAGGTGTCTTCCAGGGCCGGCACGAGACGAGCCGAGCATGCGCAGTGGGGGTGCTGACGGCGCCGCGCCGACGCCGAAGCGCGACATCGTGCGACTAAGAAATGCTCCGTATTTAAAGATACCCTGGGCGGTAGTGGCGTTTTTTCGCACATGTGTTGTGGGAAATGCCACAAATTTAGTTGCATGTGCATTAGGCGCCACTGAAAACATAGCCTTATATCTGCGGGCTTTGGGAAAGCCCATGTGGGGTGGAGTCGGCTGGGTTATTACAAACAGGGCATAGAATAAATTTATTTCACAAAGCGAGTAACTGCATTGATCGGTGCCTCATAACGCAGCGGCCGTCGTATATTTCTTCCTTTGTGGGATGTAGTCTGTAGACAATCCGCCGGTGGAATGCAAATGTTTTTGTTAAGTTACACTAGCAATTGAATCATCATATTAAAATATGCTTAGTGTTCCACGCATCGTGGGAATCAATGCCATACGAAGCAATTAGCGGGGAAATCACCCATGACGAATTTTTGTTCTTTAAGGAAGCTTTGCGAGTAGGATCAAGCTCTTCGTGCAAAGTGAATGGGTACTTACTCATCAAAAGAGACAGGACTGCGGGGAATCGATCGCCACTGACAGCATAAGCTGGAGGAGCGACATTCCTAAGAGGCCATCGTAAACGCTTAAACGCTTAGGAAAACTAGTGCAAGTACACACGGTAGGTATGCCCTGCGCCATAAGTCCGCGCTACGGGCTTATCTCTGCACAGCGGTCTCGTTTGCCCGACGTTGCCTTGCTGCAGCCGCGCGCGTAGCTGTGCGATTCACTTCAGCAGCGGTCCGCAAATTGCGAGGAGGCGCCATCAGATATAAGGAAGAGCCAATTCAGGTCGCTGTCGGGCTGCGCACGTCGCCTATCGCGTGACTCATGGCATCGACAAAACTGTCGTCACATCCTCCTTGCATTTCTGGCAAAATTCTGAGCCGACTTTCTCCGCCGTGCCCTTGAAGATCATGAAGGACGGCGACAACGAAAACCGCCTTTGGATTTTCTAAGTGTTGTCGCAGATGCCACTCATCGAACAATAGGGGGCCAACATCGACGCCGCGGCTTGAGAAGAGGCACTCAACCCCTTCGTATTGAGAGCAGCGAAGCAAGAAGCCGAAACGCTACAAACACTGCAATTTCGATTGTTCGTAGATGCCCAATAACAGCAAGGAAGTACACGAGCACACCGAGCCTCCGTTCAAGAACCAGAACTTGTCAAGCAACGTGACTGCCCATTTCTCCGGACCCAGCCTGCGGCTAGAAGGACCACTTGCCCCTCAACATGTACACCGCCAGCGGCAACACCTTGCAATGAGACCTTTGTGAAATGGAAGTTGTGTCGCGTGGCGGAACTCCTCCCTGGTCACATCTGAGGAAGGCGTCCTGACTCAAGGTTCGTGCTCTTGAAGAACGCAGACCTTCGCAACTTCGTCGTCGCCGTAAGTGCGTTGCGAAATAAGAAAACAAAGGGGCGGCGAACGCGAGCAGGGGAAAAAGGCGGGCTCGTTCAGCCATTCCTTCGAAGAGGCCAGACGGTCGGGCACGCTTCTTTGTCGTATTTTCGCTGCAATCATTATGGTGCCCAAAGCCGGGAGTGGAGACCTCCACATTCGTTCTCCGGTCGGGTACGGTTCTTCGTGTTTTCGCTGCATTCGTTCTTGTGTCGAAACCTGCCCTGTCGTCTGGCCCTTCGACTTTCGGCAATGCAAACAACTTTGGACAAAGCGCGGCTTCGTCCGCACCGCTATAACCAAAGCCATTACTCCTAACAGGCCAGACGGCCGGGTCCGGTTTCCCTCCGTATATCCGTTACATTCGTTCTGTTGCCTAGACCCCCCCGGTCGTCCGGCCCTTAACTATCGTTCTGGTGCCGAAACGAAGGATCTTTTCGAGGCAGCGCTTCGTAATAATGATGACGGAAATGTTGAAGAAGATCGTTTCATTATGATGATGTTCATGATGCCTCTGTAGTGGGTGCAGTGCTACAAAACATGCTCCCCTGTGTTCTCTCGAATGATTCCTCGCACTCGTTATGCAATCCACTTTCCGCGACGCGTAGTGACGTATTACTATTTTTTCCACTTAACGTTTCATTTTTAATGCCATTCATCAGCAGGCTTTATATCTGTTTTCGTCTTTTATCGACAAATTTCGAAGCACAGGCGTAGCTCAGTGGTAGACTGCTCGTGCGACACAGAGATGATGTTGGTTCGAATCCTCCATGCTGCTGTTTATTTTTTTCTAAAATGCGTGCGATAATCGTTACGAACACCGGTAGCTGCGGCCGACAGCTGCAGCGCCAAAAACGGCAGTTGTTGCGATCTCATAACAACTTACGCTGTAATATGCTTGACGTGGGCAAACCTGGAACATCGAAAGCACCGCGGCGACTTACTGATGGCCTGAAAACTTGAGACAGCGCACCGTATGATCTTGGAGGCAGTGCAGCGTGTGAGGTTTAGGAAACTACGCGCGACTGCAGTATCGTTACCCGTGAATTACGTCACGAGTATACCATGTTAGTGATGTATGGATCAGTCATTCATTTCGGCATATATCGATACCCAAAGTCCGAAATACTTGGGTATACCGCGTAAGCGAGGTGAGTAGGTGAGCACCGGGACGCAGATAGATAGATAGATAGATACACAGATATTGCCGAAGTGAATTTTCTTTGTCAATAAATGCTTGGAATGTAAAAAGAGAACAAGAGAGATAAAGATTGGACCTAGGAGAGGAGGGAGAGATATACAAAACACAGAGAAAGAGAGAGAGAACGAAAATTAATAGAGAAGACAGTTAAATGAGTGGAAGTGGCGATTAGCCAAATTTAGATGAAGTAAACCTTGTTTTCAAATCAAATCAAATCAAGTTTTATTATTTCATATAAAGATGTACAAAAAAGGATATACAGAAGGAGGTCCCGTAGTATACACTGAAATGGGACCTCCTATCAAATGTAAACATAGTATTTGATTGGCAACAACAGTGGCAGAAATAATAGAATACAAGTTTATAAAAAATGAACTACAGATAGAATTAAATGACGATGCTCACATCAACTATAAGCAATCGCAAATGTAAACTGTAAAATATATTTATGTATATCTATATAAATAGGATAACATGATAAAGAAAAAAAAGCACAAAAAAAACACAAAAAAACAAGAGACTGAAATGACAATGGCATGGCGAGGGAGAAACCGGTTAGGCAGAAGAGTGAGTGTCGCATAACAAAAACTTTTTCAATTCATGGCAAAATTTGTGTTTTTTGAATTTTTTTAGAAATGGCAATGTATTCCATAATGATATGGCCGCAAAGTGAACTGTCTGTTTGCCATAATTAGTTCTTACTTTGGGCAGAATGAAGTTGTTATGCTGCGCAAAACGTGTTGCGTTAGTATTTAGTAAAGCTGATGAATGAATTGATGATAATGATATTTGTTTATTGATTAGTTTGAAAGGAAAGTGGCGAGATTGCAGTGAAAATTATACTTTATCGGTTTCTTTGCGTCTGCATGGCCTCTGTAGAGCGAGAAATGTTAAGTGTGGATTAACTAAATATCGTTGGTCCTTTCATTGACTTCGGAATGCTTTGCTGAGCGCCGACAGCTCTTCTGTTCATTGATGTCTTCGATACACTCTTAGAACGGTAACCTTTAGTTTATTTGATAGGTACACAAAATGTGAAAATAGGCTCCTTTATTAAGGATTAAAGCGCTTTAACCTTATCACAATTTTGTGTACGTATAAAATCAACTAAAGGTAACCGTGCTAAGAGTGTATAAGAGCCATGACTCAAGCTTTTATGTTCAGCGTAAAGAAAAAGGCCGATAGGCCGCTCGAGGCATAATGAACGTGTGTTTTGTTCCTTGTGCAGGGTATTTGGTTAGGGTCAAGAAGAAAAAAACAAAAACTGTAGATATTACACGTTGCGAGAATAGTTGTTATATATGTTAAGCTGTCCGCGTGCAAACTACCTATCACGATTAGCTGCCATACGCACAAATTTTAGGGGATAAATTAACTTCTTTGTGCAAAGCGCATGAGTGGGTGTATGCTTAACGTAGTGTAACGAGGGCGTTCGACAGCACCATGTTGACTGAATCGTAACTAATGGTACGACGTAACGCTGCATAGGTACCTGTTCTGCTGAAGAGAAGCGGACACTTCGGCATCCTGATGTGGCGCATCATAAACATCCTTGCTTGATAGTCCGCAGTATCGAGCAAAGTTGAACAAACGCATGCTGACTGATGGAACATATAGATTATTTTACATTCGTATGACAGCGGTCAACATACGCTATAAGCGACAGTCATGTTGCAGAAGCGACGTCATCACAACTGGTGTGCAATAGATTCATTCCCTGCATGTGCCGTGGTGGAAGTGCCGGAAGAGCCTTGAGATGACACGCCTCCTGGGCAGCTCGGGGGCCCGGGTTCGATTCCTAACTCTCTACAGGATGGTAGTCCGCCTTCGGAGAATACAGCGCGAACGTTTGTGGCATGTTGTGTTTACACTTCAATGCCAAGCTACGGCAAACCTGATGCATATGTTGTTTAAAGTGTCTCTTACAATACGCCAAATGTCTATGCTGATCCTACAGAGATAGAGGCTGAATGAATCCAAACGCCTGAGGCGCATCCGCCGAGCTGTGCGGGTATGAGTCACGCGTGATTGCATTGCCCTTAATCGTGCTGTATGCGAGACCTGTATCGTGTGATGTAAAGTGCAGTTATTCATGTTTAACCTAATGTAAATGTAAAAATTTCCGTCTATGCCATGAGGCGAGAATGGCAGAAGAAAACTGAAGCGTGGACTGCGATATATATATATATATATATATATATATATATATATATATATATATATATATATATTATATATAGCACAAGTGACGAAATAGGCTATACCGAATACTTCGGTGTTCAGTGAGGTGTAACGAGCTGGACAGATGTCGTTGCGCAACTAAATATTTTTAACGCGGCCACACAAGACAAGCCGACTGTAGCGACTCTAATGTGGCTCACGGTACGACGTAACGCGGTTGCTCAGGTTAGTGCAGAGATGTGCGTTTTGTCGGAGAGAAATGCACGGTACAGTGCTCTGATGTGGATCTCATAAACGTGCCCAAAAACAAGGCGAGAGACATTATTATAAATATCTACATTCTTGCATTGTCATAAGGGCGGTTTAAAAGGCACAACGACCCCAATTCGCGCTATACAAGCGCCATCACCACTACTGCTGATGCAAGTGGTTAACTTACGAAAAAGTAACACCATCTTCCCAAAGGGAACCCTGATGGATGCGCAGCAGCAGCGTTGCGCACGGGTGGCGCCACGGGTTGAACGGCGCTAACGCGGGTGCTCGCATCCCATCAGGATTCCCTTTGGGAAGTTGGTGTTAATTTTCAACGCGTACGTTAGGCGCGCGTCAGGTTTATTTCGCGTGAACCGACGAGTCGGCGGTGTAGCGAGCGGCGGTAGCGGCAGGTGTTGCGGGCGAACGGACGAGGCGGCAGCTGCGGGCGCTGCGGCGAGCGCGCGGCAGGCGAGGGAGAGAGTAACGTCAGCGCGCACTGCGAGGGGAGCTTGACGTCAACGCGCAGCTGCGGCGTGGCCTACTTGGCACCGCTCCAACACCTGCGGCGAGGAGAGCGCCTTGCGGCGCGTTCGTGCGGAGGCACGGAGGGACAGCGTTACACAGGCTAGTCAAAGAGCTGCTTCGCATCTAATATGTACCCGCGTTAGAATGGCTGCCGTGGACGAGGCGTAGAGTGCTTGCTTGTAACCTGATGGGTCAGGGTTCGATTGCTACCCACCTTGCCTGTGGTCTTAAAGCTGGTTTGCCTGTTGCTTCGTATGTTCTCATTACATTTGGAGCTGCACAGAAACGGCTGCCTTACCTTGTTTAACCGACACAAAGTGCGCTCAGACAAAACCTACTTTTGTGGGTCCTTCTTTGTGGGTTCTTTTGTGGGTCCCTTCTAGTCAACATTTCTTCGAAACAAATGCATTATTGTGCCCCGAAAAATACCACAGTTGAAGGTAGGTACCTGAATCCGTGAATACAATAAAGGTATTAAAAGCTCAAAAAAACGCAAGAATTCTGCTAGGAATGCAAAAAACCGGAAGGCCGAAGTGTGATTTCGAAAGCACCGATTGGCCACAGATTATCGACTAAAGAATGACCTCTTCACAAGGAGAGCAGCGCCCCCGAAACACAATTTGTCCTTGAAAACAAGGCCCTACCAACAGACTCAGTAAGCCTGCCCCAGAAAATTGGCCCCGCAGCTCTAAGCCGATGTGTTTAGCGACCATTGTAGAGCGTAAAATAACGGGCGTTCTCGCAAACGGCGCAATCGCTAACTATTCGAATACTCCATCTTCACTCCCGCTCGAAGGAATGCCTGATGGTAAGAAAAGAACTTACGTCAGCGACTCGTGACGTTCCTGTCGATGGACCTTTTTATTGAATTCCAAAGCTTGCAGTCCGCCATCGCGGCGTGCGAAGCCCTCGACTGGGCGCAATTTTGACGAAGTCAGCGATGATGCTCCAGGAACCATTTCTAAGAAAGGCATCCGCCAAGCGAAGTATCGAAGGCCTGCGACGTAGTCGTCTTGGCCCAGCCGTACCCTCGAGCGCTTCTGCGGGGACTTGTCCTTCTTGGGGTCGCGTCGCCTCCTCGGCCAGGAATGCTTCAGCAGCCTCCTGCATCATGTCGTCGTCGGCTGCACTGCAGACGCAAAGAGAAGCGTCGTCGTTATTGCACACTTCGGCCGATGTTTTTTTTCTGGGCACTGTTCAAGGTTTTGGGGTCGCCGGCGCCCTTCTCCTCGGTCGAGATGTCTGTGTCAGCATGTTCTCCGGTGCCGGGGTCTGCGCATCGGCGGAAGGGTTGTTTTTTTCCCGTGCGAGCTGCTGGGAAAACTGATGTCGGCACACGCACCTGTTTTCCCCGTTTGGGGCATGGTCACCTGCTGGAACGGCTGTTGGGGATGAAGTGTTGGTAGTGGTTCCACAAATGCTGAGGTCCAGGTTTCAGTGCTTTCCTCACGAACATGACCCTCTTCGGAACGCAGATAGGGCCCAGCGTCATGTGGTAATGCCTGAGCAGATCGCGTCCTCTCTGGGTCGGCCTGCAGTAGGTCCAGGACATTCTCATCATCCATAGCCAAGAGCGTCGAATCGGTCCAGCGAAGCCTGCTTGCTTGTGCCCGGCGATGGCAGGCGCCGCGGACCAATGACGCGCACTTCGTCACCGTCGCTTTTCTTCGACGTCCCTCCGGCGACCGTACTTCTTTTATTCGGGTCTTCCGTGCTGGGACACACGAACAGGAATATATGCCTTGCTCTACAGAAGTTCATTACGGATCCAAATGGATTTGCTTGTTTCAGCTATTAGATCATAATTACTTATTCCATTAATGTTTATACCACTGATCGATTGTCAATTTATTTGATTAAGCTATTTTGTACGAAACACTATGTTTGTAATATTCAAATTCACATCAAAGGACGAATAACCTTTCAGATAGCATAATTTAGCAAATTAAATGCCAATCCGCCTGGGTCTTGGCTAATCTCCCCAAATGGGTAGATGCCAAATGTAAAGGAGCATCATCATCATCATCGATCTTCCGCACAATAAGTACGCTATAAATAGAAGAATTTCACGGGACGTTGCTTGCAATAAACCAAAGGGGTTTCTAAATAGGAGTGTTAGTTTCGGCAAAGAATTGGAACTGGTTAAGCTATAACCACCAAAATGCCATATTACGACAGAAATGCGTGGCAATGAACGCGAAATCAATGCCATGGATCGTTATTTCGTCAGATTTAGGGGCGATAATGGATCGTTTTGGAGCCGCAGTAATCGGGGTCCTGAGTGCCGTTGCTCTGCACGTAGGCTCTGCCTGTGCATTGTGGAGACGCATGCAAGCGCGCTTTTCGTTTGGCGCGACTAGCCTTTCGCCGAAACTCTGACCAGCATACAGATCGATGTGCTTCTGCGCAGTACCAATACTGTCGCCGACACACACGAACAACGCGAAGAGAGCACGATGCCATCACTGGAGCACGTGTAAACACCGGCCCTAGACGAAAAGAAATCTTGGCGATTCCGGCGTGTTGCCAGCTTCAAAGCGTTGCATATGTATGCCGTCCCCGATTCACGGCCTACCTTGCCTTCATTGTCTCGGTAGGCGGTATCTGCGTTTCCGTATCGTGATATGTTTCAAAATGTATGGATAACCCACTAGTGAAATACCTGTACAATGTATCGAATGTATCAATTCTACGTGCTGGAGAACGGCATCGCGTGACTTGTTGTCGCAAATGAGGCGGCGTGTTTCAAAGGAATTGCAGGACCGTTTTGTTAAGTCAAGAGAAATTCGCCCTGCTGTTATTTACTATTATGGAGTCGCAGACACATCCATTTCTGAACGGTCAGAAGAGACTCACATGACACCTGGAGTGTTTTATCGCGTAAGCTGTTATGAGATCACAGCAAGGGCCATTTATGGCGCTGTGGTTGTCCACTACCGCCGCCGTCACCACCGTTGCGCAGGTGTCAGAAGAAAGTAATCAGCATTGACCAGGATCCAAACCCACCTTGCTCTGCGTGGCAGTCGAGCATTCTACCGCTGAGCTACTCCCGTGGGTATAAAATCGTTGCTAAAAGACGTAAAGAGGTATAAAGCCTGCCGAGGAATTATTTGAAAGAACCCAGGGATACATGCTCTGTAGCTCTGCACCCATTACAGAGGCATCATCAACATCATCGTAATGAAACAATCTTCAGCTTTTCCTTCTTCATTATTACAAAGCGCTGCGTCGTAAGCAGTTTTGTCCTATCGTGCCATGCGTCACGGGAGAGGCGACCTCTACAGCCCCGACAGCAACCTGACTTGGCTCTTCGATATACCTAATGATTGCTGAAAAATAAATGTTCTAAAACTTTCTGTAGATTCTGAATAATAATAATTAAATATCGTCTGGTGAACAGATAGTATGCAATGAGGAGTGAATTGTCTAAATTACCAGGACTAACTTTCTTATTCGTATTGTGTTCTAGAATGAGATTCAGCAAACCCTCTATCGAAACAACATCACTGGAACTATTCGTCTGCGCTATGAAAGAAGGAACAATGGAGCTATCAATTGTGAAAACAGACTGAAACAACCATTCAAGGCATTTGCAATGAGAGTAGTATCGCCTGTAACTGTGTTGTTTATTGCAAATGAATGAGGGGTAGATTCCATAGGTAAGACAGACTCCGAATGCTTTCGTAGAATATTTCTGAGAAAGCCCGGAAGTATAACTTGAAATTAATGATCACGAGCTGCGTTACTTTTTGCTTCAAAGTTCCTCCTTTATAGCAATGAATTGTGCAGTAGGAATAGCATCACCAGAGCGTTTAGCACGCCGCAAACACCCAAGTGGTCACGACAGGTGCAAAATTTCTCGTGTGATCCACGGCAGCTCTGAATTCGCCTTTTTTTACTCTTTAACGGTGCAAAACGCATCATGGACATTGTAAAAACATCACTGAAAAATTTAGTTAAGCTACCGATATCGCCAGAAATACCAATCGTTTCAACTGGCTGAAAGAATCGATAAGTGTATCGATTATACCAATGATCGTCAGTATGGCTCATATCACGGAAAGTAGAGCAAACATAACGTGTTTTCGGTACATGACAAGCGATGGATGCAAAGGTCTCCTTATGAACTAACATGTCTCTACAACAGTGCATTCATAACCAGTATCGCAGAACCTCAAGACAAAATCTAGAATCGCCGTGCCTCTTGCGGCGTCGCTGACTGTTCACTTTAGGCCACAAGTCAGTGAAAATTTCAATGTTTTTCTGCACAGTTGGGAAACATGCACTAGCGGAGATAAGCACGGCCAGAGTATGTCGGGGACATTAAAATCCCTCATACATATTAGATTAGGCGAATGAGGAGTTATTTCTTGGACAAATGCATTCAAGGAAACCAAACAGCCTGCGACATGGTCAGGTGGGTGTTAAAATTCAGCGACAACAAAGTCGAAAACATGTTGACATGACTAAACTTCATGCGTTAATATTTAAAGTACGGATATCGGGGAAATCACGGGGGCGTCAAGGATAATTAGAAGCAGAGGCCCAAGAAGCCCTAAAGTATCGCGATTGTGAGACTGCACAATCGCTTTAGTCTGCGCTGCTCAGTTGTATAGCACACATAATCAATAAACACGTGGTAGTAAACAATGCACACGGAATAGCCGCTATTGCGGTGTGTTCTGGTTGCCTCCCATAGCTTTCTTCAGATAAAACACACATAGTCAGAATAATGCTCAGATATACAGGGTGTCGCATATAACTCGACCCAAGATTTATACAATAACAAAGAGCACTAGTGTCCAGGAAGGCTTCGGTAGGTGTCGTGCTACTTTCATGTTTTAGATATTTTAGTACCATGACCATTTCTCTTTCATTCCGGACCCATAGATCACTCCACACGCCATTGCCATATTTCAGCCTATCTTGTTTTTTACGCTCCTTTACAGCGATAGTCTTTAGGCCTCCTTACAGCCACGTACCACCAGTCATTGTAACGCACCAATCACGGCAGACATACTGTTACTGTCCTGGCGCTCTTGGCCACACTTGGCCCTTGCGCCACAAAACACCAAATATCATCATCATCATCATCATCAAAGAGCACTAGAGTAGTCGTACCTACTACATATAAACGACAGTCATGGTACTTACAGCCAGTATTTTTTATAATGAAACATAAATAAATAATTAGTTTTAATTAGAGAACTCCTTAATTCTTCCTTTAATGGAGAATTGTCAATGACAAAGTTGTAGGGCGCCTCAAAATAACCCCCGAATCATACATCTTTATCATGCTAAGTTATGCATCATCGTTATTTCCAAAAGAAAACAAAAGCCCGCGAAACACTGGAAATATGAAATGGACGCGCTTCCTTGCTCCGCTCATCCCGAGCTCCCAAGCGAACTTTGATGTAAACAACACTGCTTTCATTAATTGCATTATCGTGCAGGGCTTCGTCGTGTGGGGTGTTGCGATAGCTTTCGTGACCTGACTAGCGCGTTGCGATAGTCGTTTGCTTCTGCTGGCGGTACGATGTTTGCTTGATCATGCAGCATTCATGATAGCTTAAACTTTCTTGTATCATGAACAGGAGTACAAAAAAACAGTTTCAAGCGCTGTTAAAAAAAACCGTGCGCGATAAACGCAGGCAAATAAAACGTCACCTTTTCGAAAACAAAGAGCCACTCGGAGTTTGTTTTAGTGCAAGAACTAACGAAATCCATAAACGTCGTCTCGGCCGCTCATGAAGAAATATCCAATGGTGCAACCACGCTAGCTCTCGTGTCTCTCGAACACCGAAACAGAAAAGAAAGGGCTGGAAGGAGAGCAGGGCGAGACAGCAGTGTTTCTTTTCCTATTTGTTTCTTCGACAGAAGCTTTTATGTGAGGGGATGGTAACATAATAAAACAGCGCTAAGAGTCACGTGTACGCACTACTTGTGAGTAGGTGTTTTTAGCTGCTACTTAGAGCACGTGCCCAAACAGGTGAACGTCCGAAGCAATACAGTCCTTGCTTCTTTCCAAAAACTTGTGTTGTTGCAGCTATGATCACTGTCGCCAAAATGTCACAGCAGACTCTGCTTATTTTTCCCTTTAGAGCGTCCAGTATGGTAGTTTCACTGTCATACACGTGATCTTTCGCGTAACCCCACAAGAAGAAGTCCACCGGTGTCATGCCAAGCGTCCTTGGAGGCCAGGGCACATAGCCGTGCCGGCCAATCCGCTGCCCCGGGGAAACCTCGTCGAGCCACTTTCGAGACCATCGGCTACTGTGAGCCGCAGCAACATCTTGCTGGGACATATGCCGGAAGTGCGTAAGTGGAACGTCGCAACAGACGTCCCTGACAAGGCCTCCGAGGTTGTCGTCGACGTAGCGCTGAGCCGTTAGCGTGTTGTGGAAAGAGAGGGTCCGATGATGTGTAGATCAAAGATACCTAAAGGACCATTGGTATTGGTGCTTTGTCGGTGCCATCCAGTGGGGACATTTTTCGCTCCAATAGTGGCGCGAAGGTTCACTTGCGCATTTTTGGAGAAGTTATCCTCTTCTTTTCAAAGCACGTGTTGTTGCGTTTCAAGATAGGGCGTCGGTGAAGCGCGCCATAGCCGCGGGCATCGGGGCTGCGAGATGACCTTATGGGGAGCACGTGTTCCTTTCTCGCCCAAGGTCGCGACCACCCAGCCCGAAACCACCTTGGTGTCGTTAGGAGACGGCGCGTAACGAGGATGAGTCGACTTTCTGGCCCACCGAAAAGATACCTGTTGTCGACTTGGGGGAGGACAACCTGGCACGCACGCTTCGACCCCTGCTGTACTGCGGCTCCGAGGGAGCCTCGCCTCCGCCCGGCCGCCCCTCCTGTCTTGGAATGCCCTGGGAGATGGAGTAGAAGGCTGCGACGGATGAAACAGGAGGGAGACGAGAGACGGAGATCGGACAGCCAGGGTCTCAGTGCCCGATTCGCTGTGCCGATAGTTGAAATGTAAATAAATGTTAAGTTTTCATTTTCAACTACTCGGAGTCGTGCCTCCATCAGTAAGCCAAACTTGATCACCGACACGAACGGCCCACGCTCGACGCTACAAACTGGTAGGCAGCGGCGAGATCAAGAAGAGGCTGGCGGAAGACTGTCGACGGAAGAGCGACATCTGTGGATCAGGGATCAGCAGAGCTCCTCTTCGTGGCTCCGGGAGACACAACCGTCGCAGTAACAGCGTGGAGGCTGGAACGACTCGGAGGAAGAGCAGCAGAAGGCGCAGTACACACGATCTGGGATCGGCGGACCTGGCAGCGTGGCTCCGGGAGACACGACCTTCGCAAGCTCGCAGTTCGGTGAGTGCTTGAGCGACTACGTTTTGCTGGACGATAAGGACAGGGTTCTGTATCGGGCAATTAGGTCTGACTAACCGCCACTGGGTGTATGGTTAATTCAGGGAAACTCGTAGCCGGCTCTCGAAGGCATGGATATCACCGTGTTAAGAAAGGAAGAGCTTCTGCTGTTGGCAGCAGAGCTCGGAATGGATATAAACAGTATGTTGAGGAAGCCCGAAATTCGCGCTGCAATCGAAGAAGTGGGTTTCGAGGAGGACGAGCTCACAGATGCTTGGGAAAAGATATGTCGCGAGCGGAATGAAAGGGCGGAAGAGAAAGAGAAGCAGGAAAAGAGGGAACAAAGGCAGGCAGAAATTGAGCTCGAAAGAATAAAGCTAGAGCAGGCGAGATTGGCGCGCAGTGCGGACGCGGCGCCACCGCCTCCAGCGGAAAGTGTGAAAATGACAAACTTGCTTCAGCCGTACAAGACAGGCGATGACATCGGTCTCTACCTGGTTAATTTTGAACGGATTTGTGAGAAGTATTCATTTCACCGAGACACATGGCCAGAGCGTTGCTTGCGTGTTGCCGGGAGAAGCCTCGCAAGTCGTGGCCCGACTTAGCGCAGCTGAGGCAGGCGAATACAGCTCAGTGAAATCGAGCTTGCTCGCAAAATACAGGCTTTCAACGGAGGAATTTCGGAGGAGATTTCGCCAGGAAAGGAAAAAGTCTAACGAGAGCTTCGTGGAGTTTGCGTGTAGCCTGAGGGACAATTTTTCGGAGTGGGTGAAAGGAACAGGGGCGGATAACTTCACTAAATTGGGAAAGGAATGTAAAGTGCTGAGGGACTCCGCGGCGACCACGGATGTCGTTCATACGAGCTATGTAAAAACTGACGAATACTTATCCGAATGCGCGTGGATAAGGCAGGCCGTCAGCGAACACTCAGTGTGCTTACCTATGGCAAAGGTACAGATTGAGGGATTTCGGAGCTATCGAGACAGTGGCAGCAGTCTCCAACGGGCTACCCGAGGCTACCCTACCTTTTCTCGAACAACTCAGAGTCGCTGCTAAATAAAAGGGGATGCACATTTGCAGAAGCTCAGGTTATGGCTTTGACAAGGTCAAAGCGCGCGCACTCGCTCAACAGCTGCGTTACGACGATAGTGAAAGCGTCCAATCAAAAGGTGAGTAGCCAGCTCCGAAAACGTAGTTGCGCCGGAGGAGCGAAACCGAAAATCTTGGAGGATTTCTAGCGATAAGGAGAGGCCAGTGAGAAAAAGAAAAGAAAGTCTAAGGAACAGATAACAGTTTTCAGGGAACGGTGTTAGCACCGACTGCGCCTAGCTACGAGCTTGCTGGGGGTTGATCGAGAAACGCTACGAGAGGCACAAAAGAACGACCCGACGTTAGGAGTTCTGAACAGCGGAAGCAGTGAGGGGGTGTCGTCGAAAAACATTTCTTTCGAAGTGAGAAGGGGCGTCCTGTACCGTAAGTACCGAGATAGGCGGGGCGATCCTACGATCAACTGGTGGTGCCGGCACCGTATCGCAGAGACATACTGAGCCCTTGTCAGGATCACGCGTGGCAGGACACTAGGTATAAATAAAACGAAGAAAAGGCTGCTGCAGGAATTTTATTGGCTAGGGTGCTTCAGAGAGGTGGAGAATTTCGTGCGCACTGTGATACTTGTCAGAGAGCAGGCAAGTCTAACGACCGATGGAAAGCACCGATGGTAAAAGTGCCAATTATTTCTGAGCCCTTTCGCAGAGTGGTTGTGGATTTGGTGGGACCGCTGCCGAAAACAACGGCGGGAAACAGATAACTCTAACGTTGTGTGTCCGGCGACCAAGTTTCCTGAGGCGGTGCGCTTGAAGGAGGCAACTTCGGTAGAGTAGTCGATGCACTGCTTCCCATTTTTTGCGCTTGGTTCCGGCAGAGATGCAATCCGATCAAGGAACGGTGTTCCGAGCGCACTCACGACAACGTTTCTCGAGAAGTGCGGGGTCAGGAGTTGCATAGCTCAGTATATCACCCTCAAGTAACAGCGTGGGGAGGTGGCACGCCGCACTCAAGAAAGTTTTGAGAGCGGTTTGCCTCGGAAGGACTCATTTGGTACAGCGTCAAATCGAGCAGACAACAGCGGTTCCTTTAGTTCGAAGGCTTACCGCATGTCCCACCGGCGGCTAGGCATAATGAAGCCAGAAGTGAAAAAGGACGCTTCGCCTGGGTGTAATTAAGGAAGGATGCAGGACTATTGCTCACCCTTAATGCTCGTGAAGTACCCGGGAAAGATCCACCGCCGGTGCGTGCACTATCAAATGCTGAATGCTGTAACAAAGGACCCAGTGTAACACCTTGCCTGATATAGGGAGAGGGTCGAGCTCTTAAGCAAGGCCACAGTGATTTCAGACTATGGAGAGA